>JANIWV010000010.1:0-308743 GCA_030705165.1 Kluyveromyces starmeri | reverse complement strand
GGTCACTTAAAGAAAAAGAAATTTTAAAAACAACAGAAGAAAGAGCGGACGCCAGAAAACAAAAAAATAAAACTAATTATAAAAAAAAAGGAAAAAAAAAAAAAAAAAAAAAAAAAAAAAAAAAAAAAAAAAAAAAAACAATTTCGGACATTTCATCAGGGAATGAATGGTTCTCAGCCGATCAAGATCTAGCACGGTTATTGGAACAATTGAATGTGGAGTAAAAAAGAATCGAATATAAAGAAAACAAAAAACTACTATCCAAGTCAAAGCATGCTAGTCGATGTTTCAAAGAAACGGGAAGGGTTTAACTTACCTTTTACACTCCAAAACATCTGGTTTATGAAAAATACAACAACAAGGTGTACCACAATGCTTGCTCAAACGGCAAGTATCTCAGGATTCAACTTGAAGAAGGTGGTGGATAATAGACAGGAACAGGAACCATCCATGGCATACTACTATGCTTTTGCTGCTGATACATTGCGTTCATGAATTTCTTATTATAGTTCCCATTGTTGGAGGTAGGAGTCTTGATGGAGTCAATGCTCTTTGATCTTCTTTGTGCAAAAGATACGAAAAGAGTGTTGTCGGGACTGAGTTTCAAGCCATCCGTGTGGTACATGGCCTTTGAGGCATCCAACGGATTCTGGAAGCAAACGAAACCGTACCCCTTGGATTTACCAAATAACTCGTCCTTCTTAATGTCTTCGTTATCCTGCTGCTTGATAGAACCTCCAACGGTAATGATCTTTGCGCTTATTATTTCGCCAAACTTCTCAAAGAACTCGTGAAGATCTTCGTCCTTCCATTCCAATGGTATATGCTTGACGTACAAATTGGACTCTTGCTCGTCACTTCTTGGTATTGGTAACGGTCCTGTGAATGGATTCGAAGTAGAGTACGATAATGGGATGTTAGGCATGTTTGGTGGTCCATACACAGAGTTGTTTCTGGGCGAGCTAGTTGAATTCGTAGAAGAATTTGTTAAAACCAGCCCTGGCTGGCCTAGCACGCTTGGTATGGCGTTCGGACCTGGTATTGGTAACGGATACATTCCTTGAGACAAAGGTGGTGGGGGTAATGAATTCTGCGAAGTGCTACGTGGAGAATGTGGATCCACGAGTTGATCTGCATTGTATGACTGCAAGCTATGAGCCGAATTCTGTCTAGAGACGGATCTTGAATGCGAGCTGTTCTTTCGACTATGACTGTTGTCGTTCATCGGCATGAATCCCATTGGAGGCGGTGAATAACCCATCATACTGGATTGTCTCGAACTTACCGGCCGTTCACTGTGACGGCGAGATATCCTGAATGAGTACATTGGTTGGAAGTACGGTTGTTGGTGGTAGTAGCCATGATGCGGACTGGTTTGCCCTATAAAACTCGAATTACTGTTTTGGTGGCTGCTTCCGGTACTTGAAATGCTTGTGGAACTGTTTCCACTGTTGTAAGAATATTGGTGTTGGTGAAACTTTTGGTTGGCCTTGTTTACGACAAGTTGGTGTCCATACCATTCACAGTCATGAAACTTTTCGATGCACTTTAAAGCCATCTCATGCGATGCAAATCTGAGGAACCCGTACCCCTTTAGCGGGCATTCTTCGTCTTGAGACTCGCAAGTCTCTTCGTTGGTAGCCTCGGTAGCCTCGGGCGCCTTTCCCTTTTTCTGACCAGAAACAAGATCGTCTTGCGTGTCCACTTCTTGTTCTCCGCTGCTTACATCGTCTATCTGATCGTCTGGCTTGGGCGGTACGCCGTCCAGAGCGATGGGAGAGTTCGAGTTCAACGGAGAAACGGACTGCGCATCTGCATGCAGGTCTGCATGCGAGTCTGCGTTGGTTTCGCAGTACTCTAGATTCGTCTGCGAGTTACTCTTTGGGAAATAGTAACTAACAACCTCACAATCGGGCAATTCCTTCTTAAATTTATCCAAAACGATGCTGGGAGTCAACAGTTTGTTGTCGTTTGTAAGGGTTGGGAGATTGCCAACGAACACGCCCTTAAACTTGTTGGACTCCTCTTGCTCGTTTTGTTTCCATTGGTCGAAATGGATGCGCTCTCGTTCCTTCCTTTCCACGTGATAGTTCACGAACAACGGAGACTTGTTCATCAAGTTCCCGTTCAACTCTTTGATGCAGTTCGAGGCCTGCGAGCCCAATGGGTAAGACACGAAACCGAACCCCAAAGACTTGTTTGTGTTTGGGTCGCAAATGATCTTCAACATCAGCACTGGTCCGAACTTGGCAAAGATCGGCATGAGGTCCTCTCGGGTCAAGTTTTTCGGAATGCCCCGGACGTACAAGTTGCCCGGGTGGTTTAGCGCGTGCGGGTTTTCGGACACGGACCAGCAGTCCAGCAGCGGCGCCGCGGAGCTCTCTGCAGCAGTGCCCGCATCTGCCGCCTCTGGCGTAGCTTCTGGTGCTTCCGGTGCTGCTGCCGCTGCTGCCGCTGCCGCCGCAGCCGCGTTGAGCTCCGCCAAAAAGCTCTCCTTCGTGGCCTGCATGTCCTTGTAGCCCTTGAACTGCGCCTGCAAGACAACGTCGTAGAACCAGCTCGTCTTGCTGTCCTCGAACCCGCAGTCCCGGTACCACCGGTCCACCTCCACGCTCCCGCGCTCAAACAGATAGAACTCCAGCCGCTGCTGGAGGTGCTCCAAGCGCTCCCGGTCCGAAAAGTACTGGTAGTTCTCCATCTCCTTGGGGTTCACCAGCAGCCCCTTGTTTGCCTGCACCACCTGGTTCAGCCGGCCCATCAGCCGCGCCTTCTTGGGGTCCGTGATGAACGTCTGCGGGTCGCCCCACTTTAACCGGCACGTGACAATGTTTGTGTTTGCAAAGTACTCCGTAGCACTCGAGCCCCCGCCGCTCACGTTGCTCCCGCTGGCCCCAGAGGGCGACTGCTCTTTTCCCATCTCGCTGCCTCGCTCCTCTGCTGCCTCCCTTCTTCTCTTCCTCACCTTTCCCTTTATCCTTCCATCCACTAGTACAAACCCAAAAACTCATACCTTTCTTCCTTATATATGCCACAATAATTACCGTCAACCTATTAGGGTTAACAAATAATCCAAAAAGGGGAACCCCGCCATTGCCAACCCATCACTCTATGTAACTGCCAAGACCGTAAACACAGCGTCCACTTTTGCGCGCATTGTGTACTACTGTAGACCAACGATTCGCTGCGTTATGCGCCCAAACTCCGGCTTTTAGTTCGCTTTTGGTTCGCTTATAGTTCTATTGATTACGTTTTAAGCTTCTAACCGTTTGCCGCAGGACAACCTTTATTGTGAGCTGTAGCACAGTGTACACAAATATGGTCTGAGAATAATAAGCGTTAGCGTGATTTGCATGAGCCCCGTTTTAGTGGAGCTGAGGGCGCGGTTTTGCGTGGATTCCGGGGTTTGTGCGTTCTGGTTAGTGGGCGAACGGCAAATACGGCACGGACATGTGTCTGGTCACAATTTGGCGCAGATTTTGGCGAGGATGTGGTGCGGGGGGATCTGGGTGCGCAGAGGAAAGTCCGACGGGGTTGGCCCGGCAACGCAGGGGAATGCAAATCGGGTGGCGCGGGCCGGGTAAGCGGGCGCGCGTGCTGGTGGTTCTGGCCGTGCTGGTGGCTGCAGGCGCGGTATGCAGGCGCGGAATGCAGGCGCGGTATGCAGGCGCGTCATGCGCGGCGCGCGTCGGGCGCGCTGGGGGCGGTGGCCGAGGGCAAGGGCGAGGCCGAGGGCGGGTAACGCGGCGGGAGGGCGGGTAAGGGCACGACCCAGCCGGCGGCGGTCACGTGACGGACGAAGGGCGCGAGCTCTGGGACGGCCGCGACGCAGGGCCACGAGCACACCAGGACGAGCTTCTTCCGGGCGCGGGTCATGGCGACGTTCATGCGGCGCAGGTCGCGCAGCAGCACGCTGCGCGAGGTGCGGACCGCGGAGATCAGGATGCAGTCCTTGTCGCGGCCCTGGAACTGGTCTGCAGTGAGAACGTCGATGCACGAGCCCTGCGGTAGCTGGTGCAGCAGCAGCTGCTGCAGCAGCAGCATCTGGCCGCGGTAGATGGACATGACGCCGATCTGGTGCTCGGACACGCCGTGCGCCAGCAGCGCCTGCACCAGGCAGAGCACGACGTTGGCTTCGCCAACGTTGGTCAGCTGGCCGTGGTCGTCTTTCTCGACAAAGTCTGGCGCGGCACGCAGCGAGCCGCTGCTGTAGTCCAGGACCACGACCGGCTGGTCGGGCGCGAGGCAGCGGGCCAGCCAGCCGCTGGCGCGGCACACTTCTTTGGACAGGCGCAGCCTTTGGCTGCTGACGTCGTCTCCGCCGCACTGCAACCGGCCGTTGTACACCAAGACGTTCGAAAGTGACATGATCTCGGCGTTCATTCTGTATTGCATGTGCAACTCGACCACGCTGTGCGGATGCGTGCGGCAAAGCCTCTCGAATAGCGACTCTTGCAGCCCGTTCTCTGCGGCAAACTTGTTCTTGACCAAAGGCGGCAGCTGGTAGTGGTCGCCCACCAGCACAAACCGGTATCCAAACCTGAGTGGGCCGATGGCAACAGGAAGAGACACTTGGCTGGCCTCGTCCAGAATTACATAGTCGAAGTCCCCGGTGCGCAATTGCAGCCAAGGATCGTTGATCCCGAGACAGGTCACACCAACTACTTGCGCAGAATCAATGACTTCGACCAAAGAGGTCTCTTCTGGCTTTCTAGCCACCACGTCGGATATGTGGTACCGTTTGACAGACGAGTGAACTCGCTGCCTCGACCCTAACCGGACCATTTTTTCCCCGGGAATCCTGTCGGTCAATTTCGTCATGACATTGTCCACTGCAGAATTGGTGTAACTCGTCAATAGTACAGATTTGCCCCTGCTCACCAGGATTGATATTATCTCACATATCACCGTCGTTTTCCCGGTACCTGGCATTCCCAGAATTAAATTATAATCTCGGCAGTTCAATGACCTCTCGATAGCGTGCTGTTGGTTTTCGTTGAACCTCTCTTCCAAGTGTGGAATCTTACTGACATTGAACGTCCAACCAGGAGTTGCAAGCTCAACAATCAGTTTCCGTCCCTTGGTGTACCCGCCGAGAGATCGTTTGGCTGGCAGTTGCAATCGGTCCTTTTTCGAAGGAGATGCCTCGGTTTCGATGACAAGCTCGGGTAAGAATAAGTTCAGTAAGTTGTAACGGGCCAAGGACAAACCCATAGCATTCTCGTTCTTGTCGATACGAAAACGCTGTACTCTGCTGGTGTTCTTCTCGTTGGATGGCAAGCTTGCAGTGTTCCCAAGCAATACACTTTGAACTACTTGCCTGGATCTTCTGTCAAAAGATTCGCTATGGACGTTATTGGCCAAGATGTTTCTAGACGAAGTTACGACAATATGATCGTCATCTACTTCAGTGACATAACCGGTACCAATTGCCAATTGCCCTGACGCATCATCGCTAATCATCACGTAATCGTTGATATTTATGACAGTCGATAGCATGCTGATTTGAGTACCTGGCGTTTCTTTAGACGACCACTTAGTATTTCGACAAAATTTGTAAGAAAACCTACCATCTGATAAAGATTCTGCTTCTGTCACCTCTAACTCGCTGATGCAATGACCGTTCTTGAGTTCCCTTTCGCCACCAGGCATCAGAAAAGTATCCTTGGTAGTACTCACTATACTGGTTTCCTCCATCATCAAAAGCCGATCATATTTACGGTAGAATGAACGGAACAGCTGTAAGGTATCGGGACCTTGGGACTCCAGATGCTTAGTAAGGTCTGTATATTCGTGTTTTAGCAAGCCCGGTGTTTCCTCCTGGTCACTTAGCTTGTTCAGCACCATACACGAAGTCTTTAGAAAACATTTATCGCACTTAGAGCTCTGTATCATTGGTGGTAACTCATGTTGAGAACTACCCCAATCAGTCATTTCTTCGTTCATTACCTGATGATACTTAGCTAAAGTGTTCCGTAAATTCAATAAATGTTTCAAAGACATCAGCACCTTAGGTTGTAAAGAAAACTCTCTAAGTTTCGAGTACAGCATAATATGAGCATTCACAGGAATATCATATCTATCTTGCAAAAGAAGGGTATATATCAATCCTTGGGCCTCGTGTGCATTGGATTTCCATTTCCCTGTCTTAATTTCAATTGGAGCTATCAGTTTCTTTCCATCTGGATCTACGGTTGTCTCGACCGTTACATCTATAAATCCCTTCAAACCATACTTCGCTGACCAAATGTTCTCCTCAATATCGATGATCTGAGAAACTGATAGCTTTCTCTTATTTTTTGTCCCAATGACTTGTATCCAGGACCGGGAGTTATCATTTGTGACATAAATATTGATGAACTCTATGACAAAAGGAAGGTGCTCATCTGAGATCATCTTTGTGACTGAATCGATAGTCTCATTACACATATTCACCTCCGTAGTGAACGGCTCGATAATTCTGGTCAAGACTTCAAGAGCTAACCCTTTTGATATAAACTGATTTGGTTCAAGTAGTTTGAGCTTCAGTAATTGCTGGATTAACTCATGAATAATGTTTCCTAAAGTCGCAGCTAAAGAATATTCGCCAGGTTCGTTTAGTCTAGATGATAAAATAGCTCGCCTCTGACAATCCATTGCGGTCCCGATTGCTGTTGCTGACAATAATACATCCGGAAAAACTATCAGCAGATTGTCGTTTTCAAGTCCCGTTTCGGGGTCCTTTGCGTTGGACAATAGTCGTTTATTGGTGGAGTTCTCTCCTTCAATTAAATGAATAACCATACCTTTTTCGTATTTGTAGTTGATCCATGGCTCTCGTAGAATAACATTAACCTTGTTTTCATTTTGATCGATGCAAGTCAGTATTATTTGTAAAGGAGTTTTCATCTCCTTGATAGCATAAATGCATAGTCTTTGAAACCCTTTCTGCGGAAAAGGGAACTTAGCTAAGGCTGCACATTTCTTGAGAAATGTGTCCTCTGTATTTTCGTTCTTTCCTGGATGCTTCAAAGCCAAGTTTTCGTTGGAAGCCTCATTATTTTCATCCCTACCACTCTCGATGCTTATTTCAACCCGTTTAACTTCTCGGACCGGTAACTGGGGATTGCTCTCATTTATTTGCAGGCCATCCGACAGTTCATCATTTAACAGCTCAAGTAATGAATCTTGAGAATCAGAATCTTTTTCATTTACTTCGGATATTACAGGTTTGGCGAAACGTTGTGTTAAGATGTCCATCAAAGAGTCATCTTCATCTTCATTATCATCCAAATTCTCTGTCTCGACCTTTTCTGTATCTGTAAGTAATTCAACACAAGGCGGACTTTCAGATAAATTCTCGACATCTTTTGGCTCTACAGCTTGTAAGTCAGGTTTCTCCTTTATTTCGATTACATCCGTGCTTTGTATTTTTAGTGTCACTTCCTTATGTTCCTTGCCGACATTGACAACGTCTTCAAGAACTGGGGAAGAAGGAGGAAACCCTTTGGTATTATCCAGGTCATTCAAAATTTCATCTATATCTCTCATCGGAACATCTTTGGTAGAACCCTTCTTGATGGGTGATCCGTGCGTTATTCTATCAAATGCATTGTCATCATTGGAACTAAGATTCTTGAAGTCGATCAAATTCCTGAATTTGTCATTCAGTAGAGGTGTAGAAGAAGGCCCGGCCTCCCGGTTTTGGGAGGCATCATCGGCATTCTCTTCGTTGTCTTCAATGTTAAAAATATTTTCCAATGGGTCCTGCATGCGTCTGGGTGAATACCACCATACAACTTCCTCTGAGGGCCCATCGCTATATCGCAACTCAGGCGGCGTTTCGGATTTTGCTTTACCTTTCTTGCCATTAGAGGTTACTTCTTTAGCCTGAACCTTAGCTTTGCTGCTGATACTCTTCTTGGGATCGGTGTCTACATTTCTTACCCTCGATATTGGAATCGATCTCAATACAGGTTCTTCGCTGCTCAATCTATCCAAAGGCGCAAACTGATATGATTTATTCAGCTTTCTTCTCGGCTTATCCTTAGTCGCATTCGCAACGGTCCTTTCATCCTTTCTCAGTGGTGATATTGCTATACTAGCAGATCGTTTCTTCTTGGGAGTGGTAACCATACCTTCAGATCAAATGGTAATGGAATGTTTCTCTAAAGTTTCCTATAACCAATCCACATATGATATATGTATATCCAATAACCACCGTCAAATCCATATACGGACAATGGTGTATTAGACGTACATTTACCCGCTGAGATGACTTCACCTTAACTTATGTTATGAATTTTAGCCTCAAATATCAAAACGCTAAATAAAGACTTAAATGGCATAAGACAAGAAACAGCGTAACTTGCCACTATCCACCCGGGGCTTCGATTTAGCCTAATGTGGGGAAGAGTTTATGCTGTATACTGCTCGTATATAAATGCCTAGTATGCTGAGGGTGTTTATGCGTAAATACTCTATATGGCAGTAAGTTTTATCACTACAGGGTCTAATCAGCAAAGTTGAAAGACCTGTAAGGCGTAAAATTGGTAGGCTGCGACCTTTCAATACGTATCATGGTACTATCTGCTCCAGAAGAATTGTTCTCTGAATATTCTTTCTGAGGGATCGAGTATTGTATGTTTCTGAGCGACAGAGGCTCTTTAATAGGTTCTTCCTGGTCGCTGTCATTTATTACAGAGTCGCTGATTTCAATGAAATCGTCGTCAGTGCCCGGAGCAAATTCGTCTTTAAGGCCAATATCATCGTAAAAGCTATCTAAGTCAGATATCAAGAAGGATTTCTTTCTCTTGAGAGAACTCTCAACGTCTTTGGAAAACTCCGGGATGCGGTGTCGCAGAGATTTTTTTAACTTCCGGAATTCTAGTCGGGTCCTCATCAAAATTCGTGAAGTACTTTCGAAGATAAATTTCGGCAGTTCTTCGTTGCTGATTTCTTGTGGTTCTGAATTGTTAATTGGTACAGTTGTGTCGTTTGACGTTACAAACATATTTTGCGAGGGTATCGGGGTTTCATTCCCGGAACTGCTACTTTCAGAGACGTGAGCTGTTGGAGGAGCATCCATCTTAGTTTGGAATGCATCCCCTTTACGCTCTCGGTGATCCAATGACTCAGAAACGTTTGTAATTGGTAAATTGAGCTCTTCATAGATTTCTGTTAGAAACGCGGGATCAGCACCACTTCTTTCTATAATCTGTGCAAATCCCACCTGTAGTCTGGTCAAGCCAAGCACATATTCTTTTGCAGCATTTCGAAGGCCGTCACCTACCTTGCCCGAATAGTTTTGTGCAGTTTTCTTTGATTTAGTTCCGATATTCCGTCCCTTAGACGCATTGTTATGTCTTTGTTTGTTCGGCAGTTTTGGTTGAACAAAATGCTGATCTGGTTTGTGTTGTGATTTGTGCTGTGGTCTAAAGTTACCTTCTGATGTGGACTTTGATATATGTGCTGCGTTTCTTGAACGCGTAACGCGGGCCATTCTTTAAAGAGGTCCTATGGTGCAGATAGGTTCTTGTTCGATGATAATCAAAGAAGCGATCAGTATGTTCCGCTCCACATCACGGATCAAAGCATCTGAGAAGCTTCTGTGTGTCCTCAGCACAGCTGCATTTACTAGCAAATATCAAGATGGATATGATAGAAGTAACATAAAGTCACGTGACCATATTTATGACAATATATTAATACCAACATCAACGGTAAGATGAATGTTACAGGTAAACGTTATACACAGTTGTTACCTTCGTTACTTATAGTTACGTAAGCAGTTACTCCGCTAGGCAAATAGATTCTGTTGTTCAGGTTCAAGCTCTTCGTCCCCAGCAAACTCGGAGAACTGTATGAAATGTGGGATCCGATGCATTTCGTTATAGAACTCTATTGGGATATCCAGTTTTAGTTCATATGGCAGATCTTCTTTGAAAGATGTGCCCATAAATGTGTAATTCCAAATAGATGATGTAGGTACCAAGAAGTTACCCATGATTCGCTCAGAGAGTAATATTTGAGCACCATCACTAAAGGATGGGTCGAAGCCCTCGGGTGACGGATTCATTGCGTCTTTTGATTGCAGTCCCCATGCAAATCCGTTGCTATTTAAGGTGTAACCTGCCACAGACACGGCACCAGGAATCAAGTTTATACTCAAGTCAATGGCTTTCTCATTCAGTTCGGCAAAGTGATGGCTGTGGGTTACTACTTCTTGCGGTGTCATAGATTTGGGATCGTCTTTATTGGTATGAATCCAACCTAACAAATCTAATTCTGCCAAATAAGACGATTTGGTCGGTGGTTTAGAGAACCTCACGTGCGAAGCCATGCCTAACTGAGGTACAAGGACGATCGTTTTTATTTCTTTGACATTTTCATGGTCTTTGACTTTCGAGCCATATAGGTAAGCTGCTACCTGAATGTTTGTATCCGAAATAGTGACAAACTTCTTAAGTAAATTCCTTGGCAAAACAAAGACATCTTTATCTTCAACAAAATCATCAGCGGCAACATAGATGTTCTTCAGTTTTAAATACAACAAAGAGTTGGAGATTGCATTTTTACGCCACTCATTTTTGGATGAGAAAGTTTGCGATTCATAATTACTTGAAGAGACAACTGTGATCTCTTCCCCTTGTGCATTAACGGTTTTGATTTTCATTGCGGATGCTGCTGAAGAGGAGTCACTGTCTGTCTTTTGATTCTTAGCAGCTTCCAATTCTGCCATTTTTTGACGCTGTACAGATGGTGCTCTAATGTTCTGTCCTAAAATCAGATTCTTGATCTCAGTTTGAGTTAAAGAGGCAATGTTCACGTTATACTTCTTGCCGTATTCAACTAGAATTAAGTCTCGCATCTTGGATTCAATCACCAGCCATTGTTCATCAGTGAAAGAAGGCCACAAATGATTTTCCTTGATTTTGATAGTTGGATCCTCCAATAAAATTAGCTTAGCCTTCTCCTCATTGGTTTTCATGGCTCGTAGTAATAGAATCAGTCTAGAGAATGCGGTATATGCAGAAATGCGCGTTAACCAATCATCATAGATGTTAAAGAGGACCATTTGTGGTTCGGTAGCTCTAAGCACAACATCGTTTAACTTTTCTATATTCAGCGCAGCAGAAAAAGGTAGACGCAGTTCAGTGGGACGTATGGATATGTTAGGGAAATCTAGCATGTGAACTTCCATAGGATCCATAACTGCTTTTCTTGTAATAATAAGTTGATTTGGCTGCTCTTCTTTGGGCAATGATCTGACCAAAGCACTGACCTCTTCTGCGGTTTTCCATTTGGCTAACTGCGCAAGTCTGCTTTGGCCGGCCCAAACCGAAGTGTGGATTATTTTCAAGTAAAGCTCACCGGACTTCGGGTTTAATATAAAAACACAACCATTAATTGGTTTAGTCGCCACATTTCCTTCGAAAGTTCTGTGCACAGTAACACGGTAAACGTTCGTGTCGTCGACAAAAAATTTTGTGTCATTGGAAAACAACTCAGCATAGTTTGAAGAGTTTAAAAATGGTTCTTGAACTTGAGACTGGTATATTTGCAATCCTTTTCTGATCCTTTCCCTTAGCACATAAAGTGCAGGGTTAGCTTTCATGATAGTCTTCATACCATTGTGTATCAAAGGTTTGAGCCCCTCGAACCAGGTTCCATAAGCGTCATATATATTGTAAGCAAGGTCAATTCCAATCATAATTCCTGTTGGAGAAGGATACATGCTAACAGCATCTGTGCTGTAGTCCAAGAATTTTGCTCTGACATATCTTGAAATATCATGAGAATCGTAATCACCATATCTTAATTGAACATCTATCCACATTTTCTCAGTAGTGATGGCATCATAGGAATCATTAGTCTGATGGAGCAAGCTTGGTCTTGACGCTTTCCATTTATAGACACTTGTCATCGTAATATCTGCAGCCGAAGAATTCATTTTGTATGATTTTCTAGGATGGATTGACTCTTTGTTAACTGATTCGAAATGAAGCACATCCATTTGCCCATCTAAAATTTGGCATATGTCGAAGACAACACTTTCATGAATTTTCTGCCACAGATGAGCACGGAAGATCTGAATTAGAGAGATTTTTAACGTGGGAATTTTCCCATGTAAGAAAATTCCTGTCAAATCAAGTTGCACCAAAAAACCAACATAAACATTAGCTCTATTAATAGTTGGTGACCACCACAGAGTGAAACGACGGTTAGGTATTTGACTCAAGCCCGTCCTCTGTGCATGGGTAAGCTTCTTAAACTGCATGGAATCTTCGAATCCAGAAGCTTTTTCCCAAAAAAGACCTTCCCAAGACTGGAAGCCTGTCCCTTTGAAAAGGGTATGCTCGAGAATTGTCTCAATACCGCCTAACGCTTGGATAACATCAGTTCTGTACGCATTCAAATTCCACAATTTTCCGTCATGTCTTGAATTCGTCCACCAGAATAAGTTGTTTCTTTCCACAGAGTACTCTTTGAACTGCCTACGGATCCGGTGTCCCTTGTCGTAAGCCAGGGTATGTCTGTCTTTTTGAAAGATGGTATTGATACGAGGAATTCCTCTGTCCCATGACCCTTCGAGCTCTTCAAAAGCAAGCCTCCGATTCTGCTTAATCGCTTCCTGCCTTTTGGCTGCATAATCTGCCCAAACTCTTTGGGAATCTAAAAACTCATTTTCCCAAGTAGGAATGTACCTGAAAATTGTCGGTATCATCTTCTCATCCTCATGAGACATACCTGCTCTAAAATGAGTAATCCCTGTGTCCGTTTGTTTAGACCATCTCAGGTCTGAGGCGGGAATCAAAATATGGGAGGCACTTAGCATTCCTAGACCCCCCAGTTCCTTCGGAGTGTAGAACACTGCTGGGGGAAACCTAGTGGGCATTTTGGAATTGAGACCCAGCTTCACTCGATTTTGAATCCTGGTTTCGGATTTAACGAGTAAGTTCAAGAGAGGTTCAGTAGTAACAATTGCTTCTCTGAAGTACGTGAATAATGCAATTAATGTTGTATTCCATTTTCCTACGATTTTTGTAAACGTTGTCGACCCAGAAGCCATTAAAATACTTTGTATCTGACCTCTGAACTCATCAATAGATTCTTGAGATACCTGTAAAAATGCTTTAGCGGTACGCTGCATTGTAGAATCTTCTACAAGATCCCAGACGCCTTCATCATGAGAGATGACGTCTTCCATTCTAGTTTTTGGTAAAATTCGGACCTCGAAACCACACATACTAAAGAGTAAATTAGGATTACTCTTACTGTATACTGAAGAAAAGGACGTCTCCCACGAAATAGTGGCGAGAGATTTAGGTACCCTAGACGACACTTCCCAAAAAACTGCACGCCCAAGATTTACATCGTGTTTGATCATTCTCATACGAGCGTCTCTTGGCCAACACTTTTTGTTGTTGTACCCTATTGCATTTTCAAAGTTTGGATCTGGGTTCTCGATTAAAAAGTCCTGAATTAACTCATTTGATTCAGTCTCGTTAAAACGCAATAGTATATGAACTTTATCCAAATTTCGAGAATAAAGACGGATCGGACTGGCTTTCTCGGTGTCCTTGTCAGGAAATTGTAAAAACTCAAGAGGTTCATTCGGGCTACCTGCCAATTGCTGGGCACGATCATGTCCTAACAATAAAATGTCAATCATTAATCCGTAAAATTGATAGACAAAGGAGGCAAATTGTAAACCCTTCAACAACCCAAACCTATTGATATGATTCATATCCTTAAAGACTATATTGACATTATTCTTGGCCGTGATGTAGTCCGCAATTGATGGGTCCATCACCAGGCGTAATAGACGATTGACCAGAGTTAAATCCATTTTTTCTGCCATTTGTTCCAGAGTAATCTGTAGTAAAACATTAGATTGTCCTTGATTGGTATTCCAAATGTCATCAAGGTTATTAATTCCCTGAGCCCACTTGTAAACGAGAAGTGGGGGTATCTCTGAATCGCTTGGTTTGATCCAATTAGGGAAAAGCCGTCTTCTGTCCGCTTCATACCATAGATATTGATCAAGGTAGGCATCTGTTATCTTCTCCAACGGATCTATGCCGTAGACCGGGGTGATGTGTTGATAATGGTCCATCATTGATAACTGGACCGGTTTGAAGAGACGCTGAGTTAGGAGCAGTTTTTTGATCCGGTTCAATGTATCATGAGGGTTATCATACGCTTCTTCGATAAGCGCAAGTTCCTCTCGTTCCTGTGCATTTAATCTCACTTTCGAAACGTATTGTTCCTTCAAGTTCTCAAGAGCTAAAACCAGAATCTTGGTATCATTTTTATACGTCAAAGGAGGAAATGGGATAGGGGAGAAGTCTCTCGATTCTAACCACTCAACAAGGACAGAAAATATCGCTGTAGCCTCGGTTGGTGTCACCTCTGGTCCTGTCTTTTCGATCTCCATCTGACGCTCCTGTTCATGTTTGATCCATAGTCTTGTAAGTCTGCCTAGATTCTTCTTGAGCACTGTCTTTTCAACATGAGCACCGCTCTTGATTCTTTCCCTATTGTAATGAGCCTGTGATATCCATCCGTCAGCTTTTGCCTTGACATATCTCTCAATTATATTTTTAATCGGTTCCGGCATTCCTGGGACTTCCCACGGAACGTTTGCCTTCCAACATCTCCAAGCCTCTGAGAGATGCTGCAAGATAGTACGTGCTTTACTTTGTTTTATTCCATCTGGAATCATGTCTAAAATGTCATTCATCACCGATGCCCTCAATTCTAGATCGTAATAGGCGTCCATTCTCTGTTTCGTGGTTGTTTTTACGGTTTCTGTAGTTCTTCCTTCAAACTGCCGGGATAAAAGGTTTCCAAGCCATCGTTCTAAGATCGGTATTATACCTCTTAGGAAAAAGATCCAGACCCTCCAGGCAGGTTGCCAAAAGCCACAGCCAGGTCCCTTTCCAATTATCTCATTGAATCGGTAATAAACCACATGCTTCAAATCTTTACAAGTACGAATTTGATGCATGACTTTGTACTTGTATCTGTAGATACCTGTCAGTTGGCCAGTATGATTCAAAATGTAATACAGAGCGTCGGCTAGTTGGAATGCATCAACATTACCAAGTCTGTATTTAATATGTGCACCGACCAATAGGTTAACAATCTTCAGAATTTCTCTTATTAAATGGAACGCATTTCCGAACCTTGCCTTTTTTCTTTCTTTCGTTGTTAGTGTCTTGGTTGGTTTTAGGTTAAAGTTGTAATCCAGGTGTAAGTAAGTCAATCCTTTTTTGTGAATCAAAAGATTGAGCATACTGTGGCCCTGTCTGCACAGATGAATTCCAGCTTCTACCCAATCTATACTGGTTTGTTGAAAGTAGTTCGTGTTTGATAATGTCTTCAATAGTTTGACCTTTTTGTGAGAGTCAGGCTTATTCGTATGAAGTTCATTCAAAACATATGACTTCAAAAGCCTCTGATAAGAGCTCTTGACCTTTTGAGGATATTCTTTGCTAGGATGTTGCAAATACCATTTTTTGATAAGGGGTACATCTTGTGCTCTTTTTGTTTTTCCTGATCGTGTGTTGAAGGGGAAAGGAGCGTGATAAAGTTCTATGGAGTCCTTACAATCAACTGGAGAAAGATCATGATCTTGTAATAAAGGCATAACGTCCGAGGGAATTTGAAACGATTCGTTTTTCCTCTTTTCTGCTTCAGTGAGGAAATGGTGATAGTTTGATGATACAATAGGATTCAGGGCTTGGTCAAAAAAGAAACATGATGTTGAATCTGATTCGATACTTCGGACAACATGATTCAGAGGACTATGATACCAAAGTGTTTCAACATTCCTTGGTCTATCCGCATAGATATGGGGAAATGCAATTTGGTATTCTGTTCGAACAGGTATGCGAAATATTACTCTATCGATTGAGTTAAATTCGTTGAAATCTTCTTCCTCTTCGTTTGGATATAACGGTTCGAATTTTGGCCCACCAGGAAGACTACTATTTAGTGCTTTTGCGTTAAAAAAAGCTTTTTTGTCAAACAAGTAAGTAGAGTTTCGATCAGTTATATCTTTCTCCAGAAATGGGGAGGAAACTTTATGGAGACGACGCATGATAGAATTTTCTAACTTCCAAGACTTATAAGAGCTGCCATTGACAACATTCTTATCATTTATCAGTGGACGAGTATCATAAAGCCAATTTTGAAGAGACTCGTCTGCTGAGGATCCCTCAAGGTCTAATCGAATAGGCTCTTGAGGCTCTATACCTTCGATACTATCAGTGTACGATAAAGGTGGTTCATCGTCATCAAAAGGAGGCAATCGCATTCGCTTAAAGTGCATTCTATCTCTCTTCTCTCTTCTCATCGCAATCCAGGAAGTAGACCACTGAGCCACGTACACTGGTTCGATGACCCTTGGAATCTCATTGACGAAAGAAATTGCGCCAGAGTTGTGATATAAAACTTTCACCTCTTTGGTTTGCTCCCAAGGTTGCGGCATATTCTCCAGTAGTTTCAAAATGGCGTGGGGCATGTATCTTAATGCATTCAGATGGGCTCTTTTATCGGCATTGTACTTTGAAGAAGTCATATCGGTGTGGTCACTGATGATATTCCTAAGATGTTCCGGAGGCATTTCATTTTTGGTAGGACGTACAGTCCTGATTCTTTTTCCTGTCCTGGGCTTTTTTCTCTGTCTTGTAGATTTCTGCTGCTTCTCCTGCGCTGCTGATCTGTCTGCTGGTTGAGATGCCTGTGACGACCCAGAGCTGTTGTCAGCAGTTTCCGATCGTAGATCTACACCAGGTATCATACCTGGAGGCGGGAGTGGAATCGGAGACACACTGGCACTCGGAAGTCCTGGAGGAGGAGGTGGTGGTGGTGGTATAGAGTCGGATTGGCTGTTGCCATCAGGTTTATCATGTTTATTTCCAGGTTGTTTCAACGATGATCCCAAGTTGACAGATGTACTTGGAAACCCTGGAGGGGGCGGTGGAGGGGGCGGAAGTCCACTCATATCATGAACTGCTTTTAACTCGGTATGGGAGCTCGATTGGCGATAAAATGCCCTGTCGATTTGTTGAATGCCGTTCTGGCAGCATTCTCTGTCTATTCTACTATGTGATGCCTGTTGATTCTTAAAATCTAGATTTCTTGATGTAATGTTACCCGGACTTGGTGATAGTTTACTGACAGTGACAGATTACATCGTTGATGAATAGTACCTACGTATAATGACCAAAATGTCTCCACAACAGGTTTTCCAGGCCTATTTCAACTTGTTCAAAAGATGTTGGAACATTATTGAAGAATTTCCGTCAAGATAATAGTGAATGGGGAGTATAGAACTTTTAAGAAGGAGTTACTAAAAGATCCTATTTTAGTAATTGCACTCTGAAAGAAAGATTAGGTTTTGAAAATCAAAATTATCGATTCAAACATAAATTACTTGTTATACCTCTACACGTTTTCGACATTCTGCCAAAATTGCCCTTGCTTCCTCTATCTCTTGTGATGTACCATGCATCACGCCATTAGCATAGTTGTAGGCGGCAGAATAATTTCTATGCTTAAACTCATGTTTAGCTAGCCAGAGTTTGGCCTTACCGGTCTCTTCGGATTGCTGCGATTTTTTGGATTCGTCCAAGGACACGCATTTTATCATGTATTGTTTGCATGTAGTAACGTCACTATTCTTTTCATGAAGTTTTGCAAGGCGGAATAAAATCGAGACATCCTGATCTCCGGATAGCTGCGACGACCGTTGAAAACATTTGATGGCCTGCACCGTTTTATCCAACCTTTCGTAGCAAGAGCCAGAGGCAAACCACATTCGTTTATCTAAGGGTTTCAAGGCACACGCCTTTTGAAAGTAGTACAATGCGAAGGAATGCTTGTCCAATACTTCGTACGCTTGGCCTAAACCGTACCAAGCTTGGAAATCCCTTGGATTCACATCTGATGCCCTCCTATAGCACTCAATTGCCGCATGGGAATTTTTCATTTCGATAAATTCATGTCCCATCAAGATCCATGCATGTGTATAAGACTTGTTCAACATTAAAGCACGTCGAAAATACAAGATTGATTTCTCATGTTGCTGTTTGGAGCTGAAATAATTTGCTATGATACAGCATGTCTCGGGCCTGTATACATCGACATTTGCAGCATATTGCGCCAAATATGCAAGTTTAAAAGGTTTCTGCATCACGTATAACACATTGGAATATGTGTCTAGATCATCAAGCCTGTAAGGATCCATCGCCACAAGTTCATCAAACACAATCTCAGCATTGGCGTAGTCCATGTACTTGTAATTTATCAACGCATGCTGGGCTCTAAGGAAAGAAAAACTGGGAAATAAATTCATGATATCACCCAACTCCTCAATGTATTTATCAAAATCGCCACCAAATTCCTTGAATACTAATAGCTTGAAGAAACGCAGCATAAGATGTTCATGTACCATTCCGTCTTCACTGATAACGGAGAAATTTTCATCTAGGTATTTCAACAACAATATGGACTCATCATTTCTGGAGATACAAGATAATAGTTCGCACCAGCAGGTCCAATTGTAAGGGTAAAATTTCAAAGATTTGAGGAAAGAACCCATTGCAGCACCCATAACCCCCTGTCTCTTTTGAATTACTCCCAACAAATACAAAAGTAAAGCAGAACCTAAGTTAGATTGTTCTTTTTCCGTCTCAATGTATTCCAAGATCTCATGGTATAGTTTAGGAAGATTGAGCTTCTCTCCGTTCCCTGTATCGACATCTTTATTTGCAAAACTGATCCCAGTCTTTCTTTTACCTTCATTATTTATACCATCCGCTGTATTAAATAAATCCGCTGGATCTCCAGATACAATTTCTGGATCCTGTATCATCACATCATCGGTTGATTCTGTTACTTTCTTGTCCCACAGGAGATATCGACTGTACAGATAAAAGAACTTCAAACAGTCGTGTTTACTGTCCTTGAGAAAAAACGCGCATCGATCATACTCTTTACAATCGAACAAAGATGATGCCAAGAGATAAAGATCAAGATCTTTGTCCTTCAATGGCACAGAATCAGGCAGTTTTTCAGACTTCATGTCTTTGGTCTCAAAATCCAGAAGAACTCCGCGAGAAGACAAAGCATCCCTCTTTTTCAATGGCGACTCATCATCATCCCCATCAGTCACCAACGATATTTCGGGATTTAGAGGTTCTTCTGGGCTTCCAACTCGCATCCCTAATAAAGCTTCTGCTGACCATTTTGAGCTTTGGAAAAGCTTCCATCGGGATAAATCGCTGCTAGACTGTCTTAGCTGTCCCTGAACATCTTCAAGTGTGACTCTGTCCATGCTCAATATTGCGCGGTATTGATATAGGCTATCCAGTAATCTTTATACCTTTACGTAGCCTGATCTATTCAAAAGTTCACAAAGAACTTTATTCTGTATGTTTGTTCTGTCTGTCTATAAACAGCTTTTGATATTGACATGTTACTGAGAAGAGCTCCAGTACAGCTAAAAGAGAAGAGAATAAACTGTTTTAGGTAGTTGCTTGTGCGATAATACTAGCAGTGTATTGGCCTATGGACACATTCAAGTAAATCTTGGATAATGAGCAACGTTTATCATGATAATTTAGACGAACTGGAAGATCAGTTGCAAACCACACATTCAACTGCAGACGAGGTGTTGAACACGTTAGAGAAGTTGCTGAGCACAATTGAATCAGGATCTGCAAACGATGCTACTTTGGCAGTCGATATAAGCCAATTAAAGCTTCAGAATGATCAACTACTGAAGAAGATAACGTTAAGTAGAGCACTTCAGATCCAGTCTAGTGAAAACCGTATACGGTTGATGAAAAACCCTGAGCTGTCAAAGAGCAAGATATTCCTATCGCCTGAGGATAGAGATGATCCAAGTAACCTATTCAACTACTTTGAGGAAACAAAACTGCTTCATGAGGCCTGGATGCGCCATTTGTCACTATTGTCCAACCTTTCTGATGAACTAGTGGTAAAATTCGAAGGCCATGAAGACAGCAATAAAGTTGATATCAACAGGAACTCAGTCCCACTAGAATTAGAAGATACCATTCGTAATTACGAAGAAGTAAGAGCCAACCAGCAACACATCGAAGACTTGAGATCTCGTCTGTTCCATTATCTGGACGATATCAAGGCAGGAAGAGCGAAATATGCTTTGGAAAACAAGTATATACTGAACAAGTCCCTGCAGCAAATTTCCAAAGAGGTCTCAGAATGGTCACAGAGATGGAGTTGTATCGAAAGCACCTTGTTTGGAGATTCCCCTACCTCATTAAAGAAACTTATTCAAAAGGCCGAAGATATTCGTGAACTCTTGAGCTCAGAGACGGCTGAAAGTCAAATATAAGAAAAAGTAATAGTTGGCGTATATTATACTCTAGTACTATTTATTCATGTAACACTACACCATCTTTTTCCCAACCCTTATGTACTGTTCATATGAAATCCATCTATAGCGGATCTGTGCCTTTATTGATATAGAAAAATATCAAACAGTAATTGACACGACACTTACGTTCGATATGTTAAACAAAGATGATAAGTACGATATCTCAACTCCTGAAACAGCTATGAAATACACCAGAGATGCTTTTAACGAAGAGGTTGATCACTGTACCGCTCAGATATAATTGCAGATACGTTTCAGACGTGCCAGATAACGCTCCTGGAGCTTTAGACAATGAACAATGGCTTGAAAATCTGTCAAGTAGCAGATCAAAAAAGCGGGACAATGGCACTCATGTACCGACTCAGGATCTCTCGATCAAAGAAGGCGATGGTATGGAACAAAGTTCATCTAAAGGTTTAAAAAACAGGTTACAGTATGATGTTATATCAACACCACCGGATTCAGAGTACATCGAAATACGATCGGCTTTATCCAACTTTACCAAGATGTCGTACATAAACAAAAAAAAACGATCTCGCGTACAGCAATCTAACTTTGTGGATGTCAGAATCATCAAATGTCGAGCTGGGAGTGGTGGTGATGGATGCATCTCTTTCTTCCGTGATAGAGGGCATGCGATAGGCCCTCCTGACGGAGGAGACGGAGGAGATGGGGGATCTGTTTACATACAAGCAATAGAAGGTCTGAATACTCTATCCAAGCTTAAAACCACTTATATGGCTGATGATGGTTGTAACGGGACGTCAGGTCAGTCAGATGGATCTAAAGGTAATGATGTGATGATAACTGTTCCAGTAGGAACAGTAGTGACCTGGTGTATGGATCCTAAGATCATAAGAGAACATATAGACAACAGGATAAAAGAACAGCAATCAGGCTCGTTGAGAAGTATACTGGACTCCTCGAATATTCTTTTAAATTGTACTGGAAGGTTTTCCATGGATCAAAAACCTACACATATTCAAATGTTCAGAGAGTCTTACGAACCAGGGAAAGGATGGATTTTCAAGGGCAAAGACGAAGAGTATCACAAATCCAAGGATTGGTTTTTAGACTTGACTAAAAAAGTCGCCGAATATGATCATGAAGTGTGGGATGCTGAGTTACAGAACGATAAATTTCCACTCTTTGGAATTGACTTGAAAAGACCCACAAAAGCTCCCATATGTCTGCTAAAAGGTGGGAAAGGTGGACTGGGTAACATGCATTTCCTGACTAATTTAATCCGTAATCCAAGATTCTGTACCAAGGGAAGAAATGGCCTAGAACAATATTTTATGTTTGAGCTCAAGAGTATCGCAGATTTGGGACTTGTGGGACTACCAAATGCCGGTAAATCAACCATTTTAAATCAAATTTCTAACGCGACCCCCAAAGTTGGTCATTGGGAGTTCACGACACTTCACCCCACCATTGGTACTATATCTCTAGGGATTGACAAACCGATGTTTACTGTAGCCGATATCCCAGGGATAATCAAGGATGCGTCCCAGGACAAAGGTATGGGGTTGGAGTTTCTCAGACATATAGAACGCTCGAACGGATGGGTTTTCGTCATAAGTCTTGAGAACGAAGACCCTTTCCAAGACCTACAAACTATTATAGAAGAACTCGGCGGGCAAGAAACAGTTTCCCAGAAACGGATACTGGTGGTATGTAACAAGGCAGACGTGGACGAGAAAAGCACTTTCACAAAATACCAAAAGATTCAAGACTTCTGTTCACAAAACCACTGGGATGTCGTTCCTATAAGCGCTTTAAAAGGTGAAAATATAGACGTGCTGTTGGAAAAGATGGCAGTTTGTGCAGGAAAATTAGATCTACAGTGAACCGTCTTTTTTCTCTGTTCGATATGCCTGTGAAATTTTTTTTTTTTTTTTTTTTTTTTATTTTTTCAGTACTGTACATAGCATATTCCTTAAAACTGAAATTCGTGAAAAATCTGAGATGAGATGAGATGAGATGAGATGAGGTGGGATTAAAGACTTTGATGGAGAGTTGTTAAGTACACTGCTATAGAAAGATAACGACTGACCTAAATAAGAGAAGCTCAGACTACAACCCCTATTGTGATGAACCTTGATTTCAAGTCTCTCGGCTGTTCTAAATGGCTGGTGGAAGCTCTTCATGCGATGAAGATCAACCAGCCAACTGCCATTCAAAAGGAGTGTATCCCACAGATTCTGAAAGGACGAGACTGTATCGGCGGTGCTAAAACCGGTAGTGGTAAAACTATAGCGTTTGCTGCGCCGATCTTGACAAAATGGTCCGAAGATCCTACTGGTATGTTCGGAATAATTCTAACTCCAACCAGAGAGCTTGCGTCTCAGATTGCAGAACAATTCACTGCATTAGGAAGCGCTATGAATATTAGAGTTGCAGTGATTGTGGGTGGTGAAAGTATAGTGCAACAAGCGATAGATTTGCAAAAAAGACCTCATTTCATCATTGCTACTCCAGGTAGATTAGCTCATCATGTTTTAAACAGTGGAGAAGATACTATCGGAGGACTCAAAAGAGTCAAATTCTTGGTTTTAGACGAAGCGGATATTCTTCTGACAGAGACATTCAGCAAAGATTTAGCCACTTGTGTAAGTGTGCTTCCTTCTAAAGAGAGAAGACAAAATTTATTGTTCACCGCCACAATGACCGATCAGGTCAAAGCCCTCTCACAGGCTCCACAAATAGAGGGAAAGCCTCCAATTTTCTGCTTCGAAGTACAATCCATTGATAACGTTGCTATCCCCAAAACTTTGAAGACAACGTACCTGCTGGTACCTGAACATGTCAAGGAATCTTACTTATACCAAATTCTCACCAGCGAAAAGTACATCAAATCAAGTTGCATAATATTCGTCAACCGAACTATTACAGCAGAAATTATCAGAAGAACCCTGAAATCTCTAGATGTTAGGGTCACCTCGCTACATAGTCAGATGCCTCAGCAAGAGCGTACTAACGCTCTTCACAGATTCCGTGCACAGGCTGCCAGGGTTCTTATTGCTACAGATGTTGCCTCAAGAGGTCTTGATATACCTGTGGTGGAGCTTGTGGTAAATTATGATATTCCGGCCAATCCTGATACTTTCATCCACAGAGTGGGTCGTACTGCCCGTGCTGGTCGTCAAGGTGAATCGCTGTCCTTTGTTACGGAAAAGGACGTTCAAAGAATCGAAGCTATTGAAGACAGAATCAACAAGAAAATGGACTTGTTTACGGATGTAGGCGATACTGCTGTGATCAGAAAGGCCTTGAACAAAGTCACTGCAGCCAAGAGAGAGAGTCTGATGGCCATGGACAAAGAAGGTTTTGGAGAAAGACGGAAACAGCAGAGGCGTAAAAAGGAGAATGCAAGCAAAAGTAACAGACACACTTGATTGAACCTAAGGTCCACTTGAAACACACTTGTTTACACCGGAAACGACACAATTGAACTTCTCTGGTCAATTACCTCTTTTCAATCACGTGATCATTATTCTTTCATAGACGTACGTAGTGAAAAGTTGTTACTACTGTATCGCATGTAAGATGCGATGAGAACTGTCGAGACCGAAGACTATATCTAAAAGAGATTAAAGGCTGTGTGTAAAGTTTCATGTCTCGAGCACAAGAGATTAAAGACAAACAGATCCTGCTGGCAAAACTGCAGCAGAGTTTCAGCGACACTACATCGGAGGTATTAAAATGGATTGACAGCCCGTCTTCTGGGACCAGCGGCCAGGTCCAACACAACGAACAGTCGAAGAAAGACTTCTACCAGCTCCCCGTGATACAGATAGGAAGTGGACTTTCGTTTGACTCTGAAGTGTCTGCTGAGGACACCGACATACACACGATCGGCGAGTTTATACAAAGCGACAAGAAAGTCAGCTCGTTGGCCAAGAAGAAAAGGGCTAACAATGACGTTCAGTCGAAAGGCATCCACCACATACGGAAAGACGACTCCCAGGCAATGAAGTCACTAAAACACAAGATTCGGAATCAGGAGCGACAAAGAGCCCGCTCAAAAGTATCATCTGCTAAACGTAATACTAGGTCACGTGATGATACCGATTCGTCGTCCTCTGACGAGGAAGAGCTCGTGCACAAGACACAAAAACACGCCAAAAAGCAGATGGGTTTGCTGTTTGCCAGCAAGAAGCCCAAAAAGCGGTGACTCTGCTCGACCTTCCACTGCATACTCTCAAGCATACATACATACACTAATGATTTGTAATTTCTTCCGAAAACTGTGGTCACCTGACCGCTAATAGCCGTCGAAATTTTAAAAATTCCCAATTGTTCAAAAAAAGAAAAAAAAAATTTGAAGAAAGGTTTAGGCTCATCGCATCACAGTACGCTTGCTACCTGAAAGAAAGGTAGTTGACAAACAGGAAACACCGAAGAGACCAGTATCTTTAGAACTGGATTCTCGATAGAAGACATACGTCTTTCAGACGAGGCTTACTCAAACGATGCCAGCACCAGCTATGAATTATACTCCGATAGAACAGAGTCAGATGCAGCCTCAGGCCTCAACTGTGCTATGTTATAGTTGTGGTGTGCCCATGGATGGGTCTACAGGGCTGCTGATGTGTCCCGATTGTATCAAGCTTAATGTTGATATCACCGCTGGTATTCCTAGACAGGCGAACATCTCATTTTGTAGAGGTTGTGAGAAGTTTTTGCAGCCTCCAAACCACTGGGTTCCAGCTGCTTTGGAATCCCGTGAACTGCTAGCACTGTGTCTGCGCCGTCTGAAGGGTCTAAACAAAGTCAGACTGGTGGATGCGTCTTTTATCTGGACTGAACCGCACTCCAGACGTATCAGAATCAAACTGACCGTTGAAGGTGAGGCTATGGCCAACGCCATCATCCAGCAGACTTTTGAAGTCGAATTTGTGGTCATGGCCATGCAATGCCCAGAGTGTGCTAGAATGTATACAACGAATACCTGGAGAGCCAGTGTGCAGATCAGACAGAAGGTGGCGCACAAGAGAACTTTCTTGTATTTGGAACAGCTGATCTTGAAACACAATGCCCATGTCGATACCATCTCCATCAGCGAAGCCAGAGATGGTCTAGATTTCTTTTATGCCCAGAAGAACAACGCTGCTAAGATGCTTGACTTTTTGAATTCTGTTGTTCCGCTGAGATGCAAGAAATCTGAGGAATTAATCTCTCAGGATACTCACACCGGTGCCTCCACTTACAAATTTACATTCTCTGTCGAAATTGTCCCTATTTGTAGAGATGACCTGGTCGTGTTACCCAAAAAGGTGGCCAAGTCCTTGGGTAACATAAGTCAGTTTGTCATTTGTTCCAAGGTTTCCAACTCTATACAATTCTTGGATCCTACCACTTTACAAACGTGTGACTTGAACGCACAGATCTACTGGCGTCAACCCTTTGACTCACTTGCCGAAGTCTCTCAACTCGTTGAATTCATCGTTTTGGATGTTGAACCCACTGGTGTTGTCAGGAACAAGTGGGTTTTAGCCGATGTTACAGTTGCTAGGGCATCTGATTTGGGTGTCAACGACCAGATATACTACGTGAGAACGCACTTAGGTGGTATAGTCCATCCTGGTGATAGTGTCATGGGGTACTTCATTGCCAACTCCAATTACAACTCCGATCTGTTCGATGGATTGAACATCGACTATGTGCCAGACGTTGTGTTGATCAAAAAGCTATACCATAGAAAGACCAAAAAGAACAGAAATTGGAAGTTGAAGAGAATGGCTAAAGAACACAGGGATATTGAAGCTTCTCAGGACTACAACTCTAGAAAACAACACCAGGATATGGAGCGTGCTGAAAGAGATTATGAGATTTTCTTGCAAGAATTGGAAGAAGATGAGGAAATGAGACAGAACGTCAACCTATATAAGAGTAAAAAACAGGTTGACATGGACGGCGACATGGATGAAGATGAAGATGAAGATGCTCCTCAGATAGATATAGACGAATTGCTAGACGAGTTGGATGAAATGACTCTGGAAGAACACAATAATGATCAGGAACTTGCACAAGATCACTAGACCTAATTTGGGCAACTTCAAGTGCACTGATGAATTATATTCTCATTCTCTTCTTCTTGGACTGTATCCAGCAGTTGACATTCTATATTTGTATGAGAACTACCGTGGCGCATTAGATGTCTCTCGTCATACTGGTAGCGTATGTACATTAGGCGATAAGGAAATTTTTGGCATATTGTAGGGTAACATATATTTAAGTTTAAAACGTTTGCAGCTGCAGTCATCATTAAAGGGTACACTAACTTGAAGAAGCGAGGATTAAAAGGTCAACGAGGATTATCAAATCAGCCATGCCTACCCCCAAAAATGGTACATGAACTGAATTTTGGGGCATCGTTTCGTTCATTTGTGGACACATCGTTTTTTCATGAGCTTTCCCGGTTGAAACTTGAAGTTTTCAAGCTTGACTCTGAAGAGATAGAATTGTATTCCATCTTAGATTTACATAGCGTGGCTTCTGCTGCTGTAACACTGTCGTTACGTGGAGAGAGCTTTGATGAAAAGGCAAACCCAGATGCGTTACTTCTAAAAGGATATTTATTGAATTTCAATACTGTGGAACTTTTCAAGAAGCTGGATAAGGTTCAATACATTAAAGATAAGGGAAAAGAACTGTATACCAGAGGGCTTGAGTCGGGGTTACTTGATTGCATCAAATTTTATGTAATCAGCTTTGCTGATTTGAAGAAGTACAAATACTACTATTGGGTATGCATGCCCAGTTTCCAAAAGGAAGGAACTATTTTTGAAGTCATTGAAAGTAAAACCATTTCTGAGGACTACACAAAAAACTTGGAGAAGTTTGACTGGCTTATTTGTTGTATTGTCAACGGATCATATGAGAAACCAACTCCGGACGCTTTAAAAAATTGTGAAAAGGTCATAATCAAAGATTTGAGTCGGTTAAGGGATACTCCGGCTTCTATCACCAGAAATATATTAACGGTATGGAATGAAATATCACAACGTGAAAGTTATACTGTCTGCTTCTTGAGGGATGATGATAGCAGTTTTGAGGCGACGATAAGGGTTATAAACAATGATGCCGTTTCAAGTCAAAATTTGAAAGTGAGTGGCTGGGAACGCAATGGCTTAGGTAAGTTAGGCCCCAAATCAACAGATTTGAGTTCTCTATTAGATCCAATGAAGATAGCGGATCAAGCGCTAGATCTTAATCTCAAACTGATGAAGTGGCGAATTGCACCAGAGCTTGAATTAGACAAGATCCGGAATCTCAAGACATTACTTTTAGGATCCGGAACGCTTGGATGCTACGTCGCCCGAGCATTGTTGGCATGGGGAGTACGTCACATAACATTCTTGGATAACAGTACTGTGTCGTTCTCGAATCCAGTTAGACAGCCTTTATACAACTTCGAAGATTGTGGTCGACCGAAGTCTGAGGCCGCCGCAGAATCCTTGAAAAAGGTTTTTCCTTTGGTGGAGTCTTGTGGGTTTCAGTTAGAGATCCCGATGATAGGTCATCCAGTTTCGAATGAACCGAAACAGAAGAAAGATTACGAAACGCTTGAGAATCTTATTAAGTCTCATGATGTGATTTTTCTCATGATGGATGCCCGTGAAACGAGATGGCTACCGACGGTGCTTGGCAGGATGCACCAAAAAATTGTTATTAACGCTGCCTTAGGATTCGATAGTTATCTAGTCATGAGGCACGGAAATGAACATGACAACCTCGGCTGCTATTTCTGCAACGACGTCGTCGCACCAAGTGACTCCCTTACCGATCGCACGCTTGACCAAATGTGCACCGTGACCCGACCTGGTGTGGCACTTTTAGCGGCCTCACAAGCCGTTGAGCTCCTAGTGAGCTATCTGCAACCTTCAGATCGTGCTCTTGGCCCTTCACCCCACCAAATCCGTGGCTTTTTGAATGAGTTCAAAACAATAAAGCTTGAAACCCCAATGTACAAACATTGTTGTGCTTGCAACGCCGATGTAGTTTATACTATTCACCAAGAGGGATGGAATTTTGTTAAACAAGCTCTCGACGATTACACTTGCGTTGAACAGCTAAGTGGACTCACCAAAGTTCAAGAAGACGCCGAAACTGCATTGCTGGCCGATATAGATTTTAGCGAGGATGAGGAGGTTTATATAGAGTAGTGTCTTCTTTCGGCGTTCACTATAATATTAAATGCCAATAATACATTTATACATAATCGAGTTTGATTTGAAGAACTCCAGTCATTAAAATCTGTCATGATACAGAACTTCACCCATGCTCCGTCCACAACATAGCAGTGGTCACAGAACTTCAAATTCGTTTTCTGATACTTATGCTGTCATGAGCTTGTGTCTTGAACTTGTCTTTAAGGAAGCATCACAATCAACCTGAAAAACTCTATACTAACATCATGTTGATATATAAGAAGATTGATAAACAGGAAGGAAGAATCACCCGATAACGCGAGCTACAGAAGCCGATGCCAGCTAAAAGGCGTAGTCAGGGTACTACGCGGACCCAAAATAAGCGGGGGAAGGTTGAAAGGACTGTTGAAGAAGATAGTAACGATGTACAGTTAGTAAACGAAGAACCAAAAGAAGTCATACCTGTGGACGACCTTGCAGATCGGGGTGCTGAAAATATGGACAGCCAAGCTGTAGGAGAAGATGGTCCAAATGATGCTGATGGGGAGAACGATGTGAAGAAGGAGGTATCTGAAGTGTCTGTGACTTCGGATGAGGTTGGTACAACCGTAGATGAAAAAAAACTGGAGGAAGTTATTGTAGAGAAAGCGACGGATGAACTACCACAGCAGAAGAGCGAAGCTCAGCTCGAAGAGGAGCAGTTAGAGGATTCTGCCGAGAAGAAAGCGAATTCAGAATTACAAGTAGAAAATGAAGTAATTGACGAAAAAGCTGGAATCACAACTTTCGATTTCGATGGAATAGAATACAGCTATAAGGACAGACCCAGCGTAATAGAGGAAAAAGATGGAAAGATAGAGTTCAGGGTAGTGAACAATGACAATACTCGAGAAAATCTCATGGTTTTGACTGGTCTTAAGAACATTTTTCAGAAGCAGTTGCCAAAGATGCCGAAAGAGTACATTGCCCGCTTGGTATATGACCGATCGCACCTCTCCATGGCAGTTGTACGAAAACCGTTAACGGTCGTTGGTGGTATTACTTTTAGGCCTTTTGAAAAACGTGAATTTGCAGAAATCGTGTTTTGTGCCATCAGTTCGACAGAACAAGTCAGAGGATATGGTGCGCATCTCATGAACCATCTGAAAGATTACGTGAAGTCTACTTCGCCAATAAAATATTTCCTAACGTATGCCGATAACTATGCCATTGGTTACTTCAAGAAACAAGGATTTACGAAAGAAATCACTTTGGACAAAACCGTATGGATGGGTTATATCAAGGATTACGAAGGAGGTACCTTAATGCAATGTTCTATGCTTCCTCGGATCCGGTATCTTGATGCAGCAAAGATTCTATTGTTACAAGAAGCAGCGATCAGACGGAAAATTCGCAGTATGTCCAAGTCCCACATTGTATATTCTGGTTTAAAGCAGTTTTCTGATTACAACAACATTAAACCTATTGATCCGATGACAATACCTGGTTTAAAAGAAGCTGGATGGACACCTGAAATGGATGAATTGGCACAAAGACCAAAAAGGGCTCCTCATCATGCAATAATGCAAAACTTATTAACAGAGCTGCAGAATCATGCCGCTGCTTGGCCATTTTTGCAACCTGTCAACAAGGATGAAGTTCCAGACTATTACGAGTTTATAAAGGAGCCAATGGATCTAAGTTCAATGGAAATGAAGTTGAACGGAAACAGGTATGAAAAAATGGAAAGCTTTGTGTATGATGCAAGGCTGATATTTAACAACTGTCGTGCATACAATGGAGAGAATACCTCTTACTTCAAGTATGCCAATCGGTTGGAGAAATTTTTCAATTCGAAAGTGAAAGAGATTCCAGAGTACTCACACCTGGTAGAATAATGTCAGTATCATGTCGTGTAATATTTCAATTGTTAAAAACTTCATATATATACGCAGTTGAGCTTCACCTCTGAGTGAAGCAAGATGGCTCGAAGTATTATTCACTGAGAAAGCGTAAACGGTTTCAGGATAGGAAGTATGTTTTCATACACACGTTTAAATTGCTCTATTGAAAATCTTATAGAATCATTCCATTTCGACGTCAGCGCCTTCATTGTTTTCATCTGCATTTTCAGCTTCGGCAGCTTCTTTTTCTTTCAACTCCTTGATGATTTCAGCGGTCTGCTTATCCGAGTAAATCTTGAATCCCTCCTTCGTGACACTACTTAGTTGGGCATTGTTTTCATCTAACTTCTCTTCCATGACTTGTCTGAGAATCTTAAGTACAAGAGATTCTGCCTCTTTTAAAGTTAGAGAAGAATGCCACTCGTTCTGTAATTCTGTTTGCGCTCCTTCAGATCCTGATCCGATAGCTTTGGCATTGTAACGGTAGAACGTCCCTGATGGTTCAGCATGATAAAGCTGGAAGCCTTGATCTTCATCGTAACCACCAATCAATAATGCAACACCGAATGGTCTGGACATCAATCTCTCTTCACCAGACGCTCCTTCACCGAATCTCAACGCAAGATCACATACAGATTGTGTCAATGACTCGACAGAGATATTTTCATCATAGTATAAGTTGTGTGTTACTGCGTTAACTCTAGCATGTTCTAGCATCGATCTAGCGTCAGCTGTTAAACCACTCATGGCGCAGCCAATATGTTTGTCCACTTCAACGATCTTTTCGATCGAATCACTCTCCAGCAAAGCCGAAGTCACACGCTTTTCGACCCCTAGTATGATACCCTCATTTGTAACTACACCGATTGCCGTGCTCCCTAATTTGATGGCTTCCAAGGAATATTCTACCTGGAATAGACGTCCTTCAGGGGAAAATGTACTCACACCACGGTCGTATTCACTCCTGGTCAAAAACATTCCGCAATTTCGTTCTTTAACAAATCCAAGCCACCTCTATCCAAAAGCCCTCTAATATCACAATCCAAGCAATCTTCTCGCTGAATTGGCCTTCTGCTCAACTAGGATACCAATTGTAAATTCACAACCTCTGAATATTACTACACGTATCTGCTCCGCCTAAATCGACCAAAGTGCTTCTGCTGACTCTCTTACAACAGAAATTGACCAGATTTACAGTTTGGTGAAACTATCAATGCGTAAATTCGGCTTTTTCAGAAGAAACAATCTTCAATGTTCAATACTTTTTGAAGTATACTTACACACACATTTGCCACTTCTTGTCTGGGTTCTGAAAACTTGAATTAAAACACAGAAAAACGTATTAATGTTGATAATTAATATGAAAAATAAATTAACTTTGAAAAGAGAAACAGAAAAAACCATGAGTAAGATCACGTGACCACACATACACGTGATCAGTTTTGACATTTCTACGGTTAGCTCAGCGGATCAGGTTTTCGTTTTTGTAGACCTCGTTTAGGATCAAGCAACATCATGTCTTTAAAACGTAGTCTCGGAACAGAGAAATATAGACCATGATATTGGAGTTTATGTGTGGTTCTTAAGATGAATTTTAGCTGAGTCTTAGGTCAACAAGAGTTCAATTGTAGGTTATTATTGAAATTACGCTGCGTTCAGTGGGAATTAGTGTCATTATTATAAACACAAGAGCCATTGACGGATTAGTTCTGCAGGGCAAAGATCAGAGCTGCCAATTTACGAAGTAATCTAGGATATTTCGGCAGCACATTTGATACGGTTTTGATAACGAAATTTACAGGATATTTGTTCTCGAGTGTTGAGCCAAAACTGAGTTAGGGTTGTCAATTCGATTTGGAATAACTGCGAGAGATCAGAATATATACCGCAATGTCCACTGTCGAAAAAGAAACCGTGGAGCAACCAAAGTCTTTCTTGCCTCAGGGGAAATACTTGAAGCCTGAAGAAATTGAGTATGAGTTTGGAGGTATTCCAGGTGTCTGTGGTATGCTCATTGGGTTTCCTTTGTTGATGTATTACATGTGGCTCTCCGCACAGTTCTACAATGGGGCTCCTGCGTGGCCAAAGGAGAATGAGTCTTGGGGTGACTTTTTGCTTCATTTGGTACAACTAGTAAAAGATCACGGCATTCCATCTTCCTACGCTTGGTGTATCTTCTTGTCTTTTTGGGCTGCGCAGGTGTTCTTCTACTACACCTTACCTGGTATTTGGACGAAAGGCCAGCCTTTGGACCATCTGAAGGGCAAGCAATTGCCTTACTACTGTAATGCTATGTGGACCTTTTACGTCTCAAATGCAGTTGTGTTAACCCTCCACTACACAGGGATCTTCAAGTTGTACACTGTCTTGGACATGTTTGGGGAGATCATGACTTGTGCAATCATCTCCGGGTTCTCTTACTCAATTTACTTGTATTTGTACACATTGTACGTGTCCAAAGACTATCACAGAATGACTGGCAACCATCTTTACGATTTCTTCTTGGGTGCTCCTTTGAATCCTCGTATTGGATACTTAGACTTGAAGATGTTCTTTGAGGTCAGATTGCCTTGGTACACGTTGTACTTCCTGACCTTGGGTGCTTGCCTCAAACAAGCTGAGACTTATGGCCACGTGAGCCCTCAATTATGGTTGATTTTGTTTGCCCACTGGTCCTATGCCAATGCTTGTTCAAAGGGAGAAGAATTAATCGTTCCTACTTGGGATATGGCTTACGAAAAGTTTGGATTCATGTTGATCTTCTGGAACATTGCGGGTGTTCCATACACTTACTGTCATTGTACCCTATACTTGTACTATCATGATCCTTCTGAATACCAATGGTCAACAATGTACAACGTCTCTTTGTTTGTCGTGCTATTGATCGCTTATTATTTCTTTGACACTGCCAATGCTCAGAAAAATTCGTTCAGAAAGCAGATGGCTGGTGACACTTCGATCAGAAAGACTTTCCCCTTCTTACCAAGACAAGTTTTGTCCAACCCCAAGTACATGGTTACCAAGAACGGTTCCTACTTGTTGACTGATGGTTGGTACAAGCTAGCAAGAAAAATCCACTACACTGCAGACTGGACTCAATCATTGATATGGGGTCTAGCTTGCGGCTTCAACAGTCCCTTCCCATGGTTCTTCCCAGTATTCTTTTTTGTCGTCCTCATACACAGAGCTCTGAGAGATGATGCAAAGTGTAGAAAGAAGTACGGCGAAGACTGGACAAAATACTGTGAAGAATGTCCATACTTGTTTATCCCTTACGTGTTCTAAATTACGGCGAAGTGTCTGAGAATTGAAGATCAGCTCTCGATGTGCGATGATTTTCAGCAAACTCATTGTACTAACTCCACCAGATTATACTATCTGTCATCTAACACTCACTTATTGGAATCAAATACTCAAAATTTGTATAAATTGTAGGACATTTCATAAGTATGGATACCTAGAGATGGGATCAACTAACAGGCTGATATCTTACTTACCTCTCTCTTTCTTACTTTATATTTAAAAATGTTAGCACTTGATTTAATATACTCACTTGTACGATAAGAAGATGTAAACGTAGGAGCAGGACAACCTGACCAGCAGCCACGATCACTGTGAAAAATGGGTTATTATGATGCCATTGGAATGCTTGACACATTAGATGGGTCTGAGCAGATCTCTTTCACCAAGAGCCAATTGGTGCATTTGGTGAAGGAGGAACTGAAAGAAAGGAAAGAAAGAGATGACATGACTGAAAGTGAGAATAGGGGCCACAGACGAGTTCCCATGCATGACTATCTTGGACCCCTCACACACAAACAAACCGAAGCTGGTATCCATGCTGAATATCAGTGGGATCACCTGCTGTTGGGACCATATGTACCAAAATCGAAGCTAGAATCGCTCTCCGCAAATGAATTTGCTGCCTTCTTCCAGAAGAAGCAGTTTGAGGAAGGCAGAAAATCTCTTGAGCGTGTCAGGATGATTCCTACTGTGAACCTGCCTTTATCTAATGGCATAAGTTCCTATGATTCTCCCAAAGACCAGGATTCCTCTTTCAAGAGTTGATATCTTCCTCAATTGTAAGACCTTTCCCTTACTCTTACAAATACTCTTCGTCAATGAAATAATCGCTGACTCTTCTATTTAATTCTACATATATATGGCCCCGTGTTCATATGGTCGACTGTTTGTATTCATAATTTTATTCAATAAACCTCTTTTGTACAATCTTATCCATACTGGTATGGGCATCGACTCCTAATATGACATGGAATTTCATAAAGTAGTGAGTTTTATATGTTCGGTGGATATAGAGACAGAATTTATAGTGATTCAAGCTCAGGTTTAGTCCTGTTCCGCAATAGTGACCAATCTTTCTTCAATCTGATCAGCAGAAAGCGAGAAGAACTTGTCTTTGATCGCTACACCAATCTCTAAATCGTTTTTGCTGAAATCAGTTCCCAATGAGTCGATAAGGATGGAGATTCCGAATTCTACAACTTTTTCCCATTCTTCTTCGTTGATCTTGTCGTCTTTCAGTTTCTTGAAATGTTTCTCCAAAGCAGAGTTCAACTCTTGTTGTTTGGGCCCAGAAGCCGTAGCCTTGTACCCTGTGTAGTATCCAGCTGGGTCGCACTTGTAGATGGCAGGTCCGGTCTCCTCATCAAACGAGATAAAAGTCAAAATGACGCCCAACGGTCTCATATACGCTCTTTGCGTGTATATTTGTGACAAATTGGCCATTCTTTTGGCCAGCACAGAGCATGGGATATCATATCCGTATTTATAACGGAATTCACTAGCTTCTGCTTTGCATCTGAGTGCAACGTTCCTGGCATCTGGAATAGGTCCCGTTGCGCAAAACCCAATGTGTTTTGCCACAGGGAAAATATAACTCACGGTAGCCGGGTCCAAAAGCTTGTCTGGGACTTTCTTCTGACTGATCACTACTGCACAGCTCTGGGATCTGATTGCAATAGAATTCAGGTTAGGTTGGTTGGCCGCTTTGAAAGCATATTCGACCTGGTATAAACGGCCCTCTGGCGAAAAGATGGTAATATGGCGATCATAACCTGCTGCTGACATGCTTGGTACTATTTTTAACGCCTCAATTGGGTTTGAATCACTGAACCAGTTCCTCAAACACCCGGTATCACCAGTCAGCCTCTGTTTTGTTATCACCTTGAATTCTGTTTGCCACCAACTGTTATAAAGGTTTATCAAAGTTATATTCGAATATTAATCTAGCTACAAGAGGAGAAGTGATCAAAAACCTGAAGCTTGGTACAGTTTGTCCGGAGGTTTGACAGGGCAGAAAGCATTCTGCTACAATACGTATTACTGCCATGGGTCAAAGTGTTTTCAGTTTGGAAGACCAGCTGGCTTTCTACAAGGCGTACCACAACAATTCATCAAATGTCGTTATTCACAGCATTTTCGTTCCCACTATCTTGTTCACAAGTGCCCGCATACTCAACGACGTGCATATCACGGACGGCTACACGTTAGCACACGTTCTTGCATTGGGGTATGGCCTGTTCTACATTGCGCTGGACGCTAAGACAGGCGCCCTGGCTGCCGGAATCCTAGCGCTGATGTGTCGTGTTTTGAACAACGGTACGGCGAGGTTAAGCACGAAAACTGCCTGGACAGTCTTTGTAATCAGCTGGATATTCCAGTTTATCGGCCACGGCGTGTTTGAGAAGCGGAAACCCGCTTTGTTGGACAACCTGGTTCAGAGCCTGGTGCTCGCGCCTTTCTTTATCCTGTACGAGTTGCTCTTCTGCCTGGGGCTCATGCCAAAGCTCAAGGCCCGACTCCAAACCAGAGTTGACAAAGAGCTAGCCGGCCGCAGGGGAACCAGCTGAGCTGCATCCTCAAGAAGCTGCCATCGTACGTCTGTCTATTTATTTATAGTCACGTGATAATCACATGATACTCACGTGACACTGTTCTCTTCCATATTAACTCCAAATTTTCGGTTTTTGCTCTCTTCTCGCCTCGAGAACTGGAGCGGTCTCGGCGTTTTTGCAAGTTTGAAAAAAAAATATCTCGTTACCCGGCGTTATGCTGTATCTGCTGAAAAGGATGCAATCGTTAATTAGGATCAATGTATAATGTATAAGGTATAACTCAGAATGTGGGATTCAAGCGTTTTGAAGAAGCATATTAGGAGACCAACAGGGTTAACGCTCGTCCCAAAATTTAAGTCAGTTTTTGAGAATCTGATTGTGTTTATAAGGGTGGTTCTAGAGCTACTGTAAGATACGTTAGGCGTGGACTAACAGTGGTGAATTAACCATGACGTTGTTCTTGGGGATTTATACTGCTGTTTTTGACTATGCGGCGCAAACAGACGAGGAATTGAGCGTGAAAGAAGGAGATCTGCTTTATTTACTGGAGAAATCTACAGTGGATGACTGGTGGACTGTGAAGAAGCGAGTTATCGGGTCAGATCAGGATGAACCCGTAGGGTTAGTGCCCAAGACGTACATCGAGGAATCGCCCGTCATTGGCCAAGTGGTGGCATTGTACGACTACCTGGAGGTCCAGAATGCAAACGAGGAATTGAGTTTCCAAGAAAATGATACGTTTGACTTGTATGACGACCGAGACCCGGACTGGCTTCTTGTCAGGAGCTCAAAGTCTAACGAGTTTGGGTTTGTCCCAGGGAACTATGTAGAAAAGGCGCAGCCTTCAGCGCCGCCTGTGGGAGCAACTACAGTGGACATATCAAAGCTACCACCACCGCCGCAGAGAATCGACAGGGCATCTGTAGAGCCGGTGGTGGACACTTCTCCGTCTGCTGGTACTGATATCAGAAGTTCGGGCCCAGTTGACATCTCTGGGTTCCCTGCTCCGCCTCAGAGAACGACGCCTCCTACTGCAGAGGTACAAGAGGAAACAGCCAGTGCTGAGCCTCCTAAGATGCCGCAGAGACCGTCTAATACAGACCACCAGACCGAGTACCGTGACGAGGATTCGAGGAATGAAACAAGATCCGATCAGAGATATCAGGACCCTTCTGACGACGATGGATATTACGATGCTCAAGAAAATGAGAACCCTGATTTGCCTGTAAGAGAAACGAACGCCAATTCTCATCAAGATGGTTCTTTTGAACATGTCTGGTCTCTAAATGAAATAGATGGACGCAAAAAAAGGAAGGCCACATTGACTGTTTCACCTTCCAAGATTCGGTTTTTTTCTGCAAAGTCAAAAGAAACACAGGAATGGGATGTCAAAGATTTGATCAGTTACGACAATGAGAAAAAGCATTTATTCCTTGAATTTAAGAACCCCTATATTAATATAGAGCTGCACACAGGGTCTACTGATGTCGCTAATGATATAATGGGCATACTTGGTGAGATTAAAGGAGCACAAACTGCAATCGGATTGCGTGAAGTTCAAGCTGCCTCTAGACCAAAGATGACTAAACGTAGGGCTGTCATCTTATTTGATTTCTTTGCAGAATCAAAGGATGAGTTGACGGTTAGAGAAGGTGATTATGTCAACATTCTGGACGATAAAATGTCAAGGGACTGGTACATGTGCGAGTCCGTAGAGACCGGTAAAAGAGGTTTGGTTCCGGCTCAGTTTGTTGATATGGGAGACTCTAGACAGGATGAACAGAGAGATGAAGGCGTCAAGAGGAGTAGATCAAGAAGCAAATCCAGGTCAAGTACGATAGCATCTTCACAGCATCTTGTTGGTAGCTGGAAAGAGGATGCAGACCAGGACGTCTCCAAATCAAAAAGCAAAACATCAAGGCTTTTCTCTAAGAAGAAGAAAAGTGACTCGAAACAATCGAGCGACAAAGAGTTCCCAGATCCCAAGAAAACCCGAATTTGGGTTGACCGTACTGGTACATTTAAGGTGGAAGCCCAATATTTGGGTTGCGTGGATAAAAAAATCAACTTGCACAAAGCAAACGGTGTTAAAATTTCAGTTCCTGCAGATAAATTCTCAGATGACGATCTTCTCTACGTTGAGAGACTGACCGGTATGTCAATGGAAAAGTTCAGAACCAAACCTAAGAACTCAAAGAATGATGCCGATGTGGTAAATAAAGAGCGTGAAAGAAGAAGGCAAGCTAGAGAACGGGAACGGGAGCTTGAAGAGAGGGAGCGCGACAGAAGACTCAGGGAACAAGAGCTAAAAGAGCTGAAAAAAGCTAGAGATCTATTGGAAAGTGAGAGGGAAATGTTAAGAAATGCTCAAAATAAGGAGTTACCTCCGGTAAAGCCACCTAGACCTGGTACTGAGAGTAAATCTACTGGAGATGTGAGCCAAACAACTAAATCAAAGTCTAAGTCTAAAGGCAGTGATTACGATTGGTTTGAATTCTTCTTAAACGCTGGAGTTGACGTTAATAATTGTCAACGTTACACTATTAATTTTGAACGTGAGCAAATTAGTGAAGAAATTTTGCCAGATATTGATACTGCGCTGCTAAGAACTCTTGGATTGCGCGAAGGAGATATATTAAGAGTGATGAAATATCTTGACAATAAATATGGCAAAACGAAAAATGATTCTAATGGTTCCGCCTTGTTCACCGAAGCAGATGGATCTTTGAAAGTTAATAATTCTAAGACTTCCGAAACTACAGGGCTCTCTAGGAATTTACTAAATGAAGACAGCTCTGCAAAAGCAGAAGATGACGCATGGACTGTGAGACCAGCTGCTAGAATTGGTGATGGAACTAACAAGAGTCAAGATTTCTCTGGATCCCTACAAGACTTGCTTGACTTACAGCCGCTGGAACCCAAAAAGAAGGAGACTCCTACTCCAGATTTGAAGCATTTGGAATCTGTATCGGCGGAAAGCACGGAAAAGAAGGCAGAGCCTTTAACCAAAAGTAATACCGGTGCATCTATGGCACCTCTAGATCCTTTCAAAACTGGTGGTAACAACCTAATCCCAATTGGTACTGGTGGGTTTGTTATGATGCCTGTTGCGACAGGAGGTCTGTTACCGATGCAGACGACAGGAGGTCTCCTTCCAATTATGACTACTGGGCGAATGATGGCTCCACAGACAACGTTCGGCATGCAACCAACTGGAACTATGCTACCGGTGCAAAAGACGGCAAACGGATTAATTCCTGTAAACACTGGTGGTTTGATGCCACAAACAACATTTGGCTTCCAACAACAGGCTTCCCTTCCCGCAACAACTTTTGGAAGCAACCTAACTGGTGGTATCATGCCTCTACAAAGGACTGGTGGTGCGATGCCACAAACTTCCTTTGGTGTGCAACCCAGTGCGGGAATGCCTTTGCAGAGAACTGGTGGTTCTCTTCCAATGACCTCTTTCAACACACAACCAAACGCGATGGGCATGCAACTCACCGGTGGTATGTTGAACATGCAACCTTCAGCCACCCTTAACAATCAGTTTACAGGGAATGCAATGAACATGCAGCCTTCAACCACCTTCAACAATCAGTTTACTGGAAATGCAATGAATATGCAGCCCCAAACATCATTTGGCAATCAACTCACTGGAGGGGCTATGAATATGAACTCAACTTATTTGAATCAACCAATTGGAGGGAATACGTTCCAGTCAACAACTGGCTTAGGTAATCAATTCACTGGCGGTGTCAACATGTCGCTACCGCAAGCGAACACCTTGCCTCAAACTTCTTTTGGAGCCGCTCAAACAACCGGAGGGTTCCAACCCAAGTCATCATTTGGAATAACGCTCCAACAGACTGGTGGTATGAGCCCAGCTCCGCAAACATCTTTCACTAATCAACCTAGTATAAACCAAATGACAACCTCGTTCCAAAACATGGGGTTGTCACAACAGCCGTTGCAGAATCAACCTACTGGATTTGGATTCGGTAATGGGCCCCAAGATCAACAACAACGGCAAGCAAACATTTTTAAAGCATCATCTGACAATCCGTTTGGATTTTGAGCTGATCTTTAACACCGATCAAAAAAGTGTAGTATAGAATGTGCATCTATCTAGAAAGTAAATCGAAGAGATGAAAGGCCCATGATTAAACATCAGTTAACAGGTATAAATAGCTCCGATAGAAGTAGATATAACAATAAATAATAAGTGCGCACTAACAGTCGAGATGAGTTTGAAATGAAAAGTATTGATCACCACTCTTGTGCAGTCACGCCATAAGGGCTCTTCTTGGTACCTTTGATTGGTTTGACAAGTTTTGAACCACCTTCTAGGAAAGAGAACCTGTCTCTTCTCATCGCTTCATATTTGGCAATGAACTCCTCCTTTTGCATAGTAATGCCGATGTCATCAAGACCATTGACTAGACAATGTTTTCTGAATGGCTCAACATCAAAGTGATCAACTAGAATATTGCCATTAGAGTCCTTGATTGTTTGGGCTGGTAAGTCCACGACAAGTTGTCCACCTGCCTGGGCAATAGGAGACAACTTTTCTACGATAACATCCTGTGGTACTCTGATTGGTAGCAAACCGTTCTTGAAAGAGTTGTTGTAAAAGATGTCACCAAAGGATGGAGCGATCATACACTTGATACCAAAATCTTTCAAAGCCCATGGAGCATGTTCTCTGGAAGAACCACACCCGAAGTTGTCACCAGTGATAACAAGAATTTCTGCCTTTCTCCATGGTTCCACGTTCAAAACCCAATTAGTCTCTACGTCCTTTCCATCAGTTCCTTTGGTGAAACGCCATTCATAAAATAGACCGTTTTTTAGGCCAGTCCTTTTGATCGTCTTTAAGAACTGCTTTGGAATGATGGCGTCGGTGTCAACATTCGCCTTGTCAATTGGTGCTGCAGTACCCTTCAAAGTGGAGAATGGCTCTATTCCGCTTGGAACAGCAGCTGGTGCGTTCTTAACAGGAACTTCTTGAGTTACATGGTCAGAAGGAGGAATGTCCAATTGTTCATCATCAATCTGTTCATCAACGGATTCGCCTGGCTGTAGTGGTTCCTTCTCATGTTCATAAACTGCATCTTGAAGAGCTTTGTCTTCTTCTTGGACAACCGGAATTTTTGGAACGTCATTGTCCTTGTATTGATGCTCTCTGATGTCGACAAAGTGGCCAGCAATTGCAGCCGCTGCAGCCATGGCAGGAGACATCAAGTGAGTTCTCGACAAAGCACCTTGACGTCCCTCGAAGTTTCTGTTTGATGTAGAAGCACAACGCTCTTCAGGGTCTAGAATGTCAGGATTCATTCCCAGACACATTGAACAACCAGCCTCTCTCCATTCAAACCCAGCAGCTTCGAAAACTTTATCCAAACCTTCAGATTCAGCTTGCTTCTTGACCAAACCAGATCCAGGAACAACTAACGCTAGCTTGACGTTATCGGCCTTTCTGTGGCCTTTAACAACAGCAGCAGCAGCTCTAAGATCTTCAATTCTTGCGTTAGTACAAGAACCAATGAAAGCTTTGTCAATCTTGATATCTGTTAGCGGAACTTTTGGAGTTAACCCCATGTACTTCAATGATCTTTCCACAGATGCCTTCTTTGTAGAGTCAGAGATCGTAGTTGGGTCTGGAACCGATGATGTGATAGGCAAGGCATCCTGTGGAGAGGTACCCCAAGTGATAGTTGGGACAACATCGGATGCCTTGATGGTGATGTCGTAATCAAAATGGGCACCTTCGTCGGTGTGCAAAGTTTTCCAATATTGCACAGCCTTTTCCCATTGCTCTCCCTTTGGAGCTAAAGGTCTACCCTTTATGTAGTCAAATGTGGTTTGGTCAGGCTTGATCAAACCCGCTCTCGCACCACCTTCAATGGCCATATTACACATTGACATACGTGCCTCCATGGTCAATTCTTCTATGGCTTGACCCGCAAACTCAATGACACATCCAGTACCACCAGCGGTACCAATGACACCAATAATATGCAGAATCAAATCTTTGGAAGTGACAGCAGGGCTCAATGGACCATCGACATATATTCTCATGTTCTTAGACTTAGCCTGAATGATGGTTTGTGTGGCCAAGACATGTTCCACCTCCGAGGTACCGATACCGAACGCAAGTGCACCAAAGGCACCATGTGTTGAAGTGTGCGAGTCACCACATACCACTGTGGTACCTGGTAAAGTGAAACCTTGTTCTGGACCAATGATATGGACAATACCTTGTCTCTCATCAGTCATTCCGAAGTAAGTCACGCCGAAGTCCTTGACGTTTTGCTCCAAAGTCTGCACCTGCAAGCGGGAGTCATCTTGGTCAATGAATGATGCAATATCAACAAAATTCTTTCTAGAGACCGTGGGTATGTTATGGTCCACTGTTGCCAAGGTGCAGTCGACTCTTCTGACTTTTCGGTTCGCATTTTTTAAACCTTCAAAAGCCTGAGGGGAGGTAACTTCGTGCACCAAATGTCTGTCAATGTATAGCAAGTATGAACCTGACTCATCCTTGTGAACAATATGGTCCTGGAAGACCTTGTCATACAACGTCTTAGGACCTGTCGTATCTGTTTCGGCCGTCATGTCTTAATTTGTCAACCTTCAAATGCTTTCAACACAAAAAGCTTGAATTACTTCTTGCCCAAGTTTACCCTAACTATCCCTGAACCATGTATCACTAAAGTATGTTACTGCATAAATCTGGAAGACATCTCGCTTGTTGACAATTGATTCTTATATGGTTTGGTTTAAGCTCGATGCCCTCAGTGATAAAAATTGCCGGTACGCTATATTTTTCAGCTGAGTCATCAGGGCCGGTACCGGAAAATGTTAAAAACGCCGGTACCGGAAGATAATTTGGATCAGACATACAAATGCTCCGGTATCGGCAAAAGGGCGAAGGCCATCTATTGCTGAGAGTTTAAAGACATGTCTTGTCATCTTGCGATCTGGTAGACTGGGGAATTAAGATAGATAATACAGACGATGTACATTTGCGGGTTGTCATGCTGTTTCAACTGAGTCACACCAGCATGCCAATTTTGAGGAGTATTGGAAATGCAGCAGGTTTGAGTCAGAACTGGGTTCTTGCGTAGATTCTATAGTAGTGAGATGGATGTTCTTGTCGTTGGTCACGTGCACATGTTTAATTCTAGATGAGAACCTTGCTCTGTTGCCCGAGATGGGGCTGCGAACGAGGATAGGCAGCAATGGGACTTGTCTGTGGGTGAGGGTCAGGGATTTCAGATCCCATACGTAGATGAGGGCAGTGTCAGTGATAGCAACGACGCAGCAGTTCGAAATGTGCAATTTCACAACCTTGTGTCCGATAGATATTCTCGGGCACCTCGCCTGTCCCAGATCGTCCACAAAATAAACGTGGCCAGCAGCTGTTGCCAGAATCCAGGTATGTGTCTCAATGCAGCCGACGCAAGATAGTATCACATCGGGAAAAAAGAGTTCAAAGGACCGTTGGCCGGCATGGTATCCAATGACTCTTGTTGGGTTGTCGTATAGTGCCTCTGTGTCAAACTGGATGCTTCGTTCTACGCCATTTCTGACCTCCAAAATGTATAGGTCGTCAATGTCTCCCATTTCTCGCAACACGGCGTCCGCGTCGGGTAAAACTGAATTGTATTCGATATATCTGGTGTTTGGCTCGTCTCTCCAGACCTTTTCTATTGTGGTCTTGCTATTCAAAGTCATTAAGTACTCTTGCGAGTTTTGTTCTGCTTGTGAAGTAGGCTGGATTATTTCGCTATCTTCAGCTTTAGATTCATGGGAGTTGTCCTCAGAAATATCTACAATTCTTTCTTTCATACCCATGATCAAAGTATGTATACCAAGCCGCGGTATTGGAAATGAAGGTTTGTTCATTTTAGTAATCTGAACTTCAGCTAGTGCATTGGTTTGTGGGCGCTGTAATTGTTTCGGTAGTCCTTGAGAGGTAACACTCAGAGGAGAATTGGAGGACAAAGCTATACGTTTTGAAGGTTTTTCTGGTGAGTGACCCATTGTGATTAAAGTGGGAGCCACTCGTTTTTTACCGTTCTTCATAACTGTTGTGTTCAACACCTCAGGAACACCGGTGACTTTGTTCTTTCTTTTCACCTGTAACACGTTAACGTGTTGCTGTTTGTTCACAGCATTCTCATTTGTGTTAGATTGAGCATCGTTTGCCTGCGACTTCTTTTTGCTTCGTACCTGTAAAATGTTTGGTTCAGAGATTGTTCCTGGTTTGCTCAAACGGGTTTCTAGCAAACCCATGTCAAAGTTTGATTTCTTGACTTTCTGGGCTTCATCCTCTAGAATCAACTGCTCCACTGTTTCAGGAAAGACTAAGGAGTCTTTATCTACACCATAACGATGTAAATATTCTATGTTCTGTTCAAGAGGAATTGGGATTCCGAACTCATCTTCTTCAAATGAAAGGACAACAATAGAGCTGTCCAGAGATGTAAGAAATAAAGTTCTGCCATCAGGTGTCCAACACATGTCTGTTATTGATTTACCACATATATCCTGAGCCAACAACAATGGTCTACATTTCGAGGTTGACCAAACAGCAAGCGTTTTATCTTGTCCTGAACTTGCTACAATACAATCGACGTCATGATTTCGTCCAGAATTTGGTTCCAGGTTTGATGTGTTCGATTCTTCGTCAATTTTCCTCCTGTATATCCTTGGACTAAAACAAGCAACTTCTGTGGGTTGATCGTGACCAACTAAGCTGATGTGAGATTCCCATGTACCTCTTTCAATAATAGCCACAGTTGAAACTGGGCCATTCATCGCGTTGGGGGCCGCTATATGCTGCCCATCAGGAGACCACGAAAGTCTTCTGAAGTAAGTGGTCAGCGGAGACCCCTTGAACGGTTCTGTAATAACATGCTCCACGGAAAAGGATGTTTCCCCAGTCTTATGATATCTAAACATTTTTATAGTCCGGTCGTCAGACGCAGTTGCGAAGTATTTGTTTGCTGGATCAAACACAACACCCTTAACGTGTGATTGATGCACATCAAATCTCTTCACCTTCTCGAATGTTGTTCCATTCCAAATTATGATAGCTCTATCCAGTCCAACACTGACCATGATGCTTGAATCTGGAGCCCAGCAAATGTCCTGAATATCGTTATCATGTGCAACTAATCTTCTTCGTACATTCCAGTGCTCTAAATCTGAGCTTTCTGCTCCAAACATAGGTTGTGTTTCACCTTCTTCACGTTCCCATATAAGCAGCACCCTGTCGTCAGAACCACTGGCCAGATACTTCCCATCTGGTGAGAATTTAACTGTGGTGACGGATCCTGCATGTCTGCTCATTGTACTTAATGGTTTCATTAAAGTGTCTTTATCTGTATATGCATTGGGATCCTTGGCAAACTTGAGTATATCTGCCACAGACCATATTCTGATCTTTCCATCTAACCCGCCTGTGGCTAATCTTGAAGCGTCCGGACTGACATCACAAGTGTATACCTCATAGCTCTTATGTTCTTCCCGGTGTTGCAACCACGGAAGCTTCAATAACTTCATAGCGGTAAATAAAGAAACTAAGCCTCGTAGTTATCTGATCCAGATTTATTTCAAACAATTGAACTGTATAAGCACCGCAAAGCAACTATACACTAGCACCGTACTTGAATATTCTCTTTTATGTGTTGATTTATTGAAATCTATAGTTTACGCTTTTCATCATAAATGCCTCCGATTTGAATGGGAACTTAAATCACAGTAAAGCTTTAAGTTGACAGGTGTGGTCATTGAGATATCATAAGGTATATTAAAGAGCCAGCAGTACATAAATGATATAAAGAATAAATTATAAACGGGTCAAATTGCAATTTGCATACGCTCTAGGGCATGAAACCGGAAAGTGTAAATACATTTTGTAAGAGCGTAAATTCTGAAGCTAACATGAATATAAGACAGCAGTTGGTGCAAACATGTAATAGATTTAGTAGTGCTTGCTAATAAAACTCACTGTATATTACTTCGGCCAATAATTTGATTCCAGCTTCCATTTTTGCGGGGTCAACTGATGCATATGTGCCTCGAAATGCTAAAGTATCAATTTTTGACTTGTCAACTCTGAACCACGAGGAGCACGCAAGAAGTATCCCATGATCGACAAACTGTTTGTACAAGTGCTCTTCGAGCAGATCAGCATTGGATTTGAACTCTGTGTCAAATTTGGGATGTTTCTTGGCATCCAAGTATACCATGAAAAACATACCTGATGTTGGAAGGTTCACTCTGCAAATTTGTTTTGGTAGATGCTTGAAACATTGGTTCAAACAGTGGTCTCTTTTCATTGAATAATTGTTTCTGAGCCGTAGAAGCCACTTCATGTAACCTGTTTGACCCCAGCGTTGCAGCATTCCGTTTATTACTGCCTGAGAAAAACCACAAGTTGATTGCATTGAGACCTCATGGAAGTTCCAAAGCTGGTCCATGAAAAATTTCGATCCAATGGCCCAGCCAAGTCTGCACCCTGGGGCAAAAGTTTTGGAAACAGACTCCAGCCTGATCACTCTTCCCTCATAATCATATTCAAGTAACGACTTGCTCAATTTATTAATAAAAGCATTGGATAGTTGTGTGAGTTCGTCTTTGGAACCCTTTGGTAAAACAAGCTCGCTTTGTCCGAATTTGTTCATCTGGAGGAAGAAGTATGGGTCATCTTCGACAACGATAAGATTGAATTCTTTCACAATAGCCACCAACTCGGGTTTCCTGTCATCCTTTAAAGTACAACCTGTTGGATTTTGACCATTAGGGATGGTATATAAAAGTTTGGGGAACGGACCACTAATTCCACAGTCCCAATGGGTAAGTTTTTCTCTTAGTTTTGAGGGCAAGATCCCATCGGTGTCCATGTCCATCGCTATACAGTTCAACCCTTGAGATAAAGCAGCCTCACATGACGAAGAGTACGTGTATTCTTCTAACAAAACAGTATCTCCGCGGTTGCAAAATATTCTAAGACACGCATCCCATGCCTGTGTAGATCCTGCTGTCGTTATCAAATCCCAGTCGTCATAATTTATTCGGTGGAAAAGCTGCGTGTGTTCTTTCAAAAACCCCACCAGCTCTGGCTGCCCTCTAGAGTTCCCGTACTGCAATGCCCTGCTCAATGGAACGTCGTTCATAATCTCCAAGTCCTGCTTTTCCCTTTGGATTGTTCCTTTAAGCAACCCGTCATCGTCCACAGAGCGGCACTCAAAACTGACACTTTGTAGGGGGAACGTGTCGGCCGGAGGCATCCCTGCCCCCAAAAACACAATATCTGGATCACTGAAATACTTCATGGTCGTCTTGATAGGCGAAGGTCCGCGACACTTCGCCTCATCGCTCAACAGATGCGCTAAATCTGTACTCTTCATACTTAATATCACGTGACTATATCTCGCCTTGTTTGTTCAAACTTCCATCACTTCCACGAACATCAACATCAGGTAGAACCTGATCAATATTGGTTCAGCCCGTCCTCTTGAAATGCGGTAAATAATGGCTGTTTATATACCATCCAAACGTCTTATACTTGCGTTAGATTTATTAACACTTGTGACATGGTGTCAGTGACAAAATATGCCTTTATTACACCGATGTCATAGTGCCTTATCCCGAAACTCCGCTTTGTCATAACCGTAACTCCAAAAAAGAGTTTCTCTTGAAAACCGTCTTAGCATAGATTCTTTCACCTTTGCATACAATTGGGGTACGTTAGGACTGGTAATGCGATATGTGTTATTGTGCCAGTTTCTTGTTCTTCGATATTAGATTATCTGATATCAAAGATATATTATGTTGAGCTACAGCGTTACTGAGCAGCTTAGATTTTTTGTTTCTTAAAAGATGCCTTGTCACGTGATGGGTGTCAGCATCATTCTATACGTTGGAAAAAATAGCCAGTTGTAGAAGAGCGTAAAGCGGGGTTTCATGAACTATAACCCCGACCGCAAGTCATATTTTCAGTACATGGCTTGTGGATTCGGCGATCACGTGACAGATCATTGTAGGCTTGGCAAGCCGTTGTACTCTAGCCACCATTCAAGGACAATGTTTCCCGTCTGGCGAGATCCTCTTGTGACTATGAGTTTGTTAATAAAGCGTTCGTGAAAGCTTATCGGTTTCCCTGTAATCTGTGGCAGCAGTTCTATCAGGCATTCTTTCACAGGCATTGGATACTTTGCGAAGAGCGTGCGCAGCAATTCTGCGTACTGCGGCACATCGGATCTTTGAGCGTGGAAGAGCGAGAACATCGTTTCGTAAACAAGCTGTTTCCCAATAGACCGAAACATCGCGTGAACAGACTCTGTGTCTTGGTGTGTGTATCGTCTGTTATTCAAGGTCTTGATCCAGAATTTTGTTGTAGAGCTTATCGTGAACTTTTCTTTGGCCTCCAGTAATTTAAGGAAGTTTGGTACAATAAACTGAGACCAGTGTTCCGATTCCAAAGCTAGGGATGGTTTTGTGTCTAGGACAGAATTGACCCATGAGACCATGGATTGTGTTAAGTCCGGATCTGAAGATATGTGGGAGTCGTAAAAGTTCAAGAAAAATTGCTGCAGCAATTGATCAAACTCCTGCGTTGTCAGTTGGTCTTTGAACCCTGAGATAATCTTTTCCAGTTGATATTCGATAAATGGGAGTCCAGTGGTGTAGTTGCAGATGGAAACACATCTTAAGAGAAACGTAATGATTTCAGATAAAGAATAGCGCAAGAAGTGTGGGATGTCATCGGGCAGAGTTATTGCCTTTCCAATGATTAAGCAAGAAACTTCCACGAACTCAGAATCATGTGGGCCATATTTGGATAGTGCATAGTCAACAAGTTTCAGCACCTTGGTACGAATTCCACGAGGATCTTGTAACCAGTAACTCTGAAACAATGGTAACTGCGCAATATAATTCTGGTGGTTTTCAATATACTCTTCATCATCAGGAAGCTGAGAAAGGCCAGATCCAAGTTCGTTAAGGCATGTGATTAATGAGAAAACATCAGCTTGCTTGTCAGACTTTTCAATTAGTTCGCCGATCATATCAACCATGTCGGAGATGTGAGAAGCTTGCACTTCAGGTCCTTCAGAAACACACATTTGAATTATGTTACCGATAGACTTAACAAATTTTTCTCTGGTGAAATGAGATACTGTTGATTCAGGTAACATGATTGATCTCAAAACTTGAACGAAATTAGGCAAGAACGGTATGAGTTCAATTCTACAGTTGTCACAAATTTGCGACAGCGGTCTGTTAAGTTGTAACTCCATTTTCATGGAATATTCCAAAGTGTTGTATTGTCTTGTTGTTTCGAGACATCCGAAAAGCATTTCAACAACAGCACCAAGGGGCTTCGGATCAACGTGAAAGTAAGTGGCCATCACTCCAAATAAGTTACAAGTAGCTTTGACAAAGTCTAACTTCAATACTTGGGCTATTCTAGACTGCTCTTTCTGCTTACAGCCTGTTTCAAGCAGGAACAACAAGTTCTGAATCAGTTTGTTCTCTCCAATTGCATCACTGATGAATGGTGATTGAGAGAAGTTGACGCCATCCAGAAGTTTGGCTAATAGGAAGGACATTGCTTCAACTTGGAATAGATCAACATTATTGGAATCGACTTGACCGACACCTTGAATCAAAACTATAGTTAATTTACTATGTCCCAATACTGTCCAAAAAACCTCCATTAAATCTTGTGTAGCGGATCTGAAATCGTCAAATTCATGTAATAAAGACTGATCATCATCCTCTTCCATAATCCGTTGTTTGTTCATTAAACTGATTTTTGGCAAGTAAATTTGGACTACTTGACTGAACACACTTTCTGCAATCTCATTTGCGTTGGCATTGAGGGACTCTTGAGGAAGGTTGGTATACCCCTCGGCTAAATCCAACCAGAACTCGACCATCTTCGTTGAGTAACTTTCTTGGAGAACAGGAACTAGGGGGAAATTTGTCAACTGTAGCAAAACCTTTATGTAGTCTTCCAATGATGATTGGCCAGTGTGTTCGTGTATGTTTGTGAATAGCTTGTTGCACACATCCAAATTTGAGATTTGTAAAAAGTCCACTACGCAACAAGCCATTGTTTTTAGGTCATCATAGAGTTCATTCGAGACAAGATGGTCCATATACGATAACATCCAGTCGTGGGATACATTTACAGAGTGTCTTGAAACCCCTAAAAAGAGAGCTTCAAGGTTCGCACGTACTTCAAAGGACATCAAAGTTGGATCATTAGAAAACAAATCATCCAACACTGATAATACCGTTTCAGAATATGGGAACTTCTCAGTTCCAGCTTCCTTGATGCACATCAAATTTATCATGTTATTGAATAAGTCCGTAAGATCCATATTTCCATGAGGTGAGGCATTTCTGGCCATTGTGATATAACTAATCCACGAAGTTATACATGAGAAAACCTCTGTTGAGGTACTTGGATTCATCATTTGTTCCATGTTAAAGTTCAGCACTGCCATTGTACTAATATAAAGATGGTGATGAACCATTTCATAAACATTAGACATTGACGATTTCTTTGATTGATATTTGTTTAGGTCTTCAACAATGATCTTAGTGAACAAAAGAACAAGTTTGTTCAATGCCATTGAAGATCTTATATTATTGATGAGTTCAGGATATGAGAGATCCTGGTTTAGGGTCGTTTGTATTAGTCCATTTGCTATATTTGTATTGTCAACTCTCCATACTCCGATATTTGTTTCGTTACAATGACGTAGGAGGTTCAAGTATGTGTTCACAGGATTCTTCCAAGCTGGGATTTTCCCTGAGCCACTTCCAGCGATGTCCTGATTGATGTTCAAAAATATGAAAGAAAGGTTGGACATCAGCTTTGTTATTGTCATCAACAGTCCTGAGCAATTAATAGGATCTCTTACGTACATGAAAGTTAGTCTGACCAAGTGTATCAAATTCCCTTGGAATAGTTCCCACAAACTTCCCTCGGTTTGTGACGATAAGCTGAGCTGTACGGTATAAGTCAAGGCGCCAAAATACTTAACATTGGCTGAGCCACCGTCCAAACATAAAAGCGCATCAGCAAGCTGTGGCCCAGAGTCTGATTTTTGAAACTGCTGCAACGCTAGCTGGACCTCATTGATCACCTTCGAATCATGGCTATTGTTGAATGTTTCTATCAAGGAAATTATATGGCCGATATCCATCTCAAATATCACAAATTCAGTTTCAAATTGAGGTTACTAGCCCAATTCTTCTTCCGATGTTTCTGGGGTGCCTGTGCTTGATTGTATATGGGTTTTTTGGACTCGACAAACTTAATCCATCGCTTGTCATCTTACTACTAGGATGGATCCATTCATTTTTATTTTTCAGTACAATAATCTCGAAAGAGATCACTGTGAGCTGTAAATTGTTGACCATACACACGACGGAGAAGAATTTGACAAATAATGGTTGATACGGAGTTTATAAATTTATATAATTGCGATTGTCTGCTTTACATTTTCCATACCAATCAATCGTATTAGATTTGAAATGGTAGTAATGATTGATGGATCCTCAGCTGTCAGTTCAGGGATAAACCTGATATAGCCCTGTTCTGTATTGAATATCATGCATTGACCGTTCAGTTCGTCTATTCGGTCGGAGTTGAAAAGATCCAGGAGCTCCGTTAAAGGCATAAGACCGGGGGAGCAGTTTGGAAAATTACTCTTGTAAACGGCCTGTGATTGGTAAACGTCAGTATCTGACGAATAAAGATCAAAATCAGTTTGTTTTTGGAGGTGCACACCTTTTGTACGAAGCTTATCCACAAGTTTGTCAGTATTTGAGTATGCAATGCCCTTGGGCCCATATAAATGGTCCACGATGTTGTATAAAGGTTTTTCAAGGTCAATGGTATTGTTTTTTGAGGCGCGGAGCTCAGTTTCGTGGGTTGGGCTTTCATTATTCGACACAACAAACAGGCCGCCAAAATCAAGCAAAGACCCAAGTTTTGTCAGTGGAATATACTGCTCGTTGTAGATATCCAGCAGCTCACCGCCAAACTTTGCCTTGTAGGTCATTTTCGGACAGTCCTGAATGTAGTATCCGAGGTAATAGTAGGGTCTTTTGATCTTGGTTATGAGGGCTATCTCCCTTAGAGCGCTAACCTTTCCGAGAGACCATTTACTGTAATCTGGGTCCCAGATAAAATAGACTGAAGATATTCCCGAAGGCAGGATGTCCAGTACAGATATCGCGATTAGCTTGTCCTCGTGGTAGTAACATTCGTGCACAGGACCACAGTAGGTTAGTGGTTTGTCTTGTGGTGTAAGCTTGCGCCAATCGTTCAAGCTATCCCAGTCCTGTTGTACACCATCTTTTTCAGTATCTGTAAATGGGGAGTCGCATAGAAACGACTGAAACTGTTTCGCAGTGTTCTCTTTGTCACCATGAATAGAATGTTGGTATTTAGTGTAGAGGTCAAACTTTTCCTGTGAGAACGATGCCGGTTCGAAAACAGTTCTGAATGTGGTTGAATTGAGTTCAGAATCGCACAATTCGTTTATCCAGTCTTTGTCGGAACTTCTGGGTTTGGGTTCAGGTCCAGTAATGTTTTTTCTGAACCGTCTGAGACAGGTCTTCAGCTCTTTGGACATCTTTAGATAATCCTTATTTGTCCGGATTGTGTACAATCTGCAACAATTTCTCAGCATATCCGTTCTGTAAATGAACCTGCCGGATCTCCTGAAACCACGGTCACAAAGGCTTTGGTAAATATCTGCGGTGAAAAGCTCTGCGTAGAACCCAAAGGTCATGTTCTGAAATTCGATGGTCTCTGCATCCTTTTCATGAAATGACGCCCATTGAGCAGACGGAAACTTGTTCCTTGTATCTTTCTTGCCGTGACAGTACCCACACTCCGAATCACTCTCGGAGAAGCATACTGGTTTGGAGATAATCAGTCGTCCATCTAAACTCATCTCAAACCTAACGCACACAGTACTTCCGGTCTGCCGCAGTGTCTAAGATATATCAAACTAGAGTGACGCCCCAAACAGAACTCTCCAATTACAGCCAAATGCCCAACCACGGATTGCAGCAAATCACTTCCCTTTTATATCTGTAGATAAGACTCAAGATATCAAATACGAAAGGTAAATAATCTTGTCCGAAGAAACCGACCCGATATATCTCAAATTCACCCGATATCTCTTCAGACTGTTCAAACGGCTGAAAACATGTACAACAATATGTTATCAAGGCTAGTATAGCCTCTCTGCACCATTTCTCCTACTCTGATTCTGTCGTTCCATCAACAGCCATTTTTTTGTAGATCAGCATATATTAGAAAACAAGGACACAAACCTCAGTAAGCACCACCCGTACGATTCTTGTCTAGAGGGCATATCAGTATTTGCAAGTAGGACTATTTAAGAATAATCAAGTAAGATTTGGATGAAACATCTCTGTATGTTCTAATACTGTAATTGGGATGTTTAGAATAGTACTGAGGAAGTATTCCAGCTCACCCTCATCGAACCCTACCAAGACTTTATTCCAACTATTCCCTAAAACATTTGTACAGGGCAAGCCAGAATGGAACGTAGATCTGAAGAAGCTTAGAAAGGAGTATCGTCAATTGCAGTCCGAGCACCATCCTGATGTGAATGTCACATCAGCAGAAGATATATCATCTGAGTTAAATCGTGCGTACAGAACGTTAAGCAAACCGTTGACTCGGTCACAGTACATATTGAGTCTGCACGGCATTGACCTATTACAGGATGGAGAAGCACAGAAAGTGATGTCGAAGGATCCTCAGATTCTGATGCAAGTGCTAGACGTGCATGAGCAACTGGAGGAAATTGACAGTGAAGAGGACTTGCGCAGGATTGAAGAAGAAAACAAGTTGCGCCTCAAGGAATGCGAACAAAAGTTGGAAGAAGCTCACAATAACAACGATTGGGAGACAGCTGCCACGCTTACAGTCGAATTGAAGTATTGGAGCAATCTCGACAAAGCTATTAAAGAATGGGAGCCTGGGCAACGGATCACTTTGTCTCATTGAATCACTGAAGCCGATGTGAAAGTTTTATCTATACATGCAGTTTAATGACTATCCCGAAATAATGTATATAATCAAGGAAGGTAAAACAGAAATGCTCACATGCAAACATATTATTGGTGATTCGTTGTCGGTGAAGAGCTAGGCAAATACTGGTGGCATCTTATTGGGGAAACGATCTAGTTTTGGGACTATCAACTTATCACCTTTCTTGATTCTCCGCAGCAAGCTCCGAGGCTTCAATAGCATTTGCCGTGTTCTTACTTTGGACTGTATCGTTCTTCAGATCTACGTCATTATCCAACAACTCTTTTGGAATTTCATACTCACATTTTTTGAATTCCTCCCACTCACTATCAGTCTTTGGGTACTGCCTTAGCCATTGCATTCTTGGACCGCATGTCGCTTCCTTGGCTATCGAGAATCCGAAGATCTTCAACTGATATGTGTCCTTGCTCTTCTTCTCTACGTAGTCTTCGAGTTCTTTGAAATGCTTCAAGAATACACCAGGAAAACTTGTGCCCCAATACGCTCCCTCTAGTGAAAGATGGCGACTAGATTGTGGAATGTACAAGTCTTGGCAACTTGGACAGTACAGCCTTACTGTGTGCTTGCCCAGTGTGTCACTTAATCCGCATGGCAGCAACTGGATGCTTCCACAATAGTATCTTGGACAGGTCCCGAATTCTTTCCGGTCAAATTTCTCAGCCATCGCTTGGAGACCCGGTTTTGTGAGGATAAATCTTGCATGTATAAGCCCATATAGCTGCTCTGCCGAATGTTCTATGATCGATTTCTTCACCTGTTCACCATCGCGGCTCTTCCCATTGGAGCTGATATCGTTCTTGTCGTCTTCTTCATCTGACGTCGACTCGAGGTCTAAAATCGTGTCCAGAGCCTTGCGGTAGTATGTAACTTCCTGTGAAAGCCCTGTTAAATTGAAATCATCCTCTATGAAATCTGTGGGTACCTGGCAGAAGTACTCATGCCCAAACCGTGAGCAGAACGTGGGAATCCATTCTTCGTACGCCCCGCTGTCGCTGGAATCGTTTCCTGGCTCTATAAAAGACATACCCTATCTCTCTGTGCTTTCACGTACCCGCTAAAATACTGTATAGGGAGCTGTAATTGTGGTCTGCGACTTGTAGTTCCGTGAATGCCTCGAACAACACCACTTGTCTAAACACGATCCAAAACCCTCAAACAGAAAAGCTGGATATCCTTTCTCCTTTCTGAGCAAATCCAAAAGAAAGACCTTCTGTACAAAAACTTATGTCAATCCTCCACTATTTCGGGTCACTTATAAACTGCCAACCTAAACCTAATCCCGTTCAATCCTCCTTCAAAGTTTAGCACTATCATCTTAGAAATACTTGATACTCTCGATGCCACGATTTTTTTTTCAATCAAGGCTCAAATCGAACAAAGGCTCATCACCCGCAGGGCCCGGACAAAAGCTGCAAGAAGAAAAGACGAATCTAATCGAGATGTAGTTCTATAAATCCCTTATCAACTAGCACGTATGTCAGAATCTGCCTGGTTCTGTATGTGGGTGTCCCTGAAGCCACGCGGTTTCCAGTAGGTCATATTATGTATGAATCACTATGTACGATACGGACATCAATTTACTATCTGAGATTCTGGTACTTATAGACAAGTAACAGCTACCAATTGAATTGATAAGTTCGTGTTGCAGCAACAAAGGGCCTGTTAATTCGTATACAGCCCCTAACCAAGTTCTCAGAAATCAGTGATAACACATTATGGTGGATTTCTGGATTGCCATTATCTTGGCGTTTCTAGTTTTGGATAAGGTATGGCCGTTGGTCGATTCCCTGATCCAGCGCATATCGCAGACCAACTCAGGAAAGCTGAAGCAACTGTTGCACGAGCGAACTACGCTTCAAATTGAACAAAAGGGTATCAGCGCACAAGACGAGTACGCGAAATGGACCAAGAACAACAGGAAGCTGGAGCAAATCAATAAGCAGATAGAGGAGGAACAGAAGCTTTTGTTGAACCAAGTGGACAGAACCAAGTCATCAGTGAAGAAAGTTAAGCTGATCCTTGTTACACTGCCATTCACGTTTTTGAAGCTGTACAAGGGTAAGACGCCAGTGTTTTCGTTGCCCAAGGGTCTCTTCCCCAACTATCTGCAAGGCGTGTTCCAGCACGGTTGGGTGTACATGGCTTTAGGCCCAATTAACATGAAAAAAGTGAGCGACGGGTCCTCTTTCACAGTCTCTTTGGCCATCTGGATCTTCGCTGTCGTAAAGGTGATCAACACCATTGAAAGCATCTGGAAGGCGCTGACGGCACCTAAGGTCGAGGCCCCTGTAGTAAATACAGTACCTGTCAAGTCACAGAGCTCGCTAGAAGAGCTACACGAAGATCACCCAGTGGATTGAGATCTCTCACTGATTGGCCACTTTGTATAGCAAATCTTCGAACTGTTTATTGTAAGTATTGCCTAATCCTGATAAAGTTTCATGCTGAGATCTCTCGATCGCCTCGATCAATTCAGAGACATTAGCATGCACGCTCCATAATAAATTCTGTTCTTGAAACTTGTCTGCGATTAACTGCTGATGATTGTCCATCAGTGTGTCATTTACTACTGCTATTAATTTCTTGTGCAATCTCAGCGAGTCAAGAATTGAACCGGTACCTGCATGCGAAATTACAAGTTCCACCGTCTCAGAAATTAGTTGTTCAATGTTCTGACAGAAATCAAATCCACATATCTGAACTCCTTCAACCATAAAAACTTGTTTTCCAGGAATATTGTCAACAGTTTCAATGTCACTGGAACTTTTCTCTTCGTACGAATCAAATCCCGATCTTATTAGTTGTGCAAAGTCTTCGTTAAAACCACGTCCATATTGTACAAATATGTTCTTATACCCCTGCAAACGTAGCTTCTGGATTACAGTCACGTCCAAAACAGCCTTAACAAGTTTAGGAAAGGGCACAGTTGCTCCACAAGTAACTAAAACTGATCTCATCTTTGTACGACTGGACAGTTGAACACAGTTTTTGAAGCTCACTCTACACAAACAAATATCTAGCAAGATAATAGCATGTCCGAATAGTAATTCAGACTGCGATCCACGTCACTGGTACCATTCTACAATAACCTTATTCATTTTTTGTTTCTTCCTTCAAGTCCTCTGTTAAAGATTAATATCGCTAATTCAGAAAGTTAGATTTTTGATAGATATTCACAAGTATCATCGTACAGTGGCAAATAAAAGAAAGAGCAGTAACTTGCATTATATCTAGTCCTTATACCTTTTGCAACCTACAGTAGGTCTTCTGCGTGTGATCAAAGTTAATAAACGGTGAATTGTGCGAGCCAAGAGATTTGTTTCGAGATTTAGAGCCGGCTCATTTGATTCATAATACAGCTTTAAGTTTTATTAAAGGGTTTCAGTGCAATATGAGTGCAGTTCAAGTGTCTAGTATCCCATTGAAAAGTCATGAATCCGGTATCAAGCCGTTCTTTGACCAGAAGATCCAGGAAACAGAACTCAGAATAAGAGAAAAGACAGCCAACTTGCGTAGACTTGAAGCACAGAGAAATGCTTTGAATGACAAAGTTCGGTTCATCAAAGATGAATTGAGACTCTTACAGGAGTCCGGGTCTTACGTTGGAGAAGTAGTCAAAGTTATAAGTGAAAAGAAGGTTCTTGTCAAGGTACAACCCGAGGGGAAATACATAGTGGATGTCTCAAAGGACATCAATGTGAAGGATTTGAAAGTATCGCAACGTGTGTGCCTGAAGAGTGATTCCTACCAATTGCATAAAGTTTTGGAGAACAAGGTGGATCCTTTGGTGTCTCTGATGATGGTTGAGAAAGTACCAGACTCCACATACGATATGGTTGGTGGGTTGACAAAACAGATTAAGGAGATTAAAGAGGTCATCGAGTTGCCGGTCAAGCACCCAGAGCTGTTCGAGAGTCTCGGGATTGCACAGCCTAAGGGTGTCATCCTGTATGGACCTCCAGGCACAGGAAAAACATTATTAGCGCGTGCTGTGGCCCACCATACCGACTGTAAATTCATCAGGGTGAGCGGTGCCGAGCTTGTGCAGAAGTATATCGGTGAAGGTTCGCGTATGGTGCGTGAGCTGTTCATCATGGCGCGTGAACACGCTCCGTCAATCATTTTCATGGACGAGATCGACTCCATCGGTTCGAGTCGTGTTGAAGGTTCTGGCGGTGGAGACTCCGAGGTACAGAGAACCATGTTGGAGCTTTTGAACCAACTGGACGGTTTTGAGACCTCCAAAAACATCAAGATCATCATGGCCACCAACAGACTCGACATACTTGACCCCGCGCTACTCAGACCAGGTAGAATTGACAGAAAAATCGAGTTCCCTCCTCCAACCGTTGCCGCAAGAACGGAGATCCTCAGGATCCACTCCAGAAAGATGAATCTCACTCGTGGCATCAACCTCCGCAAGGTCGCAGAAAAGATGAATGGCTGCTCTGGTGCAGACGTCAAGGGTGTCTGCACAGAGGCAGGTATGTATGCTTTAAGAGAACGCAGAATTCACGTGACTCAAGAAGACTTCGAGCTCGCCGTGGCAAAGGTTATGAATAAGAACGATGAAACTGCTATCTCTGTGGCCAAACTATTCAAGTGATGTAGCTTATCGTATGTATCAATCATCTTCATCAATTGGTCACATGACCCACTATCCCCTTCTCAATATACACGAACCGGAAAATTTTTCGTTAACAGTGGCATCTGACAAAAAGCAGCTCAACCTTTATAAGATAAAATGGAACCAGTTACATTTAAATATCGAGCTGACTTAAAGAGGAGAGGCGTTTAGTGAATCACTTGTGGATCAATTCTTAGGAGAATTAAGAACTCTTGTTGAGAAACACAGTATTGAGTTCTGTTCTGTTTATTGTTTGAGCAATAGCAGAGATAACCAGCCGGGCATCTGAAGAGATCTGGGAAGAACTGTGTCAGCAGATTGGAGTGAATAAAGCGCAGCAGAAGGAGCAGCAGCGTGCCAGGATACCACAGGATTTTTTTTGTATCAGCAGATACTAATATTTGGAGTTTGAACCAGGAGGGAATCTTTCTTTCACGGCATCATGGGTGAACCAAGCAGTGAATCCCAGCAGAAGGCCAAGATTGAGGCGCCTGTCTCCATAGAAGAAGGGTCTTCGAACCCAGGGCCAGCTCAGAATGCTACCGGAGCCAAGGGTAGCAGTGGAGCTGCGAGCCGCAACGCGAAGTTCGAGAACAACAGAAAAGGCGGCAGAAATTACAGCCAGCGCGCGAGCAATGGGGCCTCGTCAAAACATTTCCACAAGTACAACCAGCCCGCGTATGGCTTGCCCTCTGGGTACATGCCTAGCTACGGTGTCGCTGATTACAACCCAATGTACTACAACCAGTACCAGCAGCAACAGATGTACGCTGCGTACCACAACCCTATGGTAGGTCAGGCGTACGTGCCTCCCGTTGTATCACAGCCTCCAACGGTTGCTTCGAAACCGGCTAAGGTTGAGATCACCAATAAGTCAGGCGAACATATTGACATTGCCTCCATTGCACACGCACATTCACACACTCATCAGCCTAGCATTGCCCCTGTAGTACCAGTCTCTGTTGCCGCAGCCACTTCGCCTGTGATGAAAACTCAAAGTCCCGTTGTTATTGCAAATGCTACTGAACCAGTAGTTGCAAAGACGGAAGAACCAAAGAAGGACACAGGCATTGTGAACGATTTCCTGGAACAGGTGAAAAGAAGGAAAGCTGCTTTGGCTGCCAAGAAGGCTGCTGAGGATGCAGGATTAACGGAAGCTGCTGGCAAACCAGAAGCATCAGCTACTGAATCCAACGCTGTCGTTTCTGGCACAAGTGGTAATAATGAGAAGTCTTCTTCGGACATTAAAAAGGCTGAAGAATCCATCACGCAACCCGAAGAACAGCCAGCTGAACAGAAGCCTTTGACTCTAGCCGAGAAGCTAAAACTGAAAAGACAGCAGGCATCAAAGCATTCGGAACCTACTGAAGAAACCAAAGCTGATGAGAAGACCGCAGTTGAGGAAACTGTAACTGAAGAAACAAAGCCAACAGAAACAGAAACAGATGGACCAAAACCTGAGGAACCAAAAACTGAAGAAACAGTCCCAGAGGAAAGCAACGCAGAAGAGACTAAGCCAGAAGAGACAAAGCCAGAAGAGCCAAAGCCAGAAGAGCCAAAGCCAGAAGTTGAAGATGTAGAGGATAAGTTACCTGAGGACCAATCTGAAGAAAAGGCTGAGGAAGTACCGGAAGCCCCCGAAACAGAAGCTTCAGAAGAACCAGAAGTTGATGACAGTGATAAAATCACTGTAACGGATTTCCTGAAGAGGTTGAATGAAGTTCCAGCTGTGGATGACATTTACTCTTTCAAATACCCAGACGACATCACTCCTCCAAATGACAGATATAAGAGAGAGTCTGTTAAATACACGTATGGCCCTGAATTTTTGTTCCAATTCAAGGACAAGGTCAATGTTAAGTACGACCCAGAATGGATGACAGAAATGACCAGTAAAATCGTCATTCCACCAAAGAGAGCTGGTTCCAGTGGAAGAGGTGACGATAGATTCAGTAAGGGCAAGGTCGGGTCTCTAAGGGGAGAAGGCAGATCAAACTCTAGATCAAACTCTAAGAGAAAGTCTAAGAAGGATGACAGAAGGTCAAACAGGTCATACACTTCTAGAAAGGACCGTGAAAGAATTAGAGAGGAAGAAGTACAAGAGCCAAAGGTCGAAGTTGCTCCACTTGTTCCAAGTGCTAACAGATGGGTTCCAAAATCTAGAATGAAGAAGACAGAAGTGAAACTTGCTCCAGATGGAACAGAAATCTTTGAAGCAGATGACGTTTCAAGAAAGATGAAATCTTTGCTAAATAAACTGACTCTTGAAATGTTTGATCCAATTTCTGATGAAATCATGCAGATTGCTAACCAATCGAAATGGCAAGAACAAGGTGAGACTTTGAAGATTGTCATTGAACAAATTTTCCACAAGGCTTGTGACGAACCTCATTGGTCTTCCATGTATGCCCAACTATGTGGTAAGGTCGTTAAAGATCTTGACGATAGCATTAAAGATTCTGAAACTCCAGATAAGACAGGATCTCATCTAGTTCTACATTACTTGGTTCAAAGATGTCAAACTGAGTTCCAAAAGGGTTGGACTGATCAACTACCGGCTAATGAAGATGGTACACCACTACAACCGGAAATGATGTCTGATGAATATTATAAGATGGCTGCTGCCAAGAGAAGAGGTTTGGGTCTGGTACGTTTCATTGGTTTCTTGTACCGCTCCAACTTGCTAACATCAAGAATGGTGTTCTTCTGTTTCAAGAGATTGATGAAGGACATCCAAAACTCTCCAACAGAAGACACCTTAGAATCAGTATGTGAACTTTTGGAAACCATTGGTGAGCAATTCGAGCAAGCACGTATTCAAGTTACTGCTGATGCGGTCATTGACGGTTCTGGCTTATTGGACACCTTATTCGAGCAAATCAAGGATGTTATTAAGAACGGTGAAATCTCTAGTAGAATCAAGTTCAAGCTAATTGATATTGTTGAACTAAGAGAGAAGAAACACTGGAACAGCACCAAGAAGAACGACGGTCCTAAAACCATTGCACAGATCCACGAGGAGGAAGCTCTCAAGAGAGCTATGGAAGAAAGAGAAAGAGAAAACAATCGTCATGGATCGAGAGGTGGCTCAAGACGTATGAATAGCGAGAGGAACTCATCTAGAAGAGACTTTGGTTCTCAAAGTCACTCCCATCATAACAGAGATGGTTTCCAGACCACAAGATCGTCTTCCGTGAGACACCTGGAAAACAAGAAGGAAGAACAAACACCCACCCCAACCAAGTCATCTGGTGCAGCAAACATGTTTGATGCATTAATGGATGCCGAGGATGATTGAGTTAGATAGAATACACGCAAAGTTTTGTTCTTAATTCTTAACCACCTGTGCATATTGTTATGAAAAAGTCAAAACGATTATTTACTTATAATACTAATCATGTTTACTGTACAATATACCCAACATTTGGATCAACATTCTTTTCGCTAAATTTCAAGATCTAGTAAACTAAGCTTCGATGGTTGTACAATCAATAATTTGTTTGGGTCACGTGATATACTGTTATCAGGATTTCATAATTACTTAAACCATAATTCTACTTATCGATAATCGCCCTTTGACATGGACACTGAGTATGAATTTATAAGTCTTCAGAGTATCGGTTTATGCGCTGAATTCATCGAGGTTCTTGATCATCCTAATAGCAAGTGCCACGGCTAAACACTGCTGCACACTTTTGTGATTCGGAGTAACTTAGGAATTGAATGCAGAATGGATAATAATTTGACAGATGCTTCTAAGGCTACCATTCTTCTTATGGGTTTGCGGCGTGGTGGAAAGTCATCTATATGCAAGGTGGTATTCCATAATATGCAACCCTTGGACACTTTGTACCTAGAATCGACGACAAGTCCTACTCAAGAACACTTTTCTACGCTTATAGACCTTGCGGTCATGGAACTTCCAGGACAGCTGAACTATTTTGAGCCAAGTTATGAAAGCGAGCAGCTGTTCAAGAGTGTTGGTGCCTTAGTTTACGTTATTGACTCACAAGATGAATATCTTAATGCGCTGACCAATCTTGCTATGATCATCGAATATGCGAAAAATGTCAACCCTTACTTGAATATTGAGGTATTGATACATAAGGTCGACGGTCTAACAGAGGATTTCAAGATGGATATTCAGAGGGACATCATGCAAAGAATCGGAGATGAGCTTCTGGACTTGGGAATAGAGGGGATACAGATTTCATTTTATCTCACATCTATATTTGATCATTCCATATACGAGGCATTCAGTCGGATTGTGCAAAAGTTGATTCCTGAACTACCATTCTTGGAGAACATGCTAGATAATTTGGTGCAACATTCTAAGCTTGAGAAATGTTTCTTACTAGATATCAACTCGAAGATATACGTATCAACGGACTCCTCGCCTGTCGATATTCAAATTTATGAGGTCTGCGCTGAGTTCGTGGACGTCACAATCGATTTGCAAGATATTTACAAAGGAAAATTGCAGCTTACAAACGGCTCCGAAGGCTCTGAAATGAAAAGTATCTCAACACTTAATAATGGTGTTGTTATTTATTTGAAGCAAATGATCCGAGGTTTGGCTCTTGTGACCTTAATGCGACCAGATGATACCGACACTGAAGCTAGACTTACAGTGATGGACTACAATGTGGACATTTTCAAAAAAGGTCTTGAAAAGATATGGGAGAAGTCCAAACTCCTATCTCAAACCGCGACAAATAATGAAAGCGGTATCAGCTACGGCAGTGGTGAAGTTGGTAAATATCATGCTGCGAACGATTCCAATGGATCTGCCTCAGCAACATACTAATAGCTGTTACAAAAGCATTGTGTTTCTAGCAAGTCTGGAACAAATCGTTAATCAATACCCATGTAGCATACTTAAACAACCTTCCACACTGACATTTGATGTATCCACATAATGAAGATGGGCTTATTGTTAAAAAAAACTTGAGGCTCAATGGCAAAAAAGCACTCACGGTGGGGGTCGAACCCACAATCTTCTGATTAGAAGTCAGACGCGTTGCCATTACGCCACGCGAGCCTATGATTGAAAATCAAAGATGTAAAAAACCATATAATCATACTGCATAGTCACGAGACATAAATCTAAAAAGAAATAGCGTTTAGTAAAAGTTTTCGATATTAAGCTCATCGCATGAAAGCTCATCGCTCAAAGAAAAGACAGGTCTGTGTTGGTAAAGTGCTGCTGAAGGTAAACCTTCTCAACAACATAGTAGCTTGAACATCTATCAAACCAAGTGCGAAAAGATCGATATAATTCGTGGTTAAAATGGTGCTAAAATCTACTTCTGCCAGCGATGTGTCGGTGTATCAGGTCAGTGGTACTAATGTGGCAAGATCCCTACCTGACTGGATCGCAAGAAAGCGGAAGAGGTCACTAAAGAATGATTTAGACTATCAGAATAGAGTGGAGCTCATTCAAGATTTTGAATTTAGTGAGGCTTCAAACAAGATTAAGGTAACTCCAGATGGGAACTTCGCAATGGCTACAGGGACTTACAAGCCTCAGATCCATCTCTACGATTTTAGCAATCTGTCTATGAAATTTGAAAGACACACAGATGCTGAAAACGTGGACTTCTGTATCCTGTCGAACGACTGGACTAAATCCGTCCATCTGCAGAATGACAGAACTATTCAATTTCAGAACAAAGGAGGGATACATTATACCACTAGGATACCGAAATTTGGAAGATCGTTAGCATATAACAAGGTGAACTGTGACTTGTACGTTGGTGCTTCATCTAATGAGCTGTATAGACTCAATCTAGAACAGGGAAGGTTCTTGAATCCATTCAAGTTAGAATCAGAAGGAGTCAATCATGTATCAATCAATGATGTGCATGGTCTGTTAGCAGTCTCAATGGAAACAAATGCTGTCGAATTTTGGGACCCCAGAAGTCGCTCTAGAGCTGCTAAGCTCATTTTGGAAAATAGTTACGAACCAGGGCCCTTCCAGGTAACTTGTTCCAGTTTCAAAAACGATGGTCTAAATTTTGCATGTGGTACTTCCAACGGTTATTCGTACATATATGACCTCAGAACATCAGAACCAAGCATAGTGAAAGATCAAGGTTATGGATATGCGGTTAACAAGATCATATGGCTTGATACTGTGGACAACAATGATAAAATTTTAACAAGTGATAAGAGAATCGCTAAAATATGGGACAGGAATACTGGTAAAGCATACGCTTCAATGGAACCCAGCGTCGATATCAACGATGTGGAGCATGTACCCGGAACTGGTATGTTTTTCACCGCAAATGAAGGTATTCCGATGCATACATATTATATTCCAAACCTGGGACCTGCTCCAAATTGGTGTTCCTTCTTGGACTCGATCACGGAAGAGTTAGAAGAGAAGCCAAGTGATTCTGTTTATTCCAACTACAGATTTATTACAAAGGCAGATGTTAAGAAGTTGAATATCGAGCATTTGGTTGGTACAAAGGTGCTAAGAGCCTACATGCATGGGTTCTTCATCAACACTGAACTATACGATAAGGTAGCATTGATTGCCAACCCAGACTCTTACCGCGATGAGAGAGAAAGAGAAATCAGGCGTCGTATCGATAAAGAAAGAGAGTCCAGAATCAGAACAGCAGGTGCCATTTCTAAATCCAAGGTTAAGGTTAATAAGATGCTGGTCGACAAATTGAGTGAAAAACGTGGTGACAAGGTTGCTGGTAAGGTATTGGAAGATGACCGTTTCGCTGAAATGTTTGAAGACGATGCTTTCCAAATCGACGAAGATGACTACGATTACAAACAATTGAACCCAGTTAAATCTGCCAGAGAGACATCAGAAGGCGCTGCCAAGCGTATCAGGGCTTTAACTGCAGCAGAGGAATCCGATGAGGAAAGAATTGCTTTAAGGAACGGCAAGTCCATGCACTCTGACGATTCTGACTCTGAATCTGACTCTGAATCTGAAGTGGAGAAAGAAACTAAAGAACAGATTACAGAGGACGAGAAGAAGTATATCTCCAAGCAAATACTCGCTGCGAGACGCAAGAAAGAAGCCAAGATGAAGGAACAAAAATTCCTACAGGAAATGACAGTGGGACAGGTTGAGTCGCGTGATCAAGACGAGCGGTCTGTTAGTTTCGATCAAAAGGTTAAAAAATTGGCCAAGGCCACGGACTCTAAGCGTTCAAGTGACTCTATTGTACATAAAAACCACCGTGGTGAAGCTGAACTTACATTCGTTCCCAAAAAAGAGCCTAAGAAGAAGAAACAAGTCAAGATCAACCGAGACAATTCGGATTCAGACAATGAAGACGATCAGGAAAAACCGCGAGACAACGGCAGATCAAGGCCTAGATTTGACGGTAGAAGAAGAGCTTCGAAGAATGCTTTCCGTGGTATGTAATCCCTTCTTACTTTCACAGTTCACAGTTGGGTAGTATCGCATCGCATTGCATTTGTATACTGTATATACACTTTCATAAGCAAGGGTCATTTAAAACATGCTGATACCATCATGTCTCCAAATCGCTTGCCTCTGGTATAATCATAAAAAGAATATGTAATCCTAAGTATCAGGACTTTGTTACAACAACCACTTGACCGGCTGTAGGTTAAGACCAGTTCTTCCACTGTGGCTGTAATGACCAAGACAATTTTTGAGAAATATGCCAAGACTAATAATCAATATATAAAGACATCGTAGATAAGACAAGAAGACATCAACGACTGTTTGAAAGGTGACGATATTGGGAGCTGAGTCCATGATTGCATATACGTATTGTTGAATCTGCCGTTATATAACTTGTTAGGCGTGAAGAAGGGTATTGGGATTAGCTATTGAGTATCATAAAGAGTTTCGGTTGAAATTATAGCACAACGTATCAGAGAAGAAGTACCGATGAACAACGTTGAAACCGAACCTCTATTGCCGCCTGTGCGAAAGGAATTGAATCCTGAACTGGCAGATGGACTTCCAGTGTACGTGGGAACAGAGGTGGCCGAAGCGGAACATCTTTTGGACGAAGATGGAGTCCCGCAGGAAGAATCAGAAACATCTGCTCCTGGGTTTGAAGAGATGTCCCGCGGACGACTACATATCATCATTGCATCCATGTGTCTGGGGGCCTTTTTGGCAGCGTTAGATAACACGATTGTGACTACTCTATTGTCGCACATAGCCTCCGAATTCAATGAGATGTCGCATATCTCATGGATCGCTACGTCATATCTATTGAGTAGTGCAACGTTCCAACCGTTGTACGGTAAGGTATCAGATATTTTCGGAAGAAGACCATTGATCATTATAAGCAATATTTTCTTCATCTTTGGTTGTCTGCTATGTGGTCTATCGAAAAATCTACAGACTTTGGTCATTGGACGGTTCGTTGCTGGTATTGGTGGAGGAGGAGTCTCCTCTCTTGGAAGTATTACGGCAAGTGACATCGTACCTCTGAGATCAAGAGCGTTATATCAAGGTATCTTCAACTTTTTCTTTGGACTTGGTATTGCGATTGGTGGGCTCATTGGTGGTAAGTTTAGTGAAAGTAAGAATGGATGGAGAATGGCCTTTTTAATTCAGGTTCCCCTCTGTGGGCTGAGTTTGGCATTAATAATTGCGTTTTTAAAACTACCTCCTGGCTGTAAGGGACTCGGTTTGGTCAACAAGGATGGAAGCACTAAAGCCAATATTGTAGAGAAATTAAAGAGTATAGATTGGAAGGGATCATTGACTTTAGTCACCTTTTTATTGTCATTCATGCTAGCAACGTCACTTGGCGGTAACGAGATATCCTATAACTCCAACTTGTTCAGAATCCTGGTCATTCTAATCGTGATATCATGCTTCCTGTTCATTTACGTGGAATTATATGTTGCTGCAGATCCGATTCTACCGATAAGATTCTTGAGCAATCGAAGCGTTCTAGGGGCCTCTTTTGCAAACTGGTTCGGGATGATGAGCACCATTACTTTGGCCTTTTACGTCCCTGTTTATTGGTCAAGTGTACTCAACCTTTCTCCGATTGAAATGGGTAAACGTATTGCACCAAATTTCTTTAGTACTGCTTTTGGATCGATTGGCGCCGGTCTGTACATGAAGAAGACTGGTAAATACTACCTCTTCCTGCTTCATTTCACAGGTTTGATGATTCTCGGATTGATTCAGATCCTGCTGCTAAATCCAAACATAAGCACCTGGAGACAGTACACTTTGCTGCCAATACCACAATTTGGGGCGTCAGTGTTGATTACTGTCACTTTGCTTGCAATGATAGCAGCCGTGCCGCATGAACACCAAGCCGCCACTACCTCTATTTCTTACGCCTTCCGCTCTACGGGCAGCACGTTAGGTGTCTCTATCGGAGCTGCATTGTTCAGAAGCAAGCTTTCATCGTCTCTGTGGACCTCTGTCATGAGTTTTGAGTCCGAGAAGTATTCAAGAGAGTACCTTCAGTCGATTATCAAGCAAGCAACGGAATCGTCGGAGTATGTACATACCAAGGCACCAAAGTTCATACAAGAAACGTTGGTTAAGTGCTATGAGCAGTCTTGCAAAGTGACATTTGCATTCTGTTTCGTGACTACTCTTTTGACTTGGGTCTCTTGTAGTATCATTAAAGAGCACAAGCTCCACACCTCAATGGAACGCAAGTAGAAGTTGTGCAAAACGTACTTTGTATATAGAGAATTTAAAACAATTTGCAAACACTGTCACACGGACAAAATCGTTATCAACACGATTTACTGGATTCCCGTTGACTCAATGGCTTTAACTGACCTGGCCCCTTGTCCACAAGGTTTTCGAAAAAGCGCATGTGTGTCGTGTTAAAAATCCCATCAATCATGTTAAAAAACACATCATTTCCCGATTTGGAAATATATGTTCAACGTCGAACCATCAACACGGTAAACAAGGAAGCAGATATGGATTGCCTGAAACCAGGAAGCAGACGGCCTCGCAGTGATTCCTAGAATCAGCGTAGATCTCTGTGAATAGGTAGATTGGGTTTATTTGTATTTCTCCAATGTTGCTTTCCTCACATCGTAACATAATGTAAAGCTCAAGTCTCCAGGTCGCATGTCCAAGTCAGGTTCCAGTGCTTGTGGGTCTTCTTTGGCCACGAAGCAACATAGTGCTTTTTCTGTCTTTGCCAGGCTAGCGTCTGTCTTCAAGCCACGGTGTACTTTACGGATGAATTTGTCCCTTCCGGGATATACAGCATAGAAAAGAAATACCGCATGATTTCTACGCGAAGAGCGCAAAGAGCGACGCAGGTACTTGCCAGATGTTGCCTTGAGCTGCAATACACCACAGCTTGCGTTGTCATTTCAAACTACGGGATGGTGATTGGATCGCCGAAGCAGAGTTGACATCTAGTGTTCCTATGGTGAAATTCAGCGGGGCAGCAATATACCGGCAGACGCATGATCAGTTGACGTACGCTGGGGCGTGCACTTTGTATGAAAATAATTCAAGATTCTGTTTGAGGATGTAATCCCTCAGTCTGTAGATACCCCCACCGGAAGATCGGTCCAATCAGGCATGCCAGACTCCCCTTGGGTTCGGCAACCCGATAATCTCCGGCACACAATAGGCTATCCTAACGTCTTTTACTTGCCATTCTTGCCATGTTCTGAACAGATAAGGGGCCTCCTGCGATCCAAAGGATGAACGCCAGTAACAAAGGTATTCCTGTGTTCTATACGTGATTGGCTCGTGAAAGTGGCGCAACTTGTTATCCCTTTGTAGTTAGATCGACGACGCCTGAGTCGCTAGCTGAAGACCTCGTAAGTTGATCAAAATGTGCTCTAAAACACGCCCTTCATTGCAGCAAAGTAAGGTATCCAGGTCATGTATGCTGCCCTGGCAGCACACGTTGGCCCAGCGGAAAGCATTTCCAAATACGTGTTCCCATGGGGACCTCCTTGTGGGCTCCACAGACAGTTGCTGTAATGATATACACCGTGACCAGTAGACGCCTGGGAATCCGTTCATATCACCGGGCTACTTCCAAAAGTTGCCCCGCTTGGGGCTCCAGCCCTATGCTCGCTTGTAAGCTGTTTGTACAACACTGTTCCATGCAAGTACGACCTAACAACCCAGGAACAACGGGCTCTGCAATTTGTGTTCAAGAATTGGCGTCGTGCGGCGTGTACTCTGGAACCGACGCTGCTTGCACGCTGTGGAGCTTGTCGCTCCGATCGATGTTGTGTATTCTTTGCTATGTAAGTATCCGAAGTGACTGTTTGCATGCCGAGTGGTATCTGTTGCGAGCAATGTTTGTTAGCAACGGAAGAGAAATAAAGCCAGATTGCTGCAGTGTGAGTGCATAGCTCTGTGGCTTGAGTTCTGTGTCTGTTGTAGTGATCTCACACACTGGCGATGGAGATTTGCCCAGTTATTTGAGGGCACTGGCGGAGCACGCGTCAATGGGGAAGCAGATTAGAGTTTAGGTTTGGAAGTGACGCCAGGTTGCCGCATTCATATATATATAGTGTGGCTGTTGGCAAGGGGTGCCTCCGGTGTTAGCTGTGATGGGCAACTGTTTTACGTGTTGCTCACGGTTCCTGTGCCTTGGATAGGTATCGTAATCTGGTGTTAGTAACTCTTAGTGGTAAACTGACTGTGTTTTGGCAATACTGCTAGCTGTTTCTGCTCGCTTTGCTGTCCGCATAGAACTTAGACCCTGTGTGACCACATTCAGGGACAGTATCAGGTCCCAACTCGTTTATAGGCAAGGCCGTTTTGCCCAAATTCCGACTCATCGTTTTGAAATATGAACACATCCCAGCTCAGCTGCTACAGCCGGCCGCTTCAGATCCCAGGTATCCAGCGCAGACACTCTTCTGTGGAGTCAGACATCTCGCTGGCATCCAAAAACGCGCTTTACCAAGCTGTAAGAACCCGCACTGCAGATCTGAAGGGACTACTGGAAGAGTTTGTTACTCTGGACACCACAACGCGTGACGAGCTACAGTACCTTCAAGGACAAATAACAAAGATCTCAGATTTGCTGTCGAATGCCCATCCCATGTGTCCGAATTCTACTTCAGTTTCGCTCCCTTCGCCTCTCAACATGAACTGGAACACGAACGTTTTGACACCGGCCTCCATCACAGCCAATCATACTAGCAGTATCAGAAGTTCGATAGGCACGGTATACCCGGAGAGCAAATGCCCCAGTGTAAACAGCTTCAGCTACGTGGAAACTGCTCCTAAGGCACCATTTTCCAACTACCAGGTCAACTACAATTATCCGATTCAGCCATTCGAAACGCAAAAGATTCCAGCAGATCATCAGAAGATCAATCTGGTTCCTATGAATCAGGTGCGTAAATTGGTACAACTGCCCTCTGTCAAGACGCTGTTACTGAAGGAAGAACAGCAAGCAGTTGACACTCCAATCTACCAGCAAGTATACAATACATCTGGTCAACGGTCTTCCATTGATATTCCGAACGCTACGTCTGGTAAACAGGAACACACGGTTGGAGTTTCTCATTCCAAGAGCAATGGAACAATACCTCCAACTCCTGAAGAAGATAATTTCCCTGTTGAATCCGAAAGCCTTCGAAACTCTGTTAACGACACGAAGCCAGTAGGAAAAAGAGTGCTGAAAGCTGATTATGACAAGACTATCAAGAAAGCCATGATGAGTGCCAAAATGAAAGACAAACCAAAGATTATCATTATCGATGGCGTTGTCACACCATTGAAAAAGAATCAATGTCATATATGTGGTAAAATATGCTCCCGACCTTCCACATTGTTAACACATCTTTCCATTCATACTGGCGAAAAGCCTCACAAATGTCCATGGCCAGGTTGTAACAAGAATTTCAACGTCAAAAGTAACATGCTGCGCCATTACAAAAGACATCAATGCAAAGCTGCTGCAGTGGCTGCTCCTGCTGCCTCCGCAGTGGACTCATCAACAACTACCAAAACAAGTACAACAAACAGCAGACAGACTGGTTCTGAGTTGAAAGCTGTTTGTACATGACTTATCTACGCATTCTTGCATCCAAGAGCACCTTCACCAGATAACATTGGACGTAGGCTTGCCTCCCAACGAAAAGAAATGCCTGGCGGAATAATCACTTACTCATACAGCATATCACCTGGGAAATTGCATGCTTTTGACAGGATCAAAACCTGCATTCCCGTCTTCTTAATTCTCCCCCGAAGGCATACACTTTTTAGTAATATAATACGTGTGTAACAATCTTCTATTGTGTGTACTATTAAACTGACTCTACCCTGCCCTGGCGCTGCAAGTACAATGGTACCGTCACATTTTTGCAAAATATTTTGGATTCAGGCTTCAGTCTCCAAATAATCATGACCATCATCTGAAATACTAACTAGAGTCTATCAATACCAAAAGTTATCTCCAAAGTTTCAATTAAGCTTACAGGTTTCACTGTTATATCCAAATAGGCTCAAGTACTCTCTTTGAATGAACCTCTGTAATTCTGATCCCTTAAAATATGATAGGTTCAAGAGCGTCTGAACAGTGAGTGGGCCTTGCGACACTTATATCACCGAATGGATTCGACTTGGCAATCAATTGGGTAATTTGTGGAAACACCTTCTAGAAGCAGCATTTGTCAACTCACTTGTAGCCTATTTCAAGGCATGTGTCCTTGATAAAAAGCTTCTTTTGATGAACTTCATGTCTTGTGCAGGCGAATATTTATTTTCTATTGAACACAAATCTGTTCTCACAGCCATGCAATCATGGTCATTGACGGATTAGGAGCCAGTAACTACTTATAAAATGAAACATGTGTGTGTGTTATCTTGTTACCTTTTGGTTTTGCATATTCTAGTAGCAAGATGACAGTTCATATACATATATGTGTGATAGAAAAAGGACCACATGGCAGTTATTCATGTCAATCTACCAGCAAATCTCAATAGTAGATTCTTGTTGGCTCCGGTTGTTTGATATCGGTGCTGGGATAAACGTTACATTCAAACTTGATGATAATTGTAGATTTGTCACATGATCTTTAATATCTTGATCCTCGATTCGTCATCTATTCCTGTTGCAAGGATAACTACAACGAGCAACGAGCGTGCCCTGTCAGCTCTGTCTGTTTAGTCTTTGCAATATACTGATTGCACTCTTGTAAGCGTCAAGGTTGATCAACGTTAGCGTTTGATATTTACAAGGACAAAAACTTGGGTATGTAGCTTAGTCTATATTGGGTGAATCAACCATTTATTCGATGATTCTAGTAACAAGACCAGTACCGACGGTCTTACCACCTTCTCTAATATTGAAACGTTGGCCAGCTTCCAATGGAGTTGGGTGAACCAACTCACATTCCATCTCGACGTTGTCACCAGGCAAGACTTGAGCAGAGTGGTCTTCCACAGATTCTGGGAACTTCAAGACAACAGTGACGTCAGAGGTTCTGACGAAGATTTGAGGTCTGTAGTTTTCACCGAATCCAGAGTGTCTACCACCTTCTTCCTTAGTCAAGATATACAAGGAGGCCAAGAACTTGGTGTGAGCCTTGACGGTACCTGGCTTAGCCAAGACCATACCTCTCTTGATCTGGTCTCTTCTGACACCTCTCAACAAGATACCAGCGTTGTCACCAGCCATGGCTTGGTCCAATTCCTTTCTGAACATTTCGATACCAGTGACAGTAGTCTTCAATGGGGTGGCGTTGTGGCCGACAATTTCAATTTCCTCACCCTTTTTCAAGTTACCACGCTCGACTCTACCAGTAACGACGGTACCTCTACCAGAGATGGAGAAGATGTCTTCAACTGGCATCAAGAATGGCTTTTCCAGGTCACGGGCAGGAGTTGGGATGTATTCGTCAACAGCGTCTAGCAACTTGAGGATGGCTTGTTCACCGATTTCAGGTTGCTTGTCCTCCAAAGCACACAAGGCAGAACCCATGATGACAGGAGTGTTGTCACCGTCAAATCCGTACTGAGTCAAAAGCTCTCTCATTTCCATCTCAACCAATTCCAACATTTCAGGGTCATCGATAGTGTCCACCTTGTTGACGAACACCACGATGTGCTGAACACCGACTTGTCTAGCCAACAACAAATGCTCTCTGGTTTGAGGCATTTGACCGTCGGTCGCAGCAACAACGATGATGGCTCCGTCCATTTGGGCAGCACCAGTAATCATGTTCTTGATGTAATCAGCGTGACCTGGACAGTCCACATGCGAGTAGTGTCTCTTCTCGGTTTCGTACTCGACGTGTGCGGTGGAGATGGTGATACCTCTGGCTCTTTCTTCTGGGGCTTTGTCGATGGACGAGTAGTCCAAGAAGTCAGCACCACCACGCTTGGCCAAAGTCTTGGTGATGGCTGCGGTCAAAGTGGTCTTACCGTGATCCACATGACCGATGGTACCGATATTCAAATGTGGCTTGGAACGGTCAAAGGCAGCAGCAGAAGCACGAACTGAAGATGAGAACGCCCTAGCACCTACAGCCATAGGTCTGAAGGCCTTGGCAGCGACAAATCTGGACACCAAAGCAGACATTTGGATAATCTTAGGTTTCTCGGATGATGAGGCAACAGGCAAACGTTTCACAACACAATGAAAACACCTTGCTCCTCAAATAACTGTTCAAATAAAATCTCAAGTTCATTTGCATAGTGGTTTTATTCTGTTAATTTTTCAGTCCTGATGCCGTGAAACCAGAAATTACGATTGGATCACGAAGTCCGGGTAACGGCATGTCCAGCACGTGATCTTCCTTAGTCACGTGATCCCGTGGGATCACGTGACTGAGTTATTGTATCGTTTGGTACGAACCAATAAATCAGGGCGCGCCCGTGGGAAGTGACATGGGTCTACGGTCCAGTGAGGAAACATTGAACCTTGTAAAGATATCAAACTAAGCACAACGCAAGAAGAGTACAGAGGTGAAGAAGCCAAAGCAGGCTGATTAGGGGGACTTTTCTGCTCAGCAGTGTTTTGGGAACCACCGAGGATACTTATCAGCATGTTCAGAGCCGTACCATTGAGTTTGAGAGCCAGCCGTGGGTTTTCCACCAGTTTGATCAGACGTAATGTCATCCAAGATCTATATTTGAAGGAGTTGCAGTCCGTGAACATCAAGCCCATCAGCGCCAGCGATGCGCAGGGTGCTGTGAAGCCATGGACCGCGCCAGCCGCGCCAAAGGTGCCAGAATTGGAGCTACAGTCCGCGGATGCCTTGAAGGAGTACGCCTCTGCTGAGGTCGAAACCGTGAAGGATGCCACTGAGCAGGCCGCAGAGACCGAAGAAGGCGACTGGCTTGTGTTGGAGGAGTTGGAAGACGCCCACCATTAAGCCGGCAGGCTGCCAGCCCGCCATGGCCGCCGTCTGCGTGTGAAAACCGCTTCTTTATCAAAACACCGAAAGTGCGCCAGAAAAAGTCGCGCCCGGCTGCGGACACTGTCCGCGTAGCCCTTATGACATATTCCAATGCCAAATGAAATGACTGAAGTTCACAGCCTCTGGGATGTCTCGTTCCAAGACACGCTTCTATATCATGATAAACGTATATACACTCTACGTGCATATTTTACCTACCAGAACAATGTGTAATCAATCCACGAGATATTCTTACATGGATGGCCTAGCATTGATACGTGTGGTGTTCAATCAATGCACCCTACTTGACCTCATTGTCGAACTTGCTGCCCCAGGCAGATGGGAAGGACGCAATTTTACGAGAAAAACAGCAGCCAAAGTGCCGAGACTTGGGCGTGAGGACCGATGCCAGCTGGATACAGCTGGATACAGCCTCGGGTCAGCTGTGCAGCTCACAGCCCAGAACTGGGCTCAATTCTGATTAGTTGAGATCTTACAAGGTGGTTACCCTGACATAAGAATATTTCTCATTTCTTTTCAGAAGAGGCCCTTCAGACGCCAGAGCCCGCTACCTGGCCCAATTGAATCCAATTTTCGGCCCCATCGACCTGATACAGGGTCAAAACACTGGATCGTCACTCAGAATTGTCTTGAAGCCTTAAGAACGCTGCACTGGCCCATTTCTTCTCTCTTTACATTGTATTCTTGCTGTATCTTTGGTGAAGGTTGTGGAAAAACTTAAAAAATAACAAGAACATGGAATGTTGATCTGAACATCTCATCGGGTTGTTTGAAACAAGGAATTTTGTTTGTGCGTTTGCTTTGTATTGCAGTGTTATCACATCAGCAAGGTTCCCAGATACAGTGCATACAGAAAGATGTCAGCCGAAGTTCCTACTTTTAAGCTTGTTTTAGTCGGTGATGGTGGTACTGGTAAGACTACTTTTGTCAAGAGACATTTGACCGGTGAATTCGAGAAGAAGTACATTGCTACTATCGGTGTTGAGGTGCATCCTTTGGCTTTCTTCACCAATTTCGGTGAGATCAAGTTTGATGTGTGGGACACCGCTGGTCAGGAGAAGTTTGGTGGTTTGAGAGACGGTTACTACATCAACGCGCAGTGTGGTATCATCATGTTCGATGTGACCTCCAGAATCACTTACAAGAACGTCCCCAACTGGCACAGAGACTTGGTGCGTGTGTGTGAAAATATCCCTATTGTGTTGTGTGGTAACAAGGTCGACGTCAAGGAGCGTAAGGTCAAGGCCAAGACTATCACTTTCCACAGAAAGAAGAACTTGCAGTACTACGACATCTCCGCCAAATCTAACTACAATTTCGAGAAGCCTTTCTTGTGGCTAGCCAGAAAGTTGGCTGGTAACCCTCAGTTGGACTTTGTCGCTTCTCCAGCTTTGGCCCCTCCAGAGGTCCAAGTCGACGAACAGTTGATGCAACAGTACCAACAGGAAATGGAACAAGCCACCGCTTTGCCATTGCCTGATGAAGACGATGCTGACTTGTAAGCTGGGTGTTGTACAACACATGCATCTCGTCAACGCGGTAATATAATCATAATATATAAATATATGTCCTCGATATATTTACTTTCTTATCCTCAAAAGGGTTTATACTTCAGCTTGGTGACTGGTCAGTTCTAGAGCTTGATGGGTTTGGAATGTACGAGGTATTAATTTTTAAACGCTATTTTCTTTACTTGACGTCTTATTCATTGGCATTGAGGTTGCGGACAACTGAGGGCTAAAGCAAGAAATAATCTCTTACGCCGTCTAACTACTTAACATCACTTTTACAGATAATTTCATTACTGTATACACAGCACAAGAGAGCGCGAACATACTTTCCAACGTGGCCCGATATGTTTCCACATCATGGAATTTTATAGTTGTTCTGATTCCAAGAGAAAGGGACTGTTCTTGAACCTGCTCAATCGTCTTCATTATCCTGCGTCAGAACTGTACATTTGAGTGATCAGTCCGCCGCAATGAACAATTCTTCTTTACAAACCGCCAATAGAGAACGAGTGCATTGTACAGAACTTTGTAAACACATGTAGCTCATAGCTTGGAACTCTTGGCGGTCCGGAGAAACATTTACTTGTTACCACTCAGAATAGACCCGTCCGATGCACCTACTCGTCTTAATATTGTCACGTGATATCATATCAACCTTAAAATGAATTACCAGTCGTCGGTTACCAGATGTTCATTCGACATACCAAGGTTGTTACAAATCTGTAATGCAGTCATCGGCAATACCATTGAGACTCAAACACTGAGGCTTTAGCATGAGTCGCAGATTGGTTGTATTGGGCGGGACTGGATTCCTGGGGAAACGAATCTGTGAAGCGGCAGTTGGAGCAAACTATGAAGTGACATCTTTGTCCAGGTCAGGAAAACTAGCCACTAACGAACTTTGGGCCAAGAAAGTGGATTGGGTCTCATGTGATATATTTGATCCTGAGTCATACGCTTCGGTGCTGAGAAACGCTACTGACGTTGTTCATAGTTTGGGAATCCTTCTTGAGAACGAAAACTATAAGAAACAGGTCAACGGAACGTTATCCTCATCAATTACGAAACCTTTGTATGATACGTTCGCGTCATTCAGTTCGTTTGGACGAAATCCACTCGACACTAAAAGTGTGAAAGCGTCAAGGTTCACGTATGATATGATGAATCGGTATAGTGCGACTCTTTTGATAGATACTTACATGAAAGTAAATTGTGGAACGGCAAAGACTTTCAGTTATATCTCAGCAGACCGGGGCTTTCCATTGATTCCTAGAGGATACATTGACTCGAAGAGACAAGCCGAAGAACATATTTTGAAATACCAAAAGCAGATTAGACCGATACTTGTGAGGCCGGGGTTCATGTTTGATGAAAGAAGCTCTAACATCGACGGTAGAGCTCAAATAAAAAACATGTTACAGCTTTTGAACTGTGGGAACGAAATGCTACTGGGAAAAAAATTACCTTTTGTTAATGAACTAGTACGGCCGTTAATCTCCACTCAACAAGTGGCCCATTCCTTAATTCTTGCTTTGAATGAACCGGGAATGAAAGGTGTTCTGTCGTTAGATCAAATGATCAAAATGTAAGGTCAGTTTCACAGCATCAAACTACTTGCCCAACTGGCAGCTGAAGAAATTATTTTGCACGATTTACGACTTATTTAGAAGTATCTTCTTAGCATAGCATCTAGTATATGGAATACGTGCGATGTACAGATGAGCTCATAAACTACGATAATCCGCTTGTCGTTTCCAACATTTAAGAGCCATTACTGGGTTTTCAAACCGCCATCCGTGGCGAGAGTTGTCATTGGTATGTAAACGTCTGTCTCTTCACATCTACCGTTTAGTTTCTCATACGGGAGTTCCCGAATGAGCAATCCTACCATTATGCCATTGGAAGCCACAAAGAACGTGTTCATTAGCATCATCCAACACAGCCAGGATACATGAGACGCAAATATTAAAATATCAATCAAAAAGGCCAGAAGAGTCACCATGAATGTCAGCATAGACCAAAGCAGCGTGAATAAGAGAATCTTCTTGGATGTCTTGAGCCATCTGACGCAAATCAAAATAACAAAGACCCATAAAACGTATAATGCGATGAACGCCAACACATGTACCAGTAGTAGTTTAGAGAGTGTGTACTTGGCATGGCTCGGGAGACGAAACAATTGATTGTTGTTGAACAACATGATATCTTTCACTGAATACCCGACCTTCACGGAAGAACAGACAAAAGGGTCCATTCTACACCACCCAAACACACCAAATCTGTACCCATTATACTCCGAAATGTAGATCTTTGCAGTGATTGGCGTCGATATGGTTGGCAGGAAAGAAAACACGAGTGCAATGGTCAACGAGGACAAAATTAAAATCTTCAACAGGATCATGTGTGCTGAGTCTGCGCCTGATGCGCTAAATACCATCTACAGAGCCTGTGGGTCTGTGGGTAACGATTCACCGCACAAGTGACCTTTCGTTAGGTCGGTTTCGTCTAGACTGTAATCGCTTCCATGGATACTTAGCTCGTAAGCCTAGCAAAATCCCACGACTGTTATCTTAGGAGCTTGACACTTTACAAGCTTGCAGAATAAGGTAAACACTAGAAACCACTCTAAACCGTAGCAGATTCTGCGACCGCCTTGTACCTGCAGCAAGTTGTAGGCCTATTGCTCGAAGAACAGTATCACTTGTACTCCATATAATTGATATATAAATAATATTGCGTCACGTGATTTGCGTCAGATGTTGCAAGAGTGCAAATATACAAAGCACGACCTGTGAACTAAAGGATATCTGGATACTAAACTAGTCCGGTGTTTTACACTTGAGTGTAAATGTTAGTTGACATCTTTTGTTTTACCTTTGGTTTCTTTACCTATCCTTGCCCTACAATTTGACTTTAAATTCAACACCTGAACTCAAAATCTGATACTTGCTCACTTCCTGCTCTGCTAAAGTCTGATAAACCAAAACAAAGAAGTGATTTAATGAAGGAAATATTCAACAAGGGACGTAGAGGTAAATCTTAAAGCAAGTAATAGGGCAAATGTAGCCAGTCGGCCCTTCAATCACGTGATCATCGGGCTTTGTTGACGGTTCCTTTGTGTACGTTAATTATTCGCTAAATATGACAACTTGATTGTGTTCATAAGTGAAAAATATCAATAGTTAAATACTTAATGTAAGTCATGTGGACAAGGATCTGATACTGGATAGAGGGCTTAAACCGCAGTTTCATCTATTGTAAGGCTTAAAAACTGGTAGCTAAACGTGTGAAGAAATTATTGATACCTTTCAGCCTGGATTTTGGGCTTTTGGTAATCGATTAGGCCTTTTCGGGTACAAAAAGTGCATTAGCTGTCGAAAGTGGTACCGATTTACAGATGGCTGTTATGCACAAAATGCCTAATCCAGAGCTCAGACATTCTTCTGTGCTAGCTGAAGATCCGCTCTCGTCTGTTCCGGAAAACGGGAAGCGTAGGCCGGATGAGCTGGGAAGTGCGCCGTATGTTGTACATGCAGCCGTTGGACTAATGGAAGATGTGAAAAATGGGAATGGTGGCCGCGCGAGTTCTGAGGACGGAAATGTGCTTGAATCCACAGTAAGCGCTCCTGAGAGACACAACTCGAAGCCAGCATCGTCAGGGTCTTCTTTCATGCAGGGATCTGATTTTCACCTGGGGGTAGGAATTGGCATTGTGACCAAGGGCAAGAACAATGATGACGACAACAAAGTTGTACTGAACAACACAAACAGGAGATCAAGCAAATCGTTACCGATTCACCGGAGAAATGTAAGAGAAAGCATAAGAAATGCCCCATACCACTCGGGAAAGCACGCTAGGATCATGCCTGTCGAGTTCGACTCTTCATCTGTCAGTTCATCATCATCATCAGCTTCTTCACTCAAGCAACCATCTTATGTGCATGATGTTTCCAGGGGGCGGACTCATTCTGTTCCATCTCGCAAATCAACTACAAGTAATAGAGAAGAGAGCGGGAACAATAGCATAGGGCTGACTCAACAGAGGCTGGCCCAATCTACAAACGATCTTCCTTCGAAATTCAGTCAAAGAAGAAGCATTGACACGAAGCACGAAGTTGTCAATGGAGCGCTAGCAGGTTCTTTGCCTTCATTGAATATGCATACTGGCAATGACTTGGCCCCCGAGTTACAAAGAAACGGATCGAGCAGAAGAAGCACAATAAACCCTGGGGCGTTAAAACGATCCGAATCTGCTGCGTTGGAAATACAAAAGATGAGACAATCGTTACTTCAGAAACGAGAAATGAAACGTAAACAGAGAAAATTCCTCGATGATGACAAAGTTTTGGTGGGTAATAAAGTCACAGAGGGACACGTTAATTTCATCATAGCCTACAACATGTTGACTGGAATCAGAGTCGCTGTTTCAAGGTGTTCAGGTATCATGAAACCTCTAACTGATAAAGATTTTAGACTAACAAAAAAACTAGCATTTGATTACCACGGTAATGAGCTAACACCAAGTTCACAATATGCCTTTAAATTCAAAGACTACTCTCCTGAAGTGTTTCGCGAACTAAGAGCTCTATTTGGGTTAGATCCTGCAGACTATTTGATGTCCTTGACGTCAAAATACGTCCTTAGCGAGTTAAACTCCCCAGGTAAATCCGGATCCTTCTTCTACTACTCTAGAGATTACAGATACATCATCAAAACAATACATCACTCAGAGCACAGGCATCTACGAAGAATTCTTAAGAGGTACTACGAACACGTGAAATCAAACCCCGATACCTTAATTTCTCAGTTTTATGGACTACATCGGATCAAGATGCCAATTTCATTTCGAAGCAAGATCAAGTATAGAAAAATCTACTTTCTAGTCATGAATAACTTGTTTCCACCACATTTGCAGATCCATACCACGTTTGACTTGAAGGGTTCTACGTGGGGACGGTATACGAAGGTCGAAAAGAATGAAGAAGCCCAGCATACTCCAGTTTATAAAGATCTCAATTGGATTGAAATGAAAGAATCCATTAATTTTGGCCCATTGAAGTCCAAAAAGTTCCTCCAGCAATTAGAAAGCGATGTGTCGCTCTTGTCGGAGCTTAACATAATGGATTACTCTTTGCTTCTTGGAATACATAACATTGAAAAGGGCAACGATTTGATAGATGAAAACAAAAAACTTGAAGCGACTGATTACCATGATGATCATTCTACTGGACCTAACATTCTTTCTACTCAGCTTTCAAACAAACTGATACATCCTCATAGCCACAGCCACAGCCACAATCACGGTCACGGCCATACCCATAGCCACCAACACCATCGAAGACATACGCAGCAATCGATCAACAACCCCGCAAATAACACTCAAGTAGTGAAACATTTCTTCCAGCAAGATGAAGGCGGTATACGGGCATCGGATCAGTTCAACAACGATCTCAACCAAATATATTTTGTCGGCATAATAGACTGCCTTACGAATTACTCGTTGGTAAAAAGATTAGAAACTTTATGGCGAGGCATGAATCATGACTTGAAAGTGGTCAGTGCTGTGCCTCCTAAAGCATACGGCGATAGATTCTTCAGTTTCATCAAGGACTCGGTGAACAAACATTACTATGAGGATAATTTTCAGCAGAGTTGAACAGAAACGCCCTAAGAACTGAAACCCAAAACCCAAACTTCTCTTTTCAATGCATTTCTTATTCAATCATCACAAAGTAGGCTTGGACGATCAAACTAACAAAATAGTTAACTGAAAAAACATTCTTATTGCATTTTGATTTGTTTATAGCAAAGCAAAACCTCATAATTATAAAGGCGTAAGTGCTTCTATTATTATATTATATATGACCCACCTCTTGTTTATATCAAAGTCCTGTCATCAATCAATATATAATGATCGACACTCGACTGTGCATGAAGCATTCGACCGCACGCGTTCCAGTATCCACGTACTAAAGCCATAGCTGCCAGAAATTCTACTAAAATTTCCGATCGAGTGAAACCTATCAGTGACAAAATACCCTAAAAATATTATAATCAGTTTCTAATATGGGCCACTCAAACGTACCACCACAGGGCCACTACGCACAACAACAACCCATTTATGTCCAGCAACAGCCACCAGAAGAAAAGCATTCAGGTTGTCTAGGGACCTGTTGCAAGTGCCTGCTGTGTTGGTGTTTGATCGACACTTTGTGTAACGTCTGCTGTTGATCGAAGAATAAGGTATCGGCCTACTTACTGGATAAAACAAAGATATACCAGTTTAATTTACATAATATTTAGATACTCTTTTGACAGCACTCAAAGTCTCAACACAGTCCGCAAATTCCGCGGCTAAACTTCACTGTTAGGAGCCCAAACCCTTTTTCTCATTGCTAACATAACAAAAGTGCGTATTGATCACTTCATGAAAAAAGCCCTTGTAGCTCAGTGGTTTAGAGCATCGTGCTTATAGGTTGACTCTGTATTACAGAACATTCTATGAAAATGGCCCTTCAAAAGGTCTTTCAAAGCAACGCGATAGTCGTGGGTTCAAACCCCACCAGGGGCATTAATTTTTTGAAGTTCTTTATTCAGTTACATGGATCGATGAAGTGAAAAAATCAAGCTGAATGAATTCTAAGTAAAAGTTTTGAAGCCAAGAATTGTGAAGGAAAGACTAGGCAGTGGGAGTATTTTGGGTGGTATCATCGTAGAGATCTGAAAACATATCAAGCTTAACTTCTTAAGTCGGAAGCTTTCTCTGCTAGCGTTTTTTTGGGGTATCAGTGAGCTCATTTCTGTTCTTAGATAAGATGAGTGGAAAGAAGACCAAGTCAGGCAAGGCCAACCAGAACAAGAAGCAGGAATTGGTTCAGGATGAAAGACTACAAGCGATTGTCCTGACAGACTCTTTTGAAACGCGGTTTATGCCGCTGACCTCTGTAAAACCGAGGTGTCTGCTGCCATTAGCTAACATTTCTTTGATCGAGTACACTTTAGAGTTTCTGGCCACGGCTGGAGTTAACGAAGTGTATCTGATTTGTGCTTCACATGCAGACCAGATTCAAGAATACATTGAGAACTCGAAATGGAACTTACCCTGGGCTCCGTTCAAAGTTAACACCATCATGTCTTTGGAGTCCAGGTCGGTCGGAGATGCGATGAGAGATTTGGACAACCGTGGTTTGATCACTGGAGACTTTGTACTAGTGAGCGGAGACTTGGTGACAAATATGGACTTTAGAAAAGTGTTGGATGTGCATAAACAGAGAAGAAAGGCCGATAAGGATCACATTGTGACAATGTGTTTGAGCAAGGCCACACAATTCCACAAGACGAGATCACACGAACCAGCCACGTTTATCTTCGACAAATCAAACGACAGATGTATATACTACCAGGATATTCCTTTAGCCAGTTCAAAAGAGAAAACGACAATTGATATTGACCCTGAACTTCTTGAAGGAGTCGATGAGTTTGTGCTACGGAACGACTTGATCGATTGTCACGTTGATATCTGCTCGCCTCACGTTCCTGCTATTTTCCAAGAGAATTTTGATTACCAGTTTTTGAGAAGGGATTTCGTGAAGGGAGTTCTTTCCAGCGACTTGCTCAAGAAACACATATATGGCTATATTACGGATGAATATGCCACCAGAGCCGAAAGCTGGCAAACTTATGATGCAATTTCACAAGATTTCATCGCCAGGTGGTGTTATCCTTTAGTCTTGAATGCCAACCTGCTGACTGGACAAACGTACTCATATGAAAGCCAGCATGTGTACAAAGAAAAGGATGTGGTTTTGGCACAGTCTTGTAAGATTCGGAAAAACACAGCAATAGGGTCTGGATCCAAAATTGGTGAAGGTACTGTGATTGAAAACAGTGTCATTGGAAGAAATTGTTCTATCGGCTCCAATATTTCCATCAAAAACAGTTACATTTGGGACAATGCCATAATAGGTGACTCTAGTGTGGTGTTTCACTCTTTAATTGCTTCTGGCGTAAAGGTTGGTTCGAAAGTCAAATTAAACGATGGATGTATTATTGGGTTTAACGTGATTCTAGATGATGAAGTCACTATTCCAGCTGGTACGAAGATCTCATCGATTCCCGTGCGCAAGAACAGAAGTCAATTCTTGGATGTGTCGCATGACTTGACCTCTAGCGATGAAGAGGATGAGGACCACGATACAAGTAGTACATACAGCAGGAATCGGTCAGCATCCTCTTCTGATGCGCCATATCAAAGCAAGCGTGGCTTGAGCATCTCAAAACAACTTGTTGGGCCCAACGGCGTTGGAGTTCTCTATGAGAGCGATTCTGATGACGAAGACGAGGATGGATCCAGTGAGAAGTGTGTTGTTAACACGTTAGCATACCGTGATGAGGACATTTATTCTTCGGACACATCGATAATCTCTATTACTCAAAAACACAGGAAGAGAAGAACGATGTCCATGACAAGTGTGTACACTGATTTTGAGGGAGAAGACGAGGAAGAAGAAGATTTTGAAAAGGAAGCCATTGCCACAGTGGAGAGAGCTATAGAGAATAACCACGATTTGGATACTTCCATGCTCGAATTAAACACGTTAAGAATGAGTATGAATGTGAGCTACCACGAAGTCAGAGACGCATCTGTCGTTGCCATCTTGAGAAGAGTGTACCATTTCATTGCCACGCAGACTTTGGGACCCAAGGAAGCAGTTACAAAAGTACTGCAGCAATGGGGTCCTATGTTCAAGAGACAGGCCTTTGATACCGAAGAGTTCACTGATCTGATGAACATTTTTCTGACTCGGGTTTTGGACCAAAAATTCCAGAAACCAGACTTCATTCTCTTCCATGTATACAACACCCTCTACGATCTTGACATTCTGGACGAGGACACCATTTACAAATGGTGGGACACCATTGAGGGCCAGGCCGAGTACAGCCAAGTCACCGCGCTGCTGGGCAAATGGATCGAATGGCTGAAAACCGCTGATGAAGAATCCTCTGAGGAAGATGACAGCGACAGTAGTACGTAAGGGGACCTGTCCCCGTCTAATGCATGTAATAGATCTAAACTGGCAACTCGTTTGAGTTGAATATATACGCTAGCAGAACAGTATGCCATGCACATTGTAGCGTCCTCTTAGCATGGATGAAGAAATCCACATCACGTGATTAAGGTTACCCTCACACCAACCCTTATCATTGAATTTCTTTCCAAGGTGAATAACATCAGAAGAGACTGAAGTGTAGTAACGATGTTAAACTGATAGGACTTACTGAGCTTATTTAAGATGCTTGATGCATTGTTTTGGTGGAGTTTTCGTGTGTACTCACTGAGCTTGTTAATTTGTGAATTCTAACAGAGCAAAAACAGTCTATCGAGTAATTTTTGACCATGCAAACGCTTAAGTGTGTCGTTATAGGAGATGGTGCTGTCGGTAAGACGTGTCTTTTGATCTCATATACCACAAATCAGTTCCCAGCAGACTACGTGCCCACTGTTTTCGACAACTATGCTGTCACAGTGATGATTGGCGACGAGCCATACACGCTAGGACTGTTTGATACTGCCGGACAAGAAGATTACGATAGATTGAGACCGCTATCGTACCCATCCACAGATGTGTTCTTGGTGTGTTTCAGCGTCATATCACCTCCTTCATTCGAGAACGTAAAAGAGAAGTGGTTCCCAGAGGTACATCACCACTGTCCGGGCGTGCCATGCTTGATTGTGGGCACGCAGATAGATTTAAGAGACGATAAAGTCATTATCGAGAAACTGCAAAGACAGAGACTACGTCCAATCACTCCTGAGCAAGGTGAGAGATTGGCTAGAGAACTCAGAGCCGTTAAGTACGTCGAGTGCTCAGCGTTAACCCAGCGTGGGCTCAAGAACGTCTTTGACGAAGCCATTGTCGCTGCCTTAGAGCCGCCAGTTATCAAAAAGAGCAAAAAATGTATCATATTGTAAGCACGCATGTGACTGTTGCGATATCTGTATCATTTGTACCATTTGCGCTACGGTTCTAGGATCCGTCCGCGCACTGGGCCTCGGACATTTTGAACAATACGGTTAGAAAAACTAGCAGTGCTAGAATATCTGCCGTTTTCGGTCTACTGACACATTAACCTTTAGCCTGCGAATGCTGTTCTGCTGCCTCTTTGCCTGTTGTTATGTGTGTGCTGTGCTGTATTCATCGTAATGTTTGAACGACTCTAACAATTCTAACCTCGTATAGTCTATATATTAATCAAACAACAACTCTTCGTAAATACTGCAGATTCGCTATAAGCACTCAGGATGCGCTCTCACTGCTTGCCGACGAGCCAGCAATACGTTCGCACACTCAAAGCAGCTTCTGCATTCAAAGTCTCTCAAAGTACAGGTTCTAAGTGTAGGAATATCTCTGATAGATACAGATAAGCATCAGCAAGATTGTTCATGATAGACTGGAGGTAACCAGGACACTGACTTGGGCTTTTAGAGTTGTGCAAGGTACTGCATTGGCAGCCCCGCCCTGGCAGTCGGCAACATGAACAATCTTTAAAACAGTCACGTGACAGTCCAATTCCTCGGGCAAAGCCTTCCATCGAAAGACTGAAAACCTTTGATATTTGATTCTAAGTAATCTAGTACACCAAATGAGTTGAAGTAGATAAAGTAATTTGTCAATGAGCCAGTGTGTGCTGTAGCTTTGCAGTAAACCTAGGTAAGCAACTCAGATCAAACAAGATGGCTCAAGTTTATGGGAATCAGCGTTCTGACACGCTTTTTTTAGGTGGTGAGAAGATATCTGGCGATGACATTCGAAACCAGAATGTGTTAGCAGCGTTGACAGTGGCAAACGTGGTTAAATCATCCTTAGGACCAGTTGGATTAGATAAGATGCTGGTGGACGATATTGGTGACTTCACTGTGACAAATGATGGGGCCACGATTTTGGCGCTCTTGGATGTGCAGCACCCAGCAGGGAAGATCTTGGTCGATCTGGCTCAGCAGCAGGACCGCGAAATTGGGGATGGGACTACCAGTGTGGTGATTATTGCTTCCGAACTTTTGAAGAAAGCGAATGATTTGGTCAAGAACAAGATTCATCCTACCACTATAATCACCGGTTACCGAGTGGCGCTCAGAGAAGCAATCCGATACATCAACGAGGTTTTGTCGGTGCCTGTGGAAACTTTGGGCAAGGACTCCATGGTAAACATTGCAAAGACCAGTATGTCCTCGAAGATCATTGGATCTGACTCTGAATTTTTCAGTAATCTAGTTGTGGACGCGTTGTTGGCTGTGAAGACCCACAACACCAAAGGTGAGTTGAAATACCCAGTTAAGGCTGTTAACATCTTGAAAGCACACGGTAAATCAGCTACAGAGTCAGTGCTAGTTAATGGGTATGCGCTTAACTGTACTGTAGCGTCGCAAGCTATGCCTAAGCAGATTACTGGTGGCAATGTGAAGATTGCGTGTCTAGACATGAACCTGCAAAAAGCAAGAATGGCCATGGGTGTTCAAATCAACATAGACGATCCAGACCAACTGGAAGAGATTCGTAAGCGTGAGGCAGGTATCATTTTGGACAAGGTTAAGAAAATTATAGACGCTGGTGCCCAAGTGGTGCTTACAACAAAAGGTATCGACGACTTGTGTATCAAAGAGTTCGTTAATGCCAAAGTAATGGGTGTTAGACGTTGTAAGAAGGAAGATTTAAGAAGAATTGCTCGCGCGACTGGAGCCACTTTGATCAGTGACATGTCCAATTTGGAAGGTGAAGAAGTGTTTGAATCCTCCTATTTGGGTACCTGTCAGGAAGTGGTCCAAACCAAATTTTCCGATGACGAGTGTATTTTGATCAGAGGCACTCAGAAACACTCATCTTCGTCTATTATCCTACGTGGTCCAAATGATTACTCGTTAGATGAGATGGAACGTTCTCTACATGATTCGCTATGTGTTGTCAAGAGAACTCTAGAGAGCGGGAACGTTGTCCCTGGAGGCGGGTGCGTCGAGGCCGCTTTGAACATCTACCTAGACAACTTCGCTACCACTGTGGGCTCTAGAGAGCAGCTAGCAATCGCAGAGTTTGCTTCTGCACTACTAGTTATTCCCAAAACTCTGGCTGTTAACGCTGCCAAAGATTCCAGTGAGCTAATCGCGAAGCTGAGATCATACCACGCAGCAAGCCAACAGGCCAAGCCCGATGACGCAAAGAAGAGGAAATACCGCAACTACGGTTTGGACCTGATTAAGGGCAAAATCGTGGACGAAGTGCAAGCTGGTGTCCTAGAACCTACCATCAGTAAAGTCAAGTCTCTGAAATCAGCCCTGGAAGCATGCATTGCAATTCTGAGAATTGACACAATGATTACAGTCGACCCAGAGCCTGAAAAGGAAGGAGAAGCCTGCAATTAACCGCTACCTTCGAGATACCTGTATATGGTCATTTCACTCTGTAAATTACATAATCAAATTAAACTTCAGGCTTAGATTCCTCATGAACTGAGCAACTCCATTGCTTCATTGAAAACCACAAATCAGTGCCAGTATCATAAGGTTATTACAATTACCACTCAGCTGTTTTTAAAGGCCTCTCCAGGCATTCCTGTATCTATCACGTAACTTGTATTTGTAGTAAGCGTATTTTCAACAAGCCTTTATCTCGAACTATTAAACGAGAACTTTATCACAATGTTATACGACTGAAGAGGAGAGAGGCTTGGTTCTGAGCGTGGCTGAAGTGGACTGTGACATCACAAGAGTGCTAAGTGGAGGCAGAGGTCTGGGGTTGTGAATAGTGGTTATTTCAGATCCTTTTATTTGGAGCTTGGCTTTTCAGGTTATATAAGCGCCTGGAGTGAGCTAAACGAGCTAAACTAGAAAGAGTTTGAAGAGCGAGCAATAGCAGGAGCGTCCAGTCCTCAACGTAAGGTGCTCAGTGTATTGAACGAGTGTACTTTGAACTCCTGAACAGTGGGTTGAAGGATTCTGGAAGTTTTCAACAAGCTTTTGTGGTCCCTACGCACAGTGAAGCTGGACTCTTAGTCATCAGCTGGTTACAAAAATATCGAAACATGAGTTCTGATAATGGGACGCCGATTGTGCGCGGCAGGAAGAAGTCAGCATCCAAGGTAGAGCTTATTGAGGTGAACGGGAAAACAGTGTCAAAAACTGCGACAGGGAAGCGAAAATTCCATACCAAATCCAAGAACGGATGTGATCATTGCAAGAGAAGACGTGTGAAATGTGACGAGACAAGACCACACTGTCTGAATTGTCTCAAGATGAACTTAGATTGTGTGTATTCTACACCGCAACCGAAGAAGAGGAAGAACAGCTTTTGTGAGAACAAAGTGGAAACTGTTGCCAAGGTGTCGAAACCTGTCGTTACAGCTACCGACAACGATATACTGGCTTCAAATTTACAGAAACAGACTTCTGGTGCTTTGAATGATCTACCTAAACAGATGGCTGCGTCTAGCAACCCTGGTTTACCTTCCTCGCAAACCTCGAATTTCCTGCAGCATTTGCAGCAACAGCTTCAACAGCAACCTTATCTACTACCTCAACTAATGACCCTTACGAACTCCGAAAAATTTGCAGCGCAATTTGAAGTACCGAACACACCAGGGAACTCAGCTGGACATCTGCAAAGCCAACCTATGAATATGTCCAATAGTATTTCTTCACTGTTATCAGGAACAAAGTTACCTCCTGCACTTTCGTCAAACCTTGAGTGGCTACAACAATTAACACAGTCCCCACACAAACAGCAAGATCCCAAAGTACAGAACTCCCCTGTTGTAAACGGTGCGAACCCATTGGCTGCGTTCAACTTGAAGGACATTGGAACGTTTCCTACAGCTGGCATTGGAGGTGTGACATATAATTTCCAAGAGCTCTTAGGAATAAAGTCACCCACTGTAAATCTGTCCAATGATACGGTACATGTCAACTCTTCCAAGAACGAGACAACCTCGCAGGAATCAGCTGTGGAAGTTTTGGCTAGTTTACAAATGGACCAACAACAAAAACAGTCTGCTATCCCATCGAACAATTCCTTGGATATTGACTCATCATCCATACCGAATAACCCAACGATATCTCCTGCAGCTCCAATGTCACCATTAACTAAGCTTGAGGATCCTCCGTCACGGAACGGCATCGAGTCTAAAATCATGAGCAACTCCGGAACGCCTGTGCTGGCTCAGCTGGCCTCCAACTTGTCAAAATTCTCTACTGAGGAACCGCAACAACCACGCAAGTCTGGGAGCACCAGACTGGACTCTATGGCGAAGATGATCGATTTTTCAAGCCAAACCAGCTTGAACCTCATTGACTTGCGTTTATTCCACCATTACTGTACCGACGTGTGGCCTACCATCACTGCGGCCGGTATCAGCGAAAAGAAAATATGGTCACAGGACGTGCCTGAGATAGCGTTCGAGTATCCGTTCTTGATGCACGCTCTGCTAGCGTTCAGCGCCACACACTACTCACGCACGGAGGCTGGTTTAGAACGGTATGTGACCCAGCATAGGCTTGAAGCCCTGCGGCTCTTGAGAGAGGCTGTTTTAGAGATTGACGAAGCTAACACGGATGCTTTGGTTGCCAGTGCAATTATCCTAATCATGGACTCTCTAGCAAACGCCGCTTCTCCGGGCACCAATGGCGTGAAACCGGGCCTCAACGGCTCAATTTCTACAAGCGCATGGATTTTCCATGTCAAAGGTGCTGCAACGATTCTCACGGCGGTGTGGCCGCTTACTGAGAAATCAAGATTCTACAATCTGATCAACGTCGACCTCAGTGCTCTGGGCGACATCGTGAACCAGGAAAACAGCTCTATCGCAGAGCTGGTATGTTTTGACGAAAGCATCGCCGACCTGTATCCCGTTGAAATAAACTCTCCGTACCTGATCACCCTGGCATACCTGGACAAACTGAACAAGGAACGCGGACAACCAGGATTCATCCTACGAGTATTTGCCTTTCCTGCGCTGCTGGACAAGACTTTTTTGGCCCTGCTCATGACTGGTGATTTGGGCGCCATGAGAATTATGAGAAGCTACTACCAGCTCTTGAGAAGTTTCGCCAGCGAGATGAAAGACAAAGTATGGTTCTTGGAGGGAATGAACCAGGTCTTGCCTCAGGACGTGGACGAGTACAGCGGAGGCGGCGGCATGCACATGATGCTGGACTTCTTGGGAGGAGGGTTACCCTCCATGACTACTACCAACTTGTCTGATTTTGGAATTTTCTAGCATTCAGAACAAGAGCTCTTAGTTCAGAGCCGCTTAAACATCACGAAGGATCAACGCCTTGATGCTCGGCGATATATAAAGGTTTGAAGCAGTTGTTGATGTTGAATTTGACTGTTTTCGTGAAGTAGTGAAAAAAAAGTCTCGTGTAAATATAGAAACATCTGTAACGTTAAGTCCCCAGCTGTGTAGCAAGAGGGTACACTACACAAGAAGCAGCAATCGCAAGAGACCGTTAGCGTGAATTGAGTGAGAATGGTGGTACACAATCCCAACAACTGGCATTGGGTGGACAAGAACTGCATTGACTGGGCGAAGAAGTACTTCCAGGAGAAGCTTGTCGGGGTCAGCACCGGGCAGAGCAGCGACAAGCTGTACGCAGAGGTCAGTAAGCTGCAGTCGCTGGAAGGAGACTGCGAGGTGAACCAGCGCAAGGGCAAGGTGATTTCGCTGTTTGACTTGAAACTGAACCTGGGCATCTCCGGTCACGTGACCTCGTCTGCCAAGACAACTTTCGAAGGGTCCATTACGATCCCCGAGGTTGCGTTCGACTCTGCGCCCGAGGACTACCAGTTCGACGTGTCGATTTTCAAAGAAACGAGCGAGCTTTCGGCCGTGAAGCCCGTGATCCGCGAGGCCCTGGTGCCCAAACTGCGCGCCATTTTCAGCGACTTTGGCACACAGCTGCTGCTGACCCACGGGAACGACATCCAAGTGTCTTCAGACCAGGTGACCTCCGAGTACACCAAGTCCAACCAGAAGTCCAGTTTCCAGGCGGCTGCTGCCAAGACGCCGGAGCCCGTTGGGAAGCCCGTCGGGAAGCCCGGCGTTACCGGAGTTCCCAACACCGGAGTTCCCAACACCGGAGTTCCTAACGCCGCACCTAACGCCGCGGGCTCTGGCCCCGCGTACAACACCACCAAGATCCACCTGGAGTCCTCGTTCCAAGCGCCGGCCGCCGAGCTCTACAACGCCTTTGTCGAAAAACGCAGAATCGAGGCCTGGTCACGTGGTCCGATCCAGCCCGCACCAAACGCTCAACTGTCGTCAGCGGCAGTGCTACAGGAAAACGACGAGTTCCAGCTGTTCGGCGGCAACGTGACGTCGAAGCTCGTGACCTGCGAGCCGGGTAAGCGGCTCGTGTTCAAGTGGCGCCTCAACGACTGGAAGCCCCGCCACTACAGCGAGCTGCGTCTGGAGCTGCACGAGTCGCAAGAGTACCACGAGACGCGGCTCATCGTCGACTGGACCGGCGTGCCTGTCGGCGAAGAAGACAGGGCGCGCGGCAACTTTGAAGAGTACTACATCCGATCCATCAAACTGACGTTTGGGTTCGGCGCCATTCTGTAGCCGCCCACCTACGTACCAAGCTGTATAATACCAAAACACTCTATTACAAAACGCTTACAAAACGCTTACAAAACGCTTAATTCCGCTGCACAGACTCGCGCTGTTCCTTAACCACGGGCGCCGTCACCTCAGCCGCGTGGTTCCACTCCTCCAGCTCCTTCTTGTGCTCGCGCTCAATGGCAAACTTGACTGCCTCTAGCACGTTCTCGCACGTCATCTTGGGCTTGTACTTGGGGATCGTGCCCTCCTGGTACACGCCGGTCTTGACCAGGATCGAGTACCACGACGAATCGTGCGAGTTGGCAAAGCGGATGTCGGATTCCGGCGTGTCGCCGACAAAGTACACAGTGGACGCTGGCGGCAACTCCAGCAGCAGCTTGGACGACTTGTTGATGACGATACCCTCGTCCGTGTCGGCGTCAGCGTCAGCGTCGGCGTCGGACTCCTCCGTGTCCGTTTCGGAGTCCGCGCCAAAGGGCGACTCCTCGGCAGGCCGGTCGCCGTCGAGCTTCATGGTGAGCTGCTCCACGTGACTCTCCAGCGTGTTCTTACGCCAGTTGCTCAGCACCTTCTCGGCAAAGCGGAAGGTGCCGCGCTGCGGCTTGCCGAACCGGGTAACCTGCAGCTCCTTGCCCGTGTGCTCCTGGTACAGCGCGGCGATCGACACCTGCAGCGCGCCCATGCCGTATCTGCTCAAACCGTAGTCGGTGGCCCACACAAAGTCCGAGTGCGCAAAGTACAGGCCAGGCCCCTCGTCCGCGGACTCCGACACGGTTCCCATGACACCGTTCTTCGACAGCAGCAGTTCCAGAATGATCTGCTGGTCCGCGGCCCAGTTTCTCGAATCGGCAAAAACAAGAATCGCGTCGATGCTGATCTTGGAGAAGTCCGCGTCCACCGCGGCCTGCTTCTCCTCCTCGCTCAGCGTGTAGTACGGCGTGACGCTGGGCTTCCACTTCATGATGTCGATGGGGATGTACACGTTCTGGAACCCGTACCCGCGGGCCACGTCGCGGCACGAGTTGAGGATGCCGCCGACAACAAGCACGTTCTTGTACACGGGGACCAGATCCTTCATGGGCGTGTGGCCCTGGATCACCTGGTCCTCGGTCACTGTGATGCCGAGACGCTTGGACAGGTCCTTGCAGCGGGCGCGCTCCGAGCGCCCGCCGCCGTTCGTGATGAAGATGTACGGCACCTTGATGTTGTACTTGTTTTCGCCGTTGAGCATGCGCAGCGCCTGGCGCGCTTCGGGGATAGTCTCGGGGCCGCGCACGATCACGCCGTCAATGTCGAAAGCGAACGCGTACGACGCGATACGCTCGTGGTCGATGACCTCGCGCTTGGTGCGCACGGACCCGGAGCGGGACAGGCCCGCGGTCGAGCCCTTGCGGCTGCTGCCGCGGCTAGCGCCGCGGCTAGTGGCGGCTCCGGTGGCTCCGGCGTTGCCGCCGTTAAGCGGCGTCAATGACGTCAGCGGCGCCATCGAGCCCTGCGACGCAGACCATTGGTCCGACAGCGACAGGGACGACACGCGCTTCTTGCGCGTCACGGGCGTCAGCTCGTCGATCCCGTCGTTGTTCAGAAATGACGTCGTGCGGGGCTTCGCCTCAATTAGGGGGTCGCCCTGCGTGCCGGAAGGAGTCCGAGCGCGGGACCGGCCAGCGGCCCCCGGCTCTGCCGCGCCGCCGCCGGGAAACGGCGCCGGGTTACTGGTGTCGATCAGCGTGTTGTCCTTCTCGTCAAACGAGAGCTGATTTATCTTGTGCGTGAGCTTGTCTGTCTTGGCGGTAGGCATTGGTCTGGCTAGCTGATTGGTTTGTTCGTGCGGGTGATTAATTTTTTCTTGTTTTGAGGGGCGAGAATGCCTCTTTGGGCCAGTCCGACCCCTCGCACCGCAGCTGTGTTCAGCCTCCCTATATATATCAGTGCGCGCTGAGCGGTGCTGAGCTAAGCCGCAAACGAACGAGAAATCTAAAACGGCTTGGCTACACGTAGCGACCCTGTACAGTTTCCCAAAAGATTTAGAAATGCCTCGAAGACAGGCAGCCAGCGGAGCGCCAGCTCAGCTCCACGCACTGGCAACGTCATTCCTACGCAGATAGCAAAGTGTTGTTTTTTGCTCTACTGGAAACGCGTGGTGGTGGTGCGCGCAGATCACATGGCCCACGGCCCATGACGTAATTTTTCGTGTTTTTGTGTGCGGTAGTGCGTAAGTACGTAATGGTGTGTATACAGGAGGGTAACAGCGGGGTTGCGTTACTGAGTGATTCTGTCAGTGTCCAGCATCTCAGAGATCGTGGGGACGTTGATGGTTGTTGCTTGCGGCGTTAGCGAGGAGTTAAAGCCGGGCTCTGCTCCCTGGATGCTCATCACGTGATCCAGGTCAGCGAGCTGGAAGGTGACCGAGTTAGAGGACGAGTGGTGGAGCGGCGGCGGAGGTCTGATGGCAGCGGCCAGGCTGAGGCTCGAGGCCGAGTGGCAGGACGCAGGAGCCCGCCCAGCGCCGTCCTCGTAGCATGGCGGCGTGAGCAGACGGATGTCCTGGTACGGCGGAGGAACTTCGTCGTCCCACGAGATGCCAAGGCCTGAGCGCTCGGTCATGGTCAGGCGGAACTGCATTCTGAGCACACGCGCGGCGCCTGTGGGGACTCCGACGACTTTGCTGGCCCCAGAGGCGCCAGCAAAGTCGTCGGAGTCGTCTTCACAGCCTGCGCTCGGCTGCTGCGGCCTGTCTGCGAAGATTGGCGACAGTTCAGTCAGCCTCTGGTCTGCGTTGTTCTTAGGCTTGGACTGCTTCGAGGAACTGGAGGCCGTAGAGCCCTTGCGGCTGTGGCTGCCTCCGACGGTTTGCAGTTGTTCCTCAGCGACAATTATCTCGACAAACAAAAGATGGGACACGTAGACACCGAGCGTTGTGTCCTCGATGTCACAAGACACGTTGACCATGTCGTGGTTTACCGGCAGGTAGGGCTCTCTGGTGGATACGTGGTTCACGGGGTTCATGACGCCGGAGTTCAGCCGCATGCAGTCGATGTCGGTGACCAGCTCAATGGTGCCCTTGCCCGTAAAGTCGGACTTCCAGCCGCCCTTCAGCTCTCCGCTGGCAATGGTGCGAACCTCTTCTGTGTAGAGCGAGGACTCCTGCTTCAGCTCCTGTTCCAGGAGCTGCTGTCGCAGTCTTTGCTGCTGCAGCAGTATTTCTTGTCTCATGGCGTCGTCGTTTGGATGAATAAAGTCTGTGGACGTGTCAGGAATCTCGTCGTGGTCCTCGTCCTGCACAGCGGATTCCAGCGACTGGGTGGGCTGCAGACCGTCGTTAGGACGAGGGTCTGAGGATTCAGGTCTTGACGTGGAGTTGCTTCTGGGCAGCTGCTGCAGTATAACGTCCTGAAATGAGTTCACCGTCATCTTCACCTGCGGGCCCATGTCCCCTGTCCTCTTGATTGGCTTGACGTTCTTTCTCATCTGCCTCTCCTTCTCCTCATCGTGCTTCACCTTCTCTTCCAGCTGTTTCAGCTTGGCTTTGTGAGCCTGACAACTGTGCGCTCTAACCTTCACCTTTTCTTCAATCCTCCAGTTCAGCTTCCTCATCCTCCACCGTCTATCGTCCGAGCAGACTCCATCCAGCTTGAGCTCCATAGAAAAAGTCGATTTGGGATACACCACGTTCGGTAACACGGCGTTCGCAGTGAGGTCTGTAGGAGGGAACACTCGGAGTGAAGTCTTGTCAGACCCTCGGATTATGCTTCTTGTTAATTGGATGGGTAAATTCAACTGCAGGATTCTCTTCGAAGAGTCTCCTTTCCCCTTGAACGGATGCTTATAAGTGACAACTGCGATCAACTCATACTTTATAGTCGTGTGCGTGTTCGAACCTAAATGCGTGGTGGTGGGCAGATTCCCAGGAATCAGATGCGAAAATGGGAAGCTGTGTTTTCCCACCGCAAGCTCTGTGGACTTGTCTATAACTCTCCAACGATGGAACTCTGTGATCTTGTTCTTACAATTGGTACACGATTGAAACACAGTACCTGTGGGTCTGAACGGTTTTTCGTAATGCACTTTCTGCACCAACGATAGTTCGACTGAGTTGATCTGCACCGAGGAAACCATCTTTGGCGGTGAAATAATGTTCGACATCGAAGACAACCGTTTTAAGTTGTCATGCGATTTATGCTTGCTCAATGTATTCGAATGTGTGATGGTTAGATGTGAGAATGAGGTTGTGAGAGAGCTCGTGAGATGCCTTTTTTGGTCGCTGTTCACAGGAGTCAGTGGATTTGACTTCACAGATAGAAACTCCGCATCGCTGTTCACAGTGACAGTCAGTAGACCGCTCAATAACGTGCCTGAGGACTCCGTGGCCGAGCCGTATAGCACACACGGCGGAGACTCAATATTAAGGCTCAGTTCCAGTGGGTGGTCATCATGGTTTGTATAGTCCAATGTTTGCAGCGAAGAGCTTGAGCCACCGCTCGTCCCACTTTTCGTTATGCCCAATTTCGAAAACATCCTTCAAACGACCCTTGGTGCCTTCTTGTCTGCTTTCAAAGGGTCTAAATCACAGTAACGACACCGTAAAAATAATCTCCACAGCACAAAATCGGCCCAATCTTTCGCTCTGTAACTTCAAAAACAAATTCTCAACAAATAACTGATGCAACCAGAGCCCCTGGTAGCTGCTGTGACTCTTGATTCTACAATCATCGATCCATTTTGAATACTGTTAGAACATCCATACCATACATGAACGTTAAGTCTATTTTTTTCCACTGTAAAGAGGACTAAAAGGTTACCCGAATATATGCCAGGTCAGTTACACAGTTACAAGGCTAGATATGTATAAACAGATATGTGATACATGGTTTAGTACACGTATCTGAAGAACTTGTTTTGGAAGTCTGTCATGTCCTTGAAGCCGTTTATTATACCTTGCTTTTCCTCCTCCTCAGTAGGCTTTCCATACTTCTTGTCTCTGGATCTGTTTCTATTGAACATTAGAAGGTAGTAAATGACACAGAGCAAGAGCATGACAGAGTAGCATGTGATCAAACCTGTAGTGCCTGAGTTGTATCTGGGGGCCTGGTCTGCGTACATGATCTTGGAGCCGCATATGTTGCCGGCCGTGTAGAACACGAACCATACGATTTTCACAGTCGAGATCTTAGAAGAGCCCGCGACAGTAACGTTAATCAAGATCCAAGACATGATGACGGGACCGCCGACAATGTACAATAGCCAACAACAGCCGACCAGACTCCACTTGTGGTCCAAGGGGATCAGTCTGAGCCCTAGTAAGGCAGCAAAAGTAGGCAAACAGGTGACGAACAGCAGCCAAATTCTAATGTTTTTGCGTGTGAACAGAGCGATAACACCTGCAGCAAAGACCACCACGAGTTCAATGGCACCAGTTGGGAGTTGGAGCAAGGTTGCGTTTAGTCCAGAGAAACCAAAGCCCTTGATCATTGAGGAGATAAAGTTTGACACTGCGCCGTTGATTACACCGCATCCAAGTCCAATAACTGTCAGAATCCAGCTATTTAGGTCCCGTAAAGCTTCTTTCATGTGGTCTGGTTTCAGTTTTGTATCCTTGATCCCCATCTGGTTTTTGGATACGTGGTCGATCAACTTGAGTTTCTCTTCATGGGTCAGGAACCGAGCGGTGGCTGGAGAATCAGGTGTGAAGTAAAGGAATATGCAGGCCCAAACAAAGTTTATCAGTCCGAAAACAAGAAAGATCAATTGCCAAGGCGCCAGCGCCGTGTGCGTCACATGTCCCAAAGCATAGGCGAGCAAAGCACCTACCATAGTTGCCACACCGTTCATCGACAGGAAAGTACACATTCTGAATGGTTGCTCTTGTTTGTCGTAGAACATCGAACACATCATCATGTTTGAAGGTGATATCGATGCTTCCATAAGACCCAGCAAGAATCTCAACGCCATCATGGTTTGGTAGTTCTTGGCACCAATATGCGCGATTAACAGCACTGCCCACACGAACAAAGAGCAGCCAGTGAACTTTGCTACAGGAAGCTTCTGAATGAGCCAGTTGGCAGGGATCGATCCAATCAAGTACCCGACGTTGAAAATTGCAGCGATGTTCCCATACTCATTGCCAACCAGACCGAGGTCCGCGTTCATCGAATAAGCAGAAGCGTAGTTTAGCGAGAGCTTATCTAAGAATTGCAGCACGTACGTGATACACAGCAGGGGTAACAGCCGAGTATCAATTTTTCTTCTGATCTTGGCGTACTCTTTATCGTCATAGTGCAAATCGTTCTGCAATACCTCTTCGAAAAGCTCGACACCCACCGCATGTTCGTAGCCCTCAATCTTTGACTTGCTTGTGGCCAAGTTCTCAATGATCGTATCGGTAGAACCGGTTTCCAAATCTGCTACCTCGCCGGCCTCATAGGCCTGCTTTTCTTTGCTGCTCATCTTGTCTGCTGACGGCCTGATTGCACATATCTGGCTCATTGGAAAGCTAACTTATCCAAGGCTACATTGACTCACAAGACAGCTTTATATACTTATTTCAGTCCTGGTCTTCGGCAAACTCATCGCTTGGCTTATCTGTGGACCTGTGCCGGGAAAACTTACATAACCCGGCTCAGAATGAACCCTTAAGTTCTTCCTTATCTAAAGCATTCTTATCTATTGTAACTGTGTCAAACAATCCCGTACAACCTCCGCACAGTAGTTAAGCAACTCGATAATCGTCACACCAACAGGCCTGTTATCTCCACTGGATTCTAAAGTGGAAGGTGACCGCTCGACCCTGGACCACCGGCATACGTAGCGTCAGCGTAACATTCACGGTCACGTGATACACTCAAACAATGAAGAATTTCACCAAAATCACCAAAAGATCGCATCCTTAAATGTTACCCGCACTTTTAAAGCTCGAATTGAAGATATCAAATCGCGATTCTCAGTCAAGGCTGTATCGAGTAAGACTTTTTTAGGCTTCGGAAATGTAACTCAACAGTACCAACGATCTACCAAGCAGGAACAGGTAGGTGTGGAAAAAGCAGTGGTATTTGGCGTATAGCGAACGGAATTTGAGTTTGACTAAAGATTCAAACAGGCAAGTGATAGGACATAAGGTATATTTTATCAGGTTTTGGGTTTGCGCGTTTCAAGAGCCGTAAGAAGGGTTTTAATCTGGAAGTTTGGATTTGAGATACTGTGGAGTAGATCAAAGGACTGCATAGCGATAGCAAGCGGAGAATCAGGGGAGCCAGAAGATGGGATCTAGCAGAGAGTCACGAATAAAGTCGCATGTGTCGGTGCAGGAAGTTCCGCTGTTCAGCCGACCGGAATTGTATCCGATGCCCGGCGAGAGTGAGATGAGCAGCGAAGTGCGAGACGGACGCATTGTGGTGCTGAAATGCACGCTGCCCGCGTTAGTGGTGAAGCTGACGTCTCCCGTGGATAACGTGGACTACAACATGCTCACAGATTTCTTTCTGGTGTACAGGAACTTCGTCAGCTCGGAAAAGCTGTTGGGCCTGATACAGGAACGGTTCCAATGGGCCGTGCAAACACGCCAAGATAACCTGGGAACGGACTCCAAACGTGCAAAGGTGGCGGAAGTGGTACTCGTACGAACTTTCGTGATGCTGAGGCATTGGCTGTCGAATTATTACGCACAAGATTTCGTCATGGACCAATCGTTACGAAAACAGTTTCTACTTTTCATCAACCAGTATTCTTTGACCGACAGATTCCTGTCTAATATAATAATCAGCATCAAGAAACTGTGGATTCAGAATGTGCAGCTCATGTGGGATGATATGAAGAATGTTCTGATAGAAAACAAGATTCGTAGTCGAGATGATTGGCTCAGATGGAAGATCGAAGACGTGGTCACTTCAGACAATGACAACGACGGCCATGAATCGAACAAGAAGCGCCTCAGTTTCATAGCTCTTCAGAATATCAACAACCCAGTGCATAGAAATGAATCCCTGGTCTCACTATTGCATACAAAGGACAAGATTCCTTTGCCTAAACAATCGGAAGCTGATATTAAAAAGCAGAGTAAAAGGCTCCAACAACGGACGGGGTCTATGTTTTTATTCCCAGAAAATGCATCAAATGGGCTGTCTTATCTTCAAAACGTTGATTCTAAAGACAGCCAAACCTCTGTAATCACAGAAAATGGTGGCTCTGAGGAACAAATAAACAATACACAACAGCTGGCCCATCTATCTCGCATAACCAATGTTTCACACATGATTAAGGACTTGGAGTATCCATTGACGCCTTCAGTAGACGTTGTAATCCCCCCTACGCCTGCCAAAAAGATAGAATTCATCCTACAAACTTCTTATACGCCCGCAGAGGATTCAAAGGACACTGTTGACATTGAATCAAGTGCTCAAGGTAACAATAAAGAAACCCAAAGGACGGTATCAATTCCTCATAAGGGCATAATGGGACTGCTTTCAAAGTGGAAACTAAATCATAGCAGGAAGGTAACAGAAAACTTGCAGCAGAATCCCCCAAGAGTCGAAAAGTTGATTCAATATGTTTTCTCTATCTCATCCTTAGATAGCGATCCGAATCCACTGCCAATCTCATTATCCTCCAAATTTGATATATTGAGTGCTCGTACCATTGATGAAGTCGAGTATCTTGTTTCTGTCGAGAATGAACTATTAGCAAAGTTGGAGGCCGAGAAAATCACAGCTACGACACCGAAAGTTGACATATCAGATGAAGATTCTCAGGACTATAGCGTCATTGATAATTTGAACTTGTACAAAACGGTTTCATCAATCGCAAACTCAGTAATATCACTTTCAAAGACATTAAACATGAAGAATATAACTTCACCCTCTTTAATGCTATCGCCTTCAATGTCAGCTTTAGAAAGGAAAGCGATTAGAAGCTCCGCTCCGATGCTGCACTCATATAACAATTCGAGGTACAGCATATCGAATGTTTTACTTGGTCTTCCGAAGAATGTTGATAGTGGAAGCCCTAAAAGGTTGGTCTTTCACGATTCCAAAAGAAACTCTCCTATTAAAAAGGCCATACTTGCCAATAGCTTAACTAATATTGGGGAGTATAATAGAGATAGAGATTCCATGTTATCCGTTGTTACTTACGATTCGGAACTTTCCCAGGTATCAGCAAAACAGGCTAAAGACGGTAATCATAAAGAGCAAATCAATGTTTTCATGGAAACAGCACCTGTTTTGAAAAGAAAGGACAACATCCAAAATCTGCGAAGGTTTAATTTTGAAAAAAGCAACTCAGTAGAGGACCGTTTATCTCAAATTTCTGTTTCCACTAACCTACAGGACCCTTCAGCTAGTGGAGAGTTGAAGAGCGCGAATGAATCAGAAACCGAAAATGAAAATGAGGACATCGCCTCTTTGATTACTGCGTATGAGGAGTCGGCTGAATTAACTGAAAAGGATGTTGCTGACCAAATTGTTAAAGTAAAAAGACCAACCAGCGGACGGATTAGTATTACCAGACATTATAGCCTGGCTTCTCCAACCTCAATTAATTCTTCTTTACCTAAGTCACCTCTAATTCTCGGCAATGAGGTTTTTATTGAAAGAGACAAAGCTTTGGCGCTCAACCAAGACATCATTTCTGAACTTGAAAACAAGACGGCTGAACTATTAAATGACAATGCATCCGAAACCAAGTCTTATAGAAACTCTGGGTTGAACGATTCTGACTCACAGAGTGTTTCCACTAATTTGCTATTTGCATCTGCGCATGCTTCGCCCCAGAAGCTAAACATTCATGAAACTAAGAGAGATGTTATTGTAGAAGAAGCACATGAGACGGAATCTAACCATAAACCAACTAATAATATTGTTTCCAATCTTTCGAAAACACCAAGTATAAAATCCATTTCAAACAATGAATCTGAATTGTCATTCGATATATCTTCTGCAAGAGACAGTTTTAGCCCTATTAAATCAAAAAAACAGCAGAATTTGAACAGCCTTTCAAAACAACCCTCTACGGACATCTTCGAAGAAGATCTAGGAAGCATTGAGCCTGAAAACAACAAATATCTTTTCTCTCCTAATAGCGAAAATGGGGATTACGCGTCTCCAGAGAAAAACTTGAACGAGCTGAAGCTGCAGTTTATTGACCAACACAGTCCAGACACCTCGCTGGATGATGTATCTAATCGTGACGGTTCTGAGGAGACTTACGAACAGACTCAACCTGACGAAACTTTCGAACAACATAAAATTGATGAAAAGAAGCTAGAAGACATAATCAATGGAATTGATGATATCGCTGATCATAATATGGATCCCGTGAACGTAGCTTTGATGAAATTGGAGGGAACTTATAGCAAGGATGGCAAAGAAGATACCGAAAAAACTCCATCAATAAACAGTTCTATCGCTCGTGAAGTGGAAAATTTCCATATTGTGCAAACGACAGTGCTTCCAGACAGTGCACGTAAGAGACAGTCAATGTTTATTCAGAGAAGAAGAAATACTATGGCAGATTTCAGCGTACGGGGTTCTAAAGCTGCTGAAAAGGCCCTATCAGAATTTGATTTCGAGAACACAGACCAGCAGATACGCACTCTTCTGGATCAGTATACTTTGAATGACACTAGACTTCAAATCGAGAACATAGATCAGCATATTCCATTTATTCTGATGTACGACTCTAAATCTGTTGCAAACCAGCTGACACTGATCGAGAGAGAGGTTCTTTCTGAAGTCGACTGGAAAGACCTTCTAGACCTATCGTTGCAACGGCAACTGCCTCAGTTTACAAGCTGGCTGCAACTTTTGGTGCAGAACGAGCGACTATCAGGTGTTGACTTGGCCATCGCGAGGTTTAACCTCACGGTGGACTGGGTCATATCGGAGATTGTTATGACAAAGGACACCAGGATGCGGCGCAACACCATCCAGCGGTTTATACACATCGCTGAACACTGTAAAAAACTTCAGAACTACAATACACTGATGGAAATAGTGCTGGCTTTGAACTCTGTAGTTGTTCAGGGTCTCACTGAGACCTGGCGTCTCATTGAACCTGGGGACCTGCTGACATGGGAAACGTTGAAATCGATCCCTTCACTGGACAAAAACTACAGCAACATCAGAAAACTCCTCGATGAGATAGACCCACTTGTGGGCTGCATCCCGTTTGTCGTGCTGTACCTTTCTGATCTTTCACTAAACGTCGAGAAGCGCACGTGGATCGTCCCAGATAAAGTCCTTAACTACTACAAATTCCAGACAAATGTCCAAATCGTGAAGAACTTTGTTCAGAAAATGCAATGGGCACGCTTCTATGATTTGAAGACGGATCAGGAACTGCTCAGCAAGTGTGTCTACATTACAGCTTTGTCTCACGACGAGATTGATCGGATTTCTGACACAGCTGTATAGCAACGTTGTATGAAACTTTTCAAGTCACATTTAAACCTGTTCTGAATACATTCTAGTATCGATCCAGGTCGCCGAAGGTATTAAATCATGCTTCACTGTATAGAATATGAAGGTACTGTAGCCGGTGTTTTGTATGTCTAGGATTATATGCCGCAGCGGCTGATAATTTGAGTTTGATCCGTTAGTCGATTGAAACTCAAGTCAGCAATCTTTCTACATACGAATTGAGAACAACTAGCTATCCATCAACGAAATTCCCTTCGGTGGTCCACGTAACTGATTGCAGTAGGGTTTGTAGTGAACTAGTCCCTGTTAAGCAATAATATCACACTATTATCACGTGACACAAACTTTCCTTTTTCTCAAGTTTTCTGAAAATTTTACACTGCGTAGATTGAAACAAAGTGAAAAATTACGCTGCGATAAGCTTGAGATGAGCTTGCGATGAGGTATGCGATGAGGTATCAGTTAGAAAGGGAAAAGGATTCTGTAAAGAGATTGAATTCTTGGTTTGATAACGGCCCAGGGTAGCGGGGATTTCCGAGAATTGGGTGATGTCTGACGAGATAATTTGGCAGGTTATTAACCAGCACTTTTGTGCCTTTAAAGTGAAGACGGACAAAGGACAGAACTTCTGTCGGAACGAGTATAACGTATCTGGACTGTGCTCCAGACAGTCATGTCCGCTGGCGAACAGCAAGTATGCGACAGTAAAGAACATTGATGGTACTCTGTATCTGTATATGAAGACCGCGGAAAGAGCACACACCCCGGCCAAGCTGTGGGAGCGAGTGAAGTTGTCCAAGAACTACACAAAGGCATTGGCGCAGATCGACGAACACCTGCTGTATTGGAACAAGTTTCTGATTCACAAGTGCAAGCAGCGTATGACGAAGCTGACACAGGTGATGATCACCGAGAGACGACTGGCATTGCGGGAGGAGGAGAGACATTACGTAGGGATTGCGCCGAAAGTAAAGCGTAGGGACGAGAACCGTGAACGTAAAGCGTTAGCTGCTGCAAAGATCGAAAAGGCAATTGAGAAAGAGTTGCTGGAACGTTTGAAGAGCGGTGTGTACGGTGACAAGCCTCTGAACGTAGACGAAAAGATCTGGAAGAAGGTAATGGGTCGTGTGGACGACGAAGTCGAAGATGAAGAGAACGAATGGGACGAAGAGGAGGAGAGCGATGAGGGCGAAGTCGAGTTTGTGGAGGATGAAGACATGGATGACGAAATGGTTGATATGGAGGACCTAGAAAAATGGCTTGGGGGATCTGACGCATCAGATTACAGCAGCGACGATGAGAGCGAGGACTCCGATGACTCCGAAGATGAAGATGGAAACGCTGCAAAGAGACACAAGCCCGCAGCAAGCACGAAGAGAAGACGCGCCAAGGTCGAAATCGAATACGAACAGGAACTGCAGCCACAGCAACAGGAACTTGCCCAGTGACCGTTGGTCCCGCAATCCATATGTGTACAATACTAAACCATCTGATATACTTCTATTTATTATTATAGGATAAATGCATCGTTAGAGTCAATTCAAATCATTGAATACAATGATTTGATAACTTAATTCTCCCAGCTTACAGCAGAGCCGGACTGCCTACCTCATCTTTCCGTCAACGGTCACGTGGTGTTAAAATTGAGACCTTTTACTTTCCATACAAACGCCTATATAAACTACAATATATCAAGACTTAAGTAAAAGTGTAATGCGTAAAACGTTATCTACATCATTAACCTGCTGTTCATTTGGCCATTGTGGCGCATCCAGCAACCGTAGGGGAGGTTTTACAGTTATTTACAATGCCCGCTCCCGATAAGAGAGACGAGGAATCTGAGGCTTTGTTTGATGTGGATTTTCTGGACGATTCATACACACCAGATCTTTCGAACGCACGAGGACCGCATACAGATGCGGTAATAGATTCAGGGATGGATGCACTTGAAAACATTCAGAGAGGACATGTGCCTGTAGAGACGCATTACTTCAATGACAGCATAGAAAACGATTTAGACAATCCTTTCGACGATCAATACTCTTCCTTTGGAAGACAAAATGCTAGAGGAAGCGTGCTGCCCCAGACAAATCGTTTCAGTAGATTTGTGAACGGTGTGAAAGGAGCTGTAGGACTAAATTCGACCCCACAGGGTGGATTCCAAAGCTTTGAAATGCATAGCCACGATTCATCCCAAAATAACGAAGACCGGTATGAGCGCAGCACCAACAAGTTTGACATCAAGGTACTGTTCAACAAATACATTCTAAGAAAGAACAGATATTCACACAAGCCAGGAGAGCCTAGAGTCATTCTTGTGAACAACAGGGAGGGCAACAAACAATTCGGGTATCGAGATAATCACATTTCGACAACCAAATACAACGCCGCGACCTTCTTACCTAAATTCCTGTTCCAAGAATTTTCGAAATATGCCAACTTGTTCTTTCTGTTCACTTCCATCATTCAACAGGTGCCGAATGTGACACCAACCAATAGATATACCACAATTGGTACTCTTTTGGTGGTCCTGATAGTGTCAGGTGTGAAAGAAAGTGTCGAAGATCTAAAAAGATCCAACGCTGATAAAGAACTGAATGACTCTTTATGCGATGTATTGGACGAACATTCAGGCTCATTCACGAGGACAAAATGGGTTAACATTTCAGTCGGTGACATTATCAGGGTCAAATCTGAGGAGGCAATTCCGGCTGATTTGGTGGTTCTATCATCATCTGAGCCGGAGGGCCTCTGTTATATTGAAACAGCAAATTTGGACGGTGAGACAAATCTGAAGATCAAGCAAGCAAGGCCAGAAACTGCTAACTATCTTGATGAAACCTCATTAACCAAATTGCATGGTGAACTACAGTCAGAACATCCAAATTCTAGTTTGTATACATATGAGGGCACAATAACTTTGAATGGTAATACATTCCCTCTGTCCCCAAAGCAAATGATTCTCAGAGGTGCCACTTTGAGAAATACTGCATGGATATTTGGTCTTGTAGTATTTACAGGCCACGAAACGAAGCTAATGCGCAATGCAACTGCTACTCCAATCAAGCGCACTGCTGTGGAAAGAGTTATCAATTTGCAGATTCTTGCATTGTTTGGTGTTCTAATTGTACTCTCATTGATTTCCTCTATTGGTAACGTTATTATGATGACAAAGGACTCGGATCATCTAGGATACCTCTACATTCAAGGAACAAATAAGATCGGTCTATTTTTCAAAGATTTACTTACATTTTGGATTTTGTTTTCTAACCTTGTGCCCATTTCCTTGTTCGTTACAGTTGAAATGATAAAGTACTACCAAGCTTACATGATTGCCTCTGATTTGGACTTGTATCACGAGGAATCGGATACACCCACTGTGGTTAGGACTTCCTCTTTAGTGGAAGAGCTTGGACAGATTGAATATATTTTCAGTGATAAGACCGGTACATTGACTAGAAATGTGATGGAATTTAAGTCTGTATCTATTGCTGGTCGCTGCTACATCGAAAAGATACCAGAAGACAAAAGAGCTTCGTTAGAAGGTGGAATTGAGGTTGGATTTCATGATTTCGATAGCTTGAAAGAAAAGTTATCTAACGAGAATGACGATGAAAGTGGACTTGTAAATGAATTTTTGACCCTTCTAGCAGCCTGCCACACCGTTATACCAGAATTGCAGAGCGATGGTACAATAAAGTACCAGGCTGCATCACCTGATGAAGGCGCCTTAGTTCAAGGTGCTGCGGATTTAGGATTCAAGTTTATTATTCGTAAACCAAGCTCAGTCACAATCGAAACCCCATTCGATGATCACTTGGAATATCAGCTGTTAAACGTTTGTGAGTTTAACTCCACAAGAAAAAGAATGAGTGCTATATTCCGGATGCCTGATGGTACCATCAAATTGTTTTGCAAAGGAGCTGACACTGTTATTTTGGAAAGATTGGACAGCGACTTTAACCCATATGTGCAAGCTACACTGAGACACCTTGAAGATTATGCTGCAGAAGGTCTGCGTACACTGTGTATAGCAAGCAGGACAATATCAGAAGAAGAGTATCAAGAATGGAGTAAAATTTACGAGGCAGCATCCACCACTATGAAGGACCGCTCAGAAGAGCTTGATAAGGCTGCTGAATTAATTGAGCACGATCTCTTCTTTTTAGGAGCCACAGCGATTGAAGACAAGCTTCAGGAAGGCGTTCCTGAAACTATCCATCACTTGCAAGAAGCTGGTGTCAAAGTTTGGGTTTTAACTGGTGATAGACAAGAAACCGCCATAAATATTGGTATGAGTTGTCGTTTATTGAGTGAAGATATGAATCTTTTGATCGTGAACGAAGAAACAAAGGAGGCCACAAAAAAGAATTTGGTTAGTAAGCTGAATGCGATCGAGACCCATCAAATCTCCCAACAAGACATGAACTCATTAGCTCTGGTTATTGATGGTAAATCGTTGGAATATGCACTGGAAGATGATCTAGAAGAATACTTCCTTACTGTTGGTAAACTCTGTAAAGCAGTGATCTGTTGTAGAGTTTCCCCGCTTCAGAAGGCGTTAGTGGTGAAGATGGTCAAGAGAAGAACTTCGTCTTTACTCTTGGCCATTGGCGACGGTGCCAATGATGTCAGTATGATACAGGCTGCCCATGTGGGTGTTGGTATCAGTGGCATGGAAGGTATGCAAGCTGCAAGATCTGCTGATTTTGCTATTGGTCAGTTCAGATTTTTGAGAAAGCTGCTTATTGTTCATGGATCTTGGTCGTATCAGAGAATTTCACTCGCCATTCTGTATTCATTCTACAAGAACATGGCGTTATACATGACTCAGTTTTGGTACGTTTTTGCAAATGCCTTCTCTGGTCAATCAATCATGGAATCTTGGACTCTGACGTTTTACAATGTCTTTTTTACCGTTCTCCCACCATTCGTGATAGGTATCTTTGATCAATTTGTCACAAGCAGACTTCTCGACCGCTATCCTCAGCTATATAAATTGGGTCAAAAGGGTCAGTTTTTTTCAGTGACTATCTTTTGGGGTTGGGTTATTAATGGATTCTATCACTCAGCTGTTGTATTCCTTGGATCCGTACTGTTCTATCGTTATGGCAATTCCTTGAATATGGGAGGTGAAACTGCCGATCACTGGTCATGGGGTGTTGGGATATACACCACTAGTATTATCATTGTTTTGGGAAAAGCGGCTCTCATTACTACTCAATGGACCAAATTTACTTTAATTGCTATTCCAGGATCTCTTGTTTTATGGTTGGTCTTCTTCCCAGTGTACAGTGCCATTTTCCCCAGAGTCAATGTGTCAAAGGAATATTTTGGCATTATAGGTCATGTTTATGGTTCAGCCACATTCTGGCTGATGCTCATTGTTCTTCCGGTTTTTGCTCTGTTGAGAGATTTCGTCTGGAAATACTACAAGAGAACGTACTCACCAGAGGCTTATCATGTTGTTCAAGAGATGCAGAAGTACAATATCAGTGACTACCGGCCTAGAATGGAACAGTTCCAAAAGGCAATTCGAAAGGTCAGACAAGTTCAAAGAATGAAGAAACAAAGAGGGTTTGCGTTTTCTCAAAGTGAAGAGGGAGGCCAGGATAAGATTATCAGGATGTATGATACTACTTTGAAAAGAGGTGTACACGGTGAGTTGGCTGATGCATCATTGAATCCGTTTAATGACGTTCCTAAGGCCAACCCAACATCTCCAACTGTCGATCCACTGCTAACATTCGACGCCTCTAACCCATTCAGAGACGCATGAATGTAATCATCTTGGGCTTATCTCAGTTTGGCCTTGCTTAAGAGCTCAATGTATAACTGAAATATGTAACATTACAAAATAACGTTGTCACAGAGATCATAAAGAGATATTCTCAACGTTAATATTTTTATGTGTGAACGCCTTCTTCCCTCCTGCTCCAAGGTAGTCACTTGCAATTTGTCCATTACCCCTGAGTTGATATTGATAGGTAACAAGGCCATCTAAGCCGACAGGACCACGGGCATGAATCTTTGAAGTAGATATTCCAACCTCAGTACCAAATCCGTATCTGAAACCGTCAGCGAACCTGGTAGATGCATTCCAATACACACTTGATGAATCAACTGCCTTCAAGAAATATTCTGCATTTTCGGAGTTTTCCGTGATGATAGCATCGGTATGTTTGGAGGAATGGGTATTTATATGCAAGACAGCTTCTTGTGTAGACTTTACAAATGTAACAGCAATGTCTAAAGACAAGAATTCTTTGTCAAAGTCTTTGGTTTCGTCTAAATCCACAACATTTGTTGTTGAAGAATTGTGTTTTTCATACTCCTTCTTTACCTCAGCGGACAGGTGAACGGTTACATCGTTTTCCATTAACGCATCTAATATCTCCCACCAGTTTTCTAACTTTGGATTGATTAACAGAGTTTCAACTGCGTTACAACCTGCTGGATAGTTGGTTTTGGCATCTACAAGAATTCTCTTCGCTTTCTCAAGGTCAGCAAATTCATCAACATAGATAGAGCAAATACCATCGGCATGTCCCAAAACAGGAATCTTGGTCGAAGACTTGATCTGTTTCACTAAGGCGTTAGAGCCACGCGGAATTACTAGGTCAATATAGTCGTCCTGCAAAAGTAGATCTGAGACGTCTTCTCTAGTTTGGATCAATTGAACGGCACCAACGGGGACACGGCTGGTAGCTTCATTTCCCTCAATGACTTCGTTTACAATACGAGACATCTCTTTGAAGGTGTTCAAAGATTCTTTACCACCTTTCAATATAGCTGCATTACCGGACTTGATGGAAAGTGCTGTGATATTGGCAATTACCTCAGGTCTAGATTCAAAAATGACAAGCAAAACGCCAACAGGAGCAGTGATCTGATACAGATTCAAACCTTCATCGATTTCTCTGGCAAAATTTACTTTTCCCACAGGATCTTCGAGCTTAGCCACATCTATGATACCTTGCAACATGGTATCAAATTTATCACCTTTGAATAGGTCTAATCTTTTAACAAGCGATTCAGAAAGTCCTGATTTCTTCGCATTTTCCAAATCTAATGCATTGGCTCTCGCTATAGCTTCAGCATTGTCTCTGAGCCCATCGTGTATCTTGTAAAGAATTGATGAACGTTGTTCATCACTCAAAGTTTTTAGAATGTTACCAGCGGCACGAGCTTTTTTTGCAATAAACTCGGAAGCAGACATTTTTATAAGGTCCCTTATCTGTCTTATTTAACTGACTGTCACAACACCTACAGATCCGGCGGTCGTCTCCTCTCTGATTTATTCTTCATGTGTTCAGGATTCGGAATGACTGGTTTTTTTCAGCTTTCTCTAATATGACTGATACCTATATTATTGAAATCTAAGGGCAACAATTGTTGCGAAAGAATTCAGCCCATAAATATGTGATACTCCAGGTTTACTTACTTATTGAAATATCAGATTGTACTGTAGATTGTGGTTATCTTGAATTCCTGAAGTTATGATGATAGAATTGAGGTTGCCTGAAATAATGCTGATTCTGTAATGCAGGTAAATAGTATCTAAAAGAATAACACTCAGACGATTATAGTGAAGGTTTCCCTCTCTTTGGCCTTTCCAATACATGTACACTGATACATTTATCAAATAGTCTCACACCCTGGTATTGATAGTCGAAAATTGATTTCTTTTCTGGCTTTTGGTCATCAGTTGTTTTAAGATTGTCTTCAGAAATCATGTCAACGTCGAGTTCAGGCGGAACACCGATGTCTGTGTCATCCGCTTCTACTAGAAGGGGTGGGTCTTCGGACTCCTCGAAAGTATCCGAAGAGTCTTTTGATTTGAAAGTTCGTATTAAGACGTTTGTACTCTTGTATGGGATAAAGAGTGGAATATTTTCATGCCGTCCGGAAATGCTTTGAACAGAGTCTAAGAGGACCAAGAGTTTTCGCCAGTGCGCCAGTTTATCGATATCCTCAATTATGATATTTAATTTCCAATTGTGTGAGAAGTGCAGCTTGTATGACTTCTTTCCCGTTCTTTGAATGGACGTGATTCGCACATCGATTCCGTCGATCGGATTGTACATATCTGTGGATTTACTTCCCAGGGCAGATTCCTTGAGTAGAATATCAAGAACATCAGCAAAGTCCATAAATGTATCCACTTTCAGTTTATTCAGAACGTGCTTTTCCAGAATAGGGGAGCATAGCTCGTACAGGATGAACAACAAACTATCCCTAATCTCATTGCTTAAAGATTCCAAGTCTTTATTGGACAAATGTAGACGAGTTGCAGGTGTTTTCAATCGGATAATTGAATTGTTGGAAAGTATTGGAGCCTCAAATATTGTATCTGAGCTGATTATACTTTTGAGAACTTTACTTTTATTGATGAAGATGCGGATGCACAAAGCGCATTTGGAGTTAATTTGAATTAAGGCGGACCTGTTTGAGGGTTAGTGACCGGAAAGTACGGCTGTATAATACTATATCACTGAAATTATAACATACGATGGTGCCATGTTCAGGGGCGGCTTTTCCTAGTCCTAATTCAGATATCATATTCTGTTATAGCTTCTATATACATTTAAAGAGAAGAACCTTTCTAATATCAATTTAAACTAATGAACCTTTTGTTTTGGATAACAGTTTAAATTGCTTACGAGAAGTCGAACCAAGCAGACAGCCTGAGATTGATATGCATGTTTGAAGATCAAATATAAATATGTTTGTATGCGATATAGTTAGGTGAACCAGCACCTGAGGAAGTAAACGAATAGTAGTATACAAAGACCCAAAACGATACAGTCACCACACAGTCCATAGTATTCTTTCAACTTTTCAGTCATCTTCATGTTTTGTTTCAAATCAACGATCATGTCATTCAGTTTGACAAGGTCTTCCAGCTTACGTAGCTGCAGTTTCCGAGCTTCCAGTTCGTTTTGAAATTGTATGGTCTTCTTTTCCAAACTTTGCAGCCTAGAGACGTGATTATCCACAACGGACAAAAACTTGGAGACAAACGACGAGGACTTGGATCTATCAAAATTCACTACAAGTTCTGAATGGTATCCGTCTCGAACCAAAGATTTGATTTTCTGAATGTCAGTTTGCAATTGATTCACTGACTCTGTAAGTTGATCCAATCGTGACACTGTTTGATCTAATTCTGCCGTTCCAGGCAATACTACTCTCATCAAAAAATGTTTCAGTTTAAATTCAAGAACGTGTAGGTCTCTTTGAATATGCTTGATGTAGTCCAGGGCAAAGTATTTCGGAACATCTTTACACGAAATGTCTAGCTCCTCTTCATCCTTTTCCTTAGCTTTTCTGGAGCTAAACAACGGGAACAACTTGGTGATGTAGCCATTTGATAAATACTCTGACACATCCACTGGTTCAGTGCATGTATGTGAGGATCGCGAGATAGGTTGTGAAGTCCCTTTTTCCGAAACGCTCTTTGAGGCAGTTTCCAAAAACTGTTTTGCCAGCGTTTTGCCTCCCCCAGCTTGCGGGTCATTCGACAGTAGCAGCATGTCTTGTTTTATATGAGGTAAGAGTGACGATGCTCGTTTGTGCGATAACGCTGACGATGATATGGAAATGTTGGAGCTAGAGTAGCTTTTGTAATGTCCCAGTTTGTTCTTATCAGACCCCGAATTTGCTGCACTACCGGAATCAGAACAAATCTTTCCAGTGTAATTCAACAGAGCGTCGCTGAATCTGCTAGCTCCGCACGTCAGCGAGTCTTGTTCGATGCTGTGAATCGGCTCGTATGCATCGCCAGTTTTTCGTCTCAGCACTGACTCTTGGTTTTGGTACGGGCTTGTAACTGTCAACAAGGGCACATGGCTGTCCATAAGATATGCTGAAGACCGCAGGCCCTTTATAAGCTCTGAGTTAGCTGATCTGCGCCGCTGCCCTTCTCCCGGGTGTCGAAGATCAGCAAGTTCATTCTTGTGCATCACACAGCTGCGATATAACGGGTTGAGTTCCATGATGCAACTGTGAATTCTGATACAAATGATGCCCCGATTACTGACCTCTGGTTAAGCACTCGAGCATCCCACTTTAGGGACCAACTGCAGCGCTGTACCCAAATTGAAGTAGGCACCAAGGCTCATCGGCTCATCACGGCGCAGTTAAAACACATACTCAATGGTTACCCGAACTTTAAAATTATCAAATCACGTGACCATTTACAGTCACGTGATTATCACGTGTACATATTATTGTAACAGATAAACACACTAGACTGCAGCCCGCGCAGCACTCAGAGAACTGCACAACACTAACGCGGTCCCCCTGAATCTTATCTCAGTCATTTACAAAGTCCGGAAGACAACGCACAGGGCCCTTTACGGCCCTTGCCCTCGAACAACCGTAGTAAAAGATCGCTATAAACTCAAAAACAAAGGCGATTCTTCGATTTATTTACGTTTACTGTTACAATAGTATAAGTAAAAATAATGTATTTCCAGCAAAATAGTAAACCAGTGGTTCAGGAGGGCTGTAGTAGACGACTGGGACATTGAAAACTGTTTCCAAGGTGTCAATTTGAAATTTGTGCCGTGTTTATTTCAGTTTAAGTTGGATTTTGGCCGTTAATAAGGAATTGATCTGTGGTCTTGTTTTTGACCTGAAGTGTTTCGTGTTTGGTTTCGCAAGAAGTCGGTGAGTGTTGCCTACTGGGCCCGTGTAAAGTAGAGCAGCAAGTGTGATATTGAGTTTTTGAAATGCCTTACGAAGTTGGCACTCGGTGCTGGTATCCCAGCAAAGAGCAAGGATGGGTTGGAGGAGAGATCTCGAAACATGCAGTTCAGGGAGATAAGTTCAGTTTGGAGTTGACTCTCGAAGATGGGTCGACTGTGGATATTCTGGTATCGTCTTTGGACGAGACGAAAGAGCCAAAGCTTCCGCTTCTCAGAAACCCTCCTATCTTAGAGACCACGGAAGATTTGACGTCCCTATCGTACTTGAACGAGCCTGCGGTGTTGCATGCCATCAAAGCGAGGTACGCGCAACTGAACATCTATACTTACTCTGGTATTGTTCTTATTGCCATCAACCCGTTCGACCGTGTAGATCAGCTGTACTCTCAGGAAATGATCCAAGCGTATGCCGGAAAGCGCAGAGGAGAGTTGGAGCCTCACTTGTTCGCTATCGCAGAAGAAGCTTATAGACTTATGAAAACAACAAACGAAAACCAGACCATTATTGTGTCTGGTGAGTCCGGTGCTGGTAAAACTGTCTCGGCGAAGTTCATCATGAGATATTTTGCCAGCGTAGAGGAGAACAACGAGGAAAACGCTCACCATAACCCCGAGATGTCAGAAACGGAAAAAAAGATCTTGGCAACCAATCCTATCATGGAAGCATTCGGTAATGCAAAGACCACAAGAAACGATAACTCGTCCAGATTCGGTAAGTACTTGGAAATTTTGTTTGATAAGGAAACCTCTATCATTGGAGCAAGGGTTAGAACATACTTATTAGAACGATCCAGATTGGTCTTTCAACCAAAGACAGAAAGAAACTACCACATCTTTTACCAACTCCTGGCTGGTTTGACCGATGCAGAGAAATCTGAGTTGAAACTCACTACTGTGGAAGATTACCATTACATGAACCAGGGTGGTGACGCTAGGATTGTCGGAGTTGATGACGCAGAGGAATACCGCGCTACTGTTGATGCTTTAAGTATGGTCGGTGTTACAAAAGATACCCAATTCCAACTGTTCAAAATTCTAGCAGCCCTTCTTCATATCGGTAATATTGAGATCAAGAAGATACGGAATGACGCTTCGTTGACGTCAGATGAACCAAACTTGAAGCTTGCGGCTGAACTATTGCATATTAACGCTCAGGACTTTGCCAAGTGGGTAACTAAAAAGCAAATTGTTACCAGATCAGAGAAGATTGTTTCTAATCTTACCTATCATCAGGCGGTGGTAGCCCGTGACTCGGTCGCCAAATTCGTTTATTCTGCCCTTTTTGATTGGCTTGTTGAAAACATCAATACCGTTTTATGCAACCCTGAGGTCACCAGTGAGATACACACTTTCATCGGAGTTTTGGATATCTATGGTTTTGAACATTTCCAAAAGAATTCGTTTGAACAGTTCTGTATCAACTATGCAAATGAAAAGCTACAACAAGAATTTAACCAACATGTTTTCAAGCTTGAGCAAGAGGAATATGTCAAAGAACAGATCGAATGGTCTTTTATCGAGTTCAATGATAACCAGCCTTGTATAGACTTGATAGAAAACAAAATCGGTATTCTATCACTCTTGGATGAAGAATCTAGACTCCCTGCCGGAACAGACGAAGGATGGATCCATAAACTGTATGAAACTTTGGATAAGCCACCTACTAATAAGGTTTTTTCTAAGCCAAGATTCGGTCAAACCCAATTTGTTGTCAGTCATTACGCTTTAGATGTCACCTATGACATAGAAGGTTTCATCGAAAAGAATAGAGACACAGTCTCAGATGGCCATATGGAAGTATTGAAGGCCTCTGAAAATACCACTTTGCTCTCTATCTTGAAAACTATAGATCGAAATGCAGAAAAATTAGCAAAAGAGCAAGCTCAGAAACAAGAGGAAAGCCAGAAGAAGCCAGGTCCAGTATCCCGGAAAATCATCAGAAAACCTACCTTGGGTTCCATGTTCAAACTCTCCTTGGTTGAATTGATGAATACGATTAATTCTACAAATGTGCATTACATTCGCTGCATAAAGCCTAATGAAGACAAAGAAGCTTGGAAGTTTGATAATTTAATGGTTTTGTCACAACTCAGGGCTTGCGGTGTTCTAGAAACTATTAGAATTTCTTGTGCTGGGTTCCCTTCGAGATGGACTTACAGTGAATTTGCAGTCAGATATCATATTCTTATCCCTTCAGAATACTGGTCAAATATTTTACAGACGGAACCATCAGATGAGAATGTCAAAGATCTTTGTAAGGAAATCTTAAAAAGAACTATCGATGATACGAGTAAGTATCAAGTTGGTAATACCAAAATCTTCTTCAAAGCTGGTATGTTGGCTCACCTCGAGAAGCTGAGAACTGATAAATTGTACGTCTCCTCGGTCCTAATTCAGAAGAAAATCAAAGGTATCTACTACCGTAGAAAATACCTACAAACTGGTCTTGCTATAAAGAAACTCCAGGCTCAAGTGAGAGCTCGCCTCACAAGACTTGCAGTAGACTTAGAATTTAAGACACGTTGTGCACTCTTGGTCCAGAAGACTTATCGTGGTAACTCTGTTAGGAAAAACATCAATGAAACGATTGAGAACTTGATCAGAATTCAGTCTATGGCAAGAAAATACATCACGAGAAAGGAACTGCTAGAACAACACAGATCAGATGCCGCCGTTGTTATTCAAAAGAAGGTCAGATCTTTCAAACCTAGATCGAAGTACAATTTGGAGAGAAAGAGCTCCGTGGTGATCCAATCGTTTGTTAGAAAGCAATACGCTCAGAGAAAACTGAAACAGTTGAAATCAGAAGCCAAGTCAGTGAATCATTTGCAAGAAGTAAGCTACAAACTCGAAAACAAGGTGATTGAACTGACGGAATCTCTTGCTTTTAAGGTAAAGGAAAACAAAGAGCTGGTTGCACGTTTAGAAGAAATCAAAGCATCTTTAGCAGAATCCGAGAATGTCAAGCAATCATTACAGTCTGAGAAAGAATCTCACGCTAAATCTTTGGAATCTCAGAATGAGCTTCATTCGAAAGAGGTTGATGCTATTAATGAACAACTTTTGGCAGCAAAAGATGAAATTGCTTCTGCTAGAACTGAAATAGATCAGCTTTTAGCAAAGCAGAAGGAGTTAAAGGATGAAGTCTCGGCTACTTTAGATGAGTTGAATACAGCCAGGGATGATTTGTTAGCAACCCAAACTGAGAATACCGACTTAAAGAATGAAGTGTCTTCCTTGAAGGAGGAAATTTCTAGGTTACAAACTTCTATGCGCTCTGGTGTCTACAGTGCTGGCGTTTTGAATGCTACGCCGGTGAAAGCCAGGCGTTTTTCTTCTAACAGTATCGCCAACGATGGGAACTCTCCCAAGCAGTTAAATGTCGTCTCTATCAATAACAGCGTCAATACAGACGATGTATCTACTCTCATGTCTCAAATCGATGACGAGTTGTACAAAATGTTTGAAGATTCTAAGAAGCTAACCACTGAAATCATTGATGGCTTATTGAGAGGAGGAAAAGTACCTCCAACTGGTGTTACCATCACACTCACAAGAAAAGAAGCACTTTACCCATCTCGTGTTTTGATTATTATTCTCAGTGACATGTGGAGACTAGGGTTGACTAAGCAAAGTGAAACCTTCTTGGCTGAAGTGCTAGATGCTATTCAGAAAATCTTCCCATCTTTGAAGCCTGATGTAATGGTTGAACATGGTGCTTTCTGGTTAACAAATGTCAGAGAGCTTCAATCTTTTGTTGTCTTTGCCTATGAATCCATAACTACCGATGATGCATACAACAGTGGGATGAACAAAAAAGAGTACAATGAATACGTTACCCTAGTGAAAGAATTGAAGGAAGATTTCGAGGCATTAAGTTATAACATTTACAATTTGTGGATTAAGAAGCTACGCAAAAACCTAGAGAAAATAGCTGTTCCCGCAGTTGTGGTATCTCAATCATTACCAGGGTTTGTTGCTCCAGAACCAACTCAATTCCTCCAGAAATTTTTACAAAGTAACACTAATTACAAGATGGATGATGTTCTCTCCTTTTTCAACAACATTTACTGGGCAATGAAGTCTTATGATATTGAAATGGAGGTTTTTGAAGAGGTGATATCCAATCTTTTGAGGCAGCTGGATGCTCTGTGTTTCAACGATTTGATTTTGAGGAAAAATTTCTTATCTTGGAAGCGTGGGTTACAATTAAACTATAACGTAACAAGAATAGAGGAATGGTGCAAGGGTCATCATATTTCTGAGACCGGCGAATGTCTTCAGCATATTGTCCAGGCTGCTAAACTATTGCAACTGAGGAAAAGAGAGAAAAATGATATTGATATCATCTGGGATGTCTGCAGCAGTTTGAAGCCAATTCAGTTGAAGCAATTAATAACGCAATACTCTGTTGCTGATTACGAAGAACCAATTCCAACAGAAATCTTGCAATATGTGGCCGAGAAGATGAAGAAGGATTCTTCAAAATCAGCGGAGGGAAATAATGACGTTTTCCTACCTGTAGATATGGGACCGTTCGAAGATCCTTACCAGAAGATCGACGTTAGAGCATTCGACAAGATTGAAGCTTACATCCCTGCATGGTTGAACCTACCTATTAGCAGAAGGATTGTTGAGCTTGTCACACAGTATGTGGCTGTCCAGGAACCAAACGATCATTGATTTGCATCTCTTTTTCCCTTTAGCCTTGTTATGTTTGTTTATTTTTAATGTTAACTGATCCAAATGGCATATCATAATGAATAATATCCCACCATGAATAAACTGCAATTCTGCAGAAACTTCAGGCGTTCAAATCGATCAAAACCTGACGATGTTCTCAAAGAAGTGTATTTTGAAGTTTATACCAATTTATGTAAAATAGGGTTGATTATCTTTGCATCCTCAACATTTAATCTTTCCAATACTGATTAAAGCGCTTCAGATAACACCGAACCACCTTGTGCAGCATATTAAGTCCTTGAAGAGTAGTGAAGGCATCATTCATTGAAGCTTATAATGACAGAGATGACATAGACAGCTAATCACAACAGGGATAAAACCATCGGGTAGAGTTAGTTTCCTGCAATTAGCGAATTCCTACCTTTAATTAAATGGTATCCCTTGACACTAGAAGCAAAGCTCATTATCAGAAAAGCACAAATATTGCGCTAAAGACCGATCTACTGGAATGATCATGGGAACATAACATTAACGTCTGGAATGTATGAGACACATAAAACAAACGGGAGACAACAAGTAGTGCCAACCGCTAGCTGAAGTGAACGGCAATTGGCACGATAATGACAATAAGGAGAATCACAATGACTAGAGCTAAACACATTCTCATCTTTAAATCCTTCCACCACATCTGCTTTCTTACCCTGTTGGCACCTCTTTTGAAGCCTTGGGCGGATACAGCCAAATTATCTGCCTTGTCCTGTATTGACGTCAATCTTTCTCCACGCTCTGCAACCTTGTTGATGTTATCTCTCATGATATCGACCGTGTCATCAATCTCCTAAGCGTAGATGCATTCAAGTACAAATGCGTATCAGTTAGTAATCATGCTCTGCGGTCATATACCCCGGACACAAAAGTTGCCGGCCCATTCAATGCATTAAATAAAAACACATACTGATTTCAAAGCAGCGGTCTTCGAGTTACCAGTGGTCTCCTCACTGGCTGGAACAAATGGATCATAAGGTACTGAAGATGACATTCTTTATAAATCTCTTAAAATCACTCAGTTCTTGCTGGAACTCAGAATAACTTATTAAGCAAGCTAATACTCAGCTCTCAGCACACTTTATACCCGGCACATGAACCGCTTCAGGCAAAGTACCGATATTTAAAAACCTCATCTTTTGTTCCTTTATTGTATCATATTAACGTCTATTCTTAATCCAAGGCTTAGTGGTAGATAAATCATTATGTACGGTTTGAGAGCACGTGATCAGAATTCCGCTCTTACGTCTATCCATGTATGCATAGAACATCGATCGATGAGGCTTCAAGAGCCAATGCATCCCAGTGGGACGTGGCGACCTGGACTGTCTTGTAATGAGAGAGTTGAAATGTCTATGGTTTGCCGTTTCATCTATCTTCTACAAGGACGGTTATATGCTAATATATTACACGGCACAGTTACAGCTGGCTCATCTTCTGTCATTGTAGGAGTACGTCATATGGAGCTGGTCTACCTGTTGTTGTAGCGCTTTTAGATCATTCAGAATGTTGTCAGAGCCATGTGCGTTTGCATTTGGACTGCTGGACTGAAATGGAGTAAAATTCTGATTTGGCGGGACGTTAAGTTGCTGACCAGGCACCTGTAGCTGTTGATGGGCAAGCGGGTAACTGGTCACTCTGTTGTAATTGGACTGCTGTACGTAGTTGTTAGGCATGTGCATCGGTTGTGGTGATGCAGATGATGGGGGGAATAGTGACGGAGAAGCAGGTCTTTGTGTAGAATAAAAGTTCTGCATTGGCATGTTTGGTTGCGAAGACGAGACATATCCTGTGTTGTTCGGCTGTAAATAGTTGCCCTGTGACTGTGGTCGCTGGAATGAGTTGCTTGAATGTTGTGGGCTTAAAAATGTCTGCTGTTGAATTTGATGTGTCGTGGGAACAGCTGACTGGAACGGCTGAAATTCTTGCATATCTTGCTGGTCTTGCTGACGATGCTGTCTCACCATGTAGTTCGCGGAGCCCGTTGAAGTCGGCTTCAGGTCACCTGCAAAATTCGCAGCATGATTCTGATCTGCATTGTTGGTACTTACTGATTGCGGAGTCTGAGGAGAGGACCCCGCGTTCTGCTGTCTTCTGAACAGGTCCTTGAATATTGCATTTCCAGAACCGGTACTTGTTGGTTTCAAAGGTTCCAACATTTGTGGTGTATGGTCCCCGTTTTGCGGATGTTGACTGACAGGAACAGTTTGCCGAAAGAGATAATTAGCTGAGCCTGTAGCTGTCGGTTTAAGTAGTCCGATAGGTTCGTCTGCTTCTTGTGCTCGATTCTGAGTGGTATTGCTCGGAACTGCAGATAGTTGTGTCACACCATCAACTTTCCAAATCTGGCTGAAATGACTTAAAGAGTCCTTCATGTCCTCTAACACCTCCTTCTCCTCTTGAGTCTCAGGCTGATGATTTGAGGGCAATTCCTTCACCAATGCACTGTTGTTATTATTCCGAGCAGACAGTTTAGCCAACAATTGTTCCATTGGAAGAGAAAGATCAAGGGATGAATCGTCTGAAGATCCTTTGTCTGAATCCAGTTGTGCTGTATTTGAGGAAGAGTTATCGGTCTTTGATTCATTTTCTGTCACACTTGAGTTCTCAGTAGCAAGGTCATTTGCAAAGGTGACCAGATTCTCTGAGAACCGAACTCTCTTGATTTGATCCTTACGTTTCATAATTCTTCTGCGTATATTCTTTCTAACGCTCTGGCCTGTAAGCAACAGAGAGGCAAACCCATCAAAATCTACCTTTTTATCATTAACTGCCTTTGGATCCTCTTCCACCTCTTCATAAACTTCCTGACCAGCATTCGCTGAAAGGATGGATTTTGGTTTTAGCAAAGGAGCACGTTCAGTGATCATACTCCTAGTCGGAAGCATATCCGAGTGCAATGCACGCGATATAAGCCTGACTATCGCATAAAACTGATCCTCTGTGACAGCAAATTTGCACGTCCTAAATATGTGATCTATGCGCTCTCGAATGGAATCGCTGATATGAAAGTTGGATAGGAAGCGCAGTACATCTTCCAATGATATTTCCCGGGCTTTCAATCTGGATTTCAAGTCATGGTACCATCTGGTATATGCCTTTCGTTCTTCCTTCGAGAGCTGAAACTTTGGAACTGCCAGCGGTATTCTGAGCTCTTGAGGTGATTCCGCATACGAAGATGCAATATCTGATTCTGAATGCGAATGTAGCTGCCCTGTACCGTCATCTGCCGGAAAGTTTTTACTGTGAAAGTCTGTGGTGGAGCCCGACATTTCTGAGATATTACCCCTATTGTAGGTTCGCAGCGTCTCAGATTTCGAGGACTGATTCGCTGACTGCTCTCCATGTTGCGGAGGAAGACTCTCCTGATGCTTTTGCTGCTCAGCGTTGGCTGAAGAGAACCCAAATGACACATTCGGTGGAGGCGAAGACGCTACAACAGACAATTGAGAGTCATCAGTGATCGTGAGACCAGGCACATTCAACCAGTCGAAAGACATTGCAATATTTGTCCAAAATCTGATCCATCCACTTTCCTAATGCCTGTAGCAACCAACTGACAGCTCAGTTACATATCTTTCTTATTTCTTCATCCATTGTGTAAGATGAGACCTTTTCGTAAAACGTAGTTTTCCTTAAGAAAACCCGATTTAAAGGTTCAAGAATGCAGAATACCAAGATTCTTCCAAGTTATTGATAAGAACAGCGGTAAGTTTAAACTTTATAGTTTAAAAGAATGAGATGTAGTACAGTTTTTGTTACAATCGTTACATTCATTAAATATAAGGTGTTGTTTTCGTCTATAAGAGATTCTTTAGAATTAGGATTATCATCATATATTGTGCTGAGATGTAGGAAGAGATATTCCGTTTAAACCCACAACAGCTGGTCGAGAGTGCTTTGGTTTTATGTCTTTCAAGTCTTTTGCAGGCCTCGTCCTTCTTGGAGACTTCTTTCTGGCTGTAGGGATCTTCTTGGTTTCTGGCAAGTCGTTCATGGCTTCAGAAACCACACGGGATATGAATGCTGGATCCATGGCAAAAGAGTGGTTGTCGGTATGAGAAGTAGGAATCCTCCTCCGGCGAGTTCTGATACCTTTGTTTTCCGAGACATCCTTTTGGGTAGCGTCTTGTTCTGTTGCAGAATAAACAGTAGAGTCGTTCATGATCGTCATCTTCTTCTTCTGGTCCTTTTTCAGACTCTCGAAGTAGTCGGCCATCGTCATTATGTCGTTGTCTTTGTCAGATTGGAATCTGGACATGTACACAGATCTTTGGTAGTCTTCCTCAATACCGTAAATTCTCTTCTTGTTCGTCTGTACTTGCATAGCCAATGAAAACTTCAAGAAAGGTTTGGAGTACCGTTTATTGTACTTAATGAACTCGGGTTCACGAGGTTTAAAGGGTAAATTAGAGACATCCACAGATTCAGAGGCTTGCCCGATGTTTCCCGATGTCACGTCAAGAATCTGCAAAATATCAAGCGATTCACCGTGAGGAATTGGATGAGGGTTAGAAGGCGTTATACAGTCCATGTTTACCTCCTTACGCAATACTTTGTCGATATCAACAGCGGAGAAAAAGGCACAATTCTGAGGTAGGTCATTAATGCACATTTGCTCACTGAAATAAGCTCTGGTCCATAAGTTCGAAATTTGCAATGCTAACGCAAGTTTATATTTGTCCTTTTCCGAGACAAGGTATCTTATTTCATCATGAATGGATATCATCAGACGGGCATCTAGCGAATACTTCTGTATCAAATAGTTCATTGAGCAGCAAAGAATGTGTAAATAGTCAACACCAGAAGACTGGATTACCCAGTTAATCCTCGATGGTAAGAATGAGTCCTTCCCGAGGTTCTTTTTCATGAGAGGGTACGTGATACCAGCGCCGAGAACAGGTGTTTTCGGCTCCTCCAATTCGGCAATACTCTCTAATTTATTGAATAGAACAGATTCAGATCCTCCGTGCCAAAAAGATTTGAAAACTTTCGAGGAAGCTTTCTGTCCCTTAGTATTCTCATATAACTTCTCGGCAGTCTTCCTTGCATCAGCTTCGGAAAGAGAAGGATTGAATTTTTTTAAGAGTTGAGCAGCAAATTTTACCCCAGCACCGTAGATCCGGCCGTAATTGAATATTTTTGCCTCGTCTCTAGAGCATCCTAAAATATTTGCCGTTTTGGAGTGAAGATCTGTACCCAAAGCCTTGGTACCTTCGAGACACATCCAGCCTATAGCAGTTCCTCCGTGCATATCAAATATAGAATCACCCACCAAAGATGCAATCCACAATTCCTCACTATCAACATCGGCCCCAACAAAAGTATATCCTGGAGGTGCTACAATATTACACTTCAACTCCGATCCTATTCTATTCTTCTTAGCATTTGATGCAGTTAACCAGGTATTTTCAACAGATCTTCTAGTTACCGTTCCCATTGGAATCACTCTGGGAAGAATTATACCAGTATCAGAAGACTTTCCAGATCCTGAATGAGAGTTGAATTGAGAACCAAAATCTTTAACGGAAACTGCGTGTTGTGACATGATTCTTTCCCTGGCAGACATCCAGTAAGCACCAGCAGCATTAATTTGTAAAGCTTCTTGAGCAATAATTGACTGTGATTTGAGCACGCTCTTTTCAAAGAAGTGTACAAACGGCTTAGACATCAAGGTGCTGGTGTTGAACTGCGGCCCATTCGGATGCGGAACCTTAAATAGTATCGTGCCCTGCTCTTTATAATCATCCACATCATGCGCCACGACATAGTTTTTTGATTTCATCTCATCATGTCGAGATGCAGAGCATCTGAAACACCACCCTTCTGAATCTGTCCAAATGACCGGACAGTCTTCCCAAGTAAGCTTAAAAAACAACGGGACTTGTCTCGATCTTATGGTAATATGCGGTTTTGTTGATTCTTTAGTTGGGAAAAGAGACCGATACCATTCTGGAAAGCCTGGCAGTTTTTGGTTTTTGTGTGGTTCGCCTGTTTTCTTATTGTATTTGATAGGCTTTATGGTCCAGTCCAGTTGTCTAAGCCATGGATCCTTTTCAATAATTTCGGGAGAGTTCATGAGTTTTACAGTATCCTCAATCAATGCTGTAATTTTATCTTCAACCCTGGTCTTATTCTCTTGGTACAAAGATTCTGATGCTTGCAAATATTCCTCCCATTTATTAATATTAGTAGGTAAAATTGAGCTTGAAATAAATCTCAGAGCTCCAAATGATACAGGGTGTGGGCACTTCTCAACAAAAGCGGGAAAAACCTTATCAAAAACCTTGCTTGTAACTTCCACATCATTAGCACAGTACTCCATCATGTTTTGGAAGTCTTCAATAATTTCTTGTTTATCCATGGTTGCAAACGAATCACGAACCTCTTTAGACATTTTAATGTTACAATAAAATCTAGCAACATCCTTTAACGAGTTTGTTGTAGATTTTCCTAACCAAGGAGACTCCTCAGAGACGTCCGCAATTGGGGGTAAATGTTCATTTTCTGAGTTCAATTGGGCAATCTCTTCAGATCTTTTTATGCTTTTCAGATATGTCGGCCTTTGCCTCGAACACATACCCGATGATGCTACGTGCAATGACATGGTATCCATGAAGAAGGCCTTTGAGGGAACAAAGTTGTACTCCTCCAAAACCTTAGAACGGTCGTATCCAACATTATGACCGATTATCAACTTTGGAATTTCCAATGTATTCATGGGAATCAAATGCTTTATATTCTCGCTATCTGGGCCATCGCAAATAAATGGCGAACACCATGAATACCACGCTTTATCCGAGACAGCAGTGGCTAAAGTGGGAAAATCTGACAATTTGTAAAGAACTTCCACATCAAATACGAGTGTATCTTCCAAAGGATAAGGCACTTTTTGAGGAGGCTTGTTAGGCTCATATCTGTACCATCCCGGCTGTCGAAGCCATGTTTCAGGCTTCGGTACGATTTTTTTGAACTTATTTTCGCACATACTTCTGTATGGCTCCGACGCGAAGTGACCTAATTTCTGGAAATGTTCGTCTAGACTGCTTCCTTGCAGCTTCGGAAGCTGGAAACTGATTGGTTCTGTTACGTTAGTCGGTTTTCCCAATAAATCGTGATTATGGAGCATCTGCTCCGACAGTCTGATTAGCTCCTTCTTTTCTTCCTCGTCAAACACTCTATCAAACTTCTTTTTACACGGGAAAACCTGTTCTTGCAAAGATTTTGACAGGTACTGAATTCCTACAGGATTCACCCGCGGCTCTTCCTTTGTAATTGCACTGCTATTCAGCCATCGTACCCTTCGTATGCTTCGATATCCATTTTCTATCAAACGCAGCCTCAGTGAACTGCCCATTTTCTATCAACAGCCCTTTCCTTGAACCAAAATTTACACTGATCTCTCTTGAAATACCACAGTTCACAGTATATACACACTGGCGCCCTAGCGCTCTTTTACAAGAGATTCTGTTCCATTCTATGTTGAATTATTGTATCTTAACAGATTGTGTTTTAATTAAGCTTTGTTTACACATACAATGGCAAGTTTCTACGGTGGAAATGGAAAGCCAGAGATACGCCATGAGCAGCGGTGTGGCATCGTGTTCCTGCAGAAATTAGCAATATGCTGATCTGAACCACGGAATATCAGCTGGTCTTCAAACTAAAGTCCTAGGACGTCCCTCAAAGGACGGATATCTCATAGTATAGTGGGAATATATAGTCACGTGATATACTCATATCACTTATAGCCGGGTAACCACATGTTTTTCACCAATATCGCCCCTTTAGCTAGCGATTTAACAATTACCAGTAATACCAATAACCAAAACGTTGTATAAACAGGAGAATTGCTGCTCATCGGGGTCTGCTGAGCTGTGATAATCAGGCACAGCCAGGTTAACAACGAGTCCAATAGTCTGTGAGGAAAAATGTCCGCTATTACAGCGTTATCGCCCAACCAGGTGAACGATGAATTGCAAAAGATGCAAGCGTTCATCAAGAAAGAAGCTGAAGAAAAGGCCAGAGAGATTGAGCTGAAGGCGCAGCAGGAGTACGAAATCGAAAAAACAGGTCTAGTACGTAATGAGATCGGAGCCATTGACAGTAATATAGCGGCCAGAATGAAAAAAGCAGCTCTAAAGCAGCAGATTGTGAAGTCGACCATTGCCAACAAGATGAGATTGAAGGTTTTAGGAACCAGAGAAGAGGTTCTAGACAACATTTTCGAGAAGGCCAAAGCTGAGTTGAAGCAGATTTCGGCTGACAAGAAGGCTTACAAACCTGTCTTGCACGCATTGATGCTAGAATCGTTGCTCAAATTACTCGAATCCAGTGCCATTGTTAAGGTCAGAGAAGCAGATGCAGAACTGGCCAAGTCGCTCCTTGAGGACGTGAGCAAAGAGTATGAAGAAAAAACAGGGTCTCCTGTCAGCATTAAGCTCTCTGACAACTTTTTGAGCAAAGACATTGCTGGTGGTGTCGTTGTCTCGAACGGTTCGGGCAGAATCGAGGTTAACAACACGCTGGAGGAAAGATTGGAACTCTTGAGCCAAGAGTCCCTACCAGCTATTAGACTCGAGTTATTTGGTCCCTCGAAGACCAGAAAATTCTTTGACTAGATGCTCATTCACTTCTGTATCTCTAATCAATTCGTAGATTGCTTGGCGAATAGTATCCACATGCAGGTATATCATCTATAATATCTATAAAACTCATATCCTTTTAACTGATCCTGACCTTTACTATTGAAACTCTTAGGATAATTTGCAGCCTCAGCAGAAACTATCTAGATTTCATATCAGAAGTTCATTGAACCCTTCGAATACTATGGCTTCATATAAAAAGTATTGCACACAAATAAGGTTTACTATCAAAATAGTATTCGAAGTAAAGAAGACAGCACAGACTGTTGGTTTGGACTGGTTCTTGAAACCAAAACTCTAGGCTGGAAATAAGCTGTTTTGTGCACATCGAAAGAATACGTTCAAGTGCCGCCACAGTTATGCTCAGCCGATTTGGCGGGCTGTTTAATTCCCAGGTACGACAGACATTTAGAGAGACAAGATTACAACTTCGATGGAACTCTAGCATAAAACTATTAGAACCATCCCCTCAGTCTCAGGGATCAAAACATTTTCTGTTGAAACCTGTTACACCTCATGAATCATACGTGTCCTGCACCGTTTTTAACGAGAAGGGTGCAGTAACAGCAGTGTCACAGAAGTTTCCGAAATGGAAGTTCCTACAGACTTATGGTCTGTACCCACGAGACTTACGGAAGATTGATTCCAGCACAATAGATGTGATTCCTACGTTTGTGATAAAACCAAAATGTATTTTGGTCAACTTGCTGCATATTAAGGCCATGATTCAAAAAGACAAGGTTTTCGTATTTGATACGAGCAACTCCGATGCAGCGGTGAAACTCGGCGTGCTCATGTACGACCTGGAATCAAAGCTTTCACAGACTAATGTAGGTTATCAGACAAAATCCGTTCCCTACCACGAGTACTATGAGCATAGAGCGCTGGAATCTATGCTGATAAACGTGATGACTTGTTTAGAAACGGAATACAAGTATCATCACTCGGTCTGTGGAATGATTCTAAACGACCTTGAGAATCAGATTGATAGAGATAAGTTGAGGGATCTATTAATAAAGTCCAAAAACTTGACGGCGTTTGCTCAAAAAAGTGTTCTTTTGAGAGATCTCTTGGATGAACTTTTGGACTCTGACGAAGACATGGCTGCGATGTACTTAAGTGTTGAAAAACATGCTGACTTGGATGATCACTCAGACTTGGAAATGTTGCTCGAGACATACTACAAACAGTGCGACGAATACGTTCAACAGTCTGAGGCATTGATTCAAGATATTAAGTCTACAGAAGAGATTGTCAACATCATTTTGGATGCAAATCGTAATTCTCTGTTACTGTTTGAATTAAAAGTGTCTATATACACTCTAGGTTTCACTGTTGCGACGCTTGTTCCTGCATTTTATGGTATGAACCTAAAAAATTTCATTGAAGAATCCAATTGGGGGTTCGCATCTGTCGTGACGGTATCAGTAATAGCAGCAATCATGGTAACGATTTCAAACATGAGGGCTCTTCGTTCTGTTACTACGCTGACCCTGTTGAACAACCACACCGGTGCTCAGAGTAAAAAACACCTTGCAGTTGCCAAAATGGCTATCGATAATGAAATACCGACTTTCTGGAGCAGATGGATGTCCAGTGCCAGAGTGCTATGGCATGGAAAAGATATGCTAACCAAAGATGGAACCAAGAGAGACATGATCTGGAAATGGCTAGTAGAAGATGAGAAGAAATGATTAAAAATCAACTGCTATTTCCCAACTGTATATACGCATATTCGATTGCGCTCAACAATCGCATCAAAGGCACACCCATGTTGAACTCTCAGTTACAGCTTAGTATTGCTAGTATGGTAACAAAGTTCAGAACAAAAATGAGAAACCTCTTCTTGTATATTGTAGAAGCTCATCTCTTCGGCAAATTAATGTATCTTAATGAAAACAAACGAGTTACCCGAATTTCATGTATAATACCGATTTATTAGTGAAGTATACTCTAGTAGTAGCGACTGATTCAGAAACTGCCGAAGTCTGTATCAAATGGTGTACAAACAGTTAACTACAAAACATTACGAAGTGGAAAACACGTCGTATTAGGATATGATATACAAGTACATACATACAAGAACATTACAAATTAAAGCCAAAAGAATATCTTATACCAATCTCGTTTGATACATTTCTTTCATCAAATCTCTTTATAGATAAACACTTAATTCATGATTGATATATGCTAATGAGTAATCCCAGCCATCAACTCCGGCACCCGCCAGATACGGTATTTCTGCATTGTTGACGTCGACTTTATTGTGCCTTTTAATGAAAAAACCTATGATACGCTATTCAGTAGAAGAAGTGAATTAACAATATAGACTCGTTTAAAGCTTCAACCACAAGCAAGATATGAGTACTGTGCTGACTCTATCTTCGAATACCAGAATTCCAGCAGTTTGAGTACACATCCTGTTTTGAAACTCTGCTGTTTCTGAGATGTTGAGTAAGGCTGCTGCAATGGCAACGGCACCGAAGATCCAGGGGAGTGTATACTTGGACCACACAGACGTCAAGTATTTGCAATACAGCGTATCAATAAAGAAAATAGAGGAGTTGCTCCATGTGTGCAAGCTTCTACTGAAGACATTGGATGTCCGAAAGAACGAGCTTATCGTACCTTTGTGTCCAGTGGTAGTAGCGTTGGTTGCGGGATTTCCCTTTAACGTGTCATCAGTGATAGAGAAGCGGGTTCAGCTTCTAGCTGAATCCAGATTGTGCAAACAGGATACAGTGAAGCATTCTACAATTACAACCCCATTAAAGCTAAGTGTCGATTTAACACATGTGGACTCGGATTGTGATAGCTACGTGGCAAAACTGTACAACAGGGATTTGCAGACAAAGGTACTAGTAGCATTACAGAAGGTGGCTGAAAATGCGCTTACAATACACCAGTCTAGGCTAAATCAGCTCTTGCTTGAGCGAAATTCCCTACGTCCACCAGATTTGTTGGGACGAATTTCTGCACTAAACACAGAACCATTTGACGAACTTATTATACCGCATGAACTAGCATTTGGATTGGACCTTCTTGCAATAATTAGGAATAAAACTGCAGATACGACTCCGCTGGCATTCTTTACCTTAGCATCATCAATTCTGGAAAGATTTCAAACAAACTTGAACGACAAATGTGTACCTCCAATCAGGGCTTACTACACCAGCATTATGAAACTAGTTAAAACAAAGGGAAACTATTCACATAATATTCTGGTTCAACTTCCTCACTGGCAATACACTATGCATAAAATGTACGCTGTTACATTAAGAATAAAAGACCTTATAGACACGATACGAGCTGTACTCAGGCAATTGTATCTTCCTAATAAAAACCGGTTCAACTCTGAATTAATAAAACTCCAGGCTGGAAACTTGAAAGAGTATCTTGATATTATGGAGGAGCTTGACTCATTCTGTTCGTCTCAACAACTCGAACATGAACTTCTGGAAAATCTTGCCTCTTACAGTGCCAATGGGATCGTCTATCAAGTTCATTCCAACAGTATCAATAATGCGTACAATTGCTTATTGTTGAAAGCTGTGCAGCTACTTAGAAGAACCACCAAGTTAATGGATACAATATCCTCAAACTGGAAAATAGTGCTCAAAAATCTCAAGGAATTTGGCTTACACGATATTGACCCCGATGAGATGACTAAATTGGTTCAAGAGAAACTTCAGGTAGACACACTTGTTTTGATAGAAAGACAAAAAGAACTGGAAGAAACCAAACAAAAGGCTAAAGCAAGAGACAATTCAACTGCTCATAATTTAATGCAGCAGCATGCTAATCGACTATTTCCTTCTGCAGCTAGAAGAAACTCTGTTTCACCAAGCATCTCTTCGTCTTCCTCAACAATCTCATCCAAGAACACTTCACCTATTTCACTGTCTCCTCTTAAACTCTCAAGAACACCCTCTAATTCTAAAGAAAATGGATCTTCAATGTTGAGTTCATCGACTCATTTCTTAGATGCTAATGGACCGATGTTACAAAAAAGAGGGACATCAGTTAGAACTAGAAGCCGGTCTTCATCTCTACAGTCAGAACAGAACCACTCTTTTTCGCCTTCCGTAAGAGCTGTTGAAAGATCCAATTCACTACAGACAGCATCTGCCCTCAACAGAAAGGTCATTCAAAATAGACATGCACAACCATCTTTATCGCCCAACAACAAAACAATTTTCAGACCAACGGCACATGTTACTACACCGGTACGGAAAACGATTCCGAGACACAAAACAGCGTCTGCTAAGAACGTTTTATCTTCCAAACCAGATGATTTTGATGACAATGGTACCGACGAGCATTTCATTGATCTTCATATGGACAACGAAACTCTGGTCATTTCGAATAGTGTACCAGCGGAACAAAATGATCCAATTGTCCCAACGGAATCCGCTCAAACCCCAATCATGATTGCAACCGACAGCAGTAAGTCTTCTGAATCAGCAGACACTTCCGAGTGTATAGTAAAGAAAGTCAGATTCACTGGGGTTCCACCAATGTCTGCTGAGGAGAACCCTGAACCAAAAAAACGGGGCTGGTATAAGAAACCAGCAGTTCTTAGATACCCTCCCCCGCCTTCACAGTATCCTTCATTCAAGACCAGGCCTCATCAAGAAGGCTTAGTATTCAGGTCTACATTGTTATCAAGAGATCTGTCCGACAAAAGACTACTAAACGAACCAAGCACAGGCTCTAAATTATTGTCCGGACTGAAAGATAAGTTGATAAAATGAACTTCGCAATAAGTCATCGTAAAACGTAGTATCAAACCTGTATCCTCTTTTCGGGTTTTCTTTAGCATTTTAAACTACTGTATAAAGTTTCAAGCTTTATTGCAATGTACCTAAACTGAAAACTAGTGAAGTTTGGTCAACAATAAAAGGAAAAATACAGATCCAAGGAACCTCTGTCAGATCGCCTCTAACCAAACAAACTTATTATACACTTTCAAATGCATTAGGGATGTCTGAGAAACCTTTTAGTGCCCTTCTCCCGCCTCCAAAGAATCATAACGAGGAAGATTCGATTGTTACTTTGAATAGTGGTAAGAATGATGACAAAGACACCATTATATTTGACCATTTGCGCCCTGACAAACTTCCAATGACCTCAATACACGATTTTGTACCATTAAGACAACATGACTTATCGTTGCAAATACCGATGCCTACTCATCAGCAAATAGCAGCGAGTACTTATCGTACGAAACGGTTCTTAGACTCACTGATAGCGAAGAAAAGTGCAGTAGTATCAAGCGCAGTTACAGCGACGAAAAATGGCACTAACAGAAGAACTGTCAGAATTGAGGGAAGCGGTTCAGTCAGAACTGTGAAAGTCAAGGACTTCAAACAAGATCCTTTACAGCCTAATACCATGAGGAAGCGAAAAGTTGTAGCTCCATCTGAAGAGATTCAAGCTCCTATACTTCACAAGTCAGATAACGCGTTACAGAAGTCTACAAAGGAAGAGCTGGATAAATGGAAGATACCTGCTGCTGTCTCCAATTGGAAGAACCCAAAAGGTTTCGCTATTGCTTTAGAAAACAGAGTGGCTATTGAAAACAACTCGGACAAACCTACAAACAGTGTAGATAAGTTCATGCAGTTGACTCAGGCTCTCGATGAAGCAGATGCCCAAGCAAGGGAAAAGCTACGTGTCAAACAGGAGAACGCGTCTCAAGAAGAACTTAAAGATGCTGAAAGGAAAGCAGAAAGATTACGTGACCTGGCAAAAAAGGCCCAACAAGAACGCATACGCAAAAGGCAGTATGAGAATAGGGAACATCTTGACAGACAAAAGAGTCGTGACGAAAGATCCAGAGTCGAGCGTGAACAGGAAATTTCTAGCAAGATGAGTACCGCTGAAAAGCTGCGACGTCTGGCATATCAGCAGGGCCGTGACGTCTCGGAAAAAATTATGTTGAATGCAGCCAAGGCAACGGAAACGCCCGAGCTGCAGTACGATTCCAGATTGTTTACCAAAGGAGCCTCCGGAGCAACCTCTGATCCTTCTCGTATCTATGATAGACCTTTGTTTGACAGTAACCAAGTCAGTAACATTTACAGGCCTCCTGGAAATAGTGAGAACGATGAAATCGCTGATAGACTCAACGGTAAACCAGGAAGAACAGGTCCGGTGGAATTCACCTCCGCTGAGAATATCACAGCTGCTCAACAAGACTCTGAAAACGACAGCGATCAATACGGTCTGAAAATTCTGAAGCCATCTGAATCAACGGAAGATAATGAAACGTCTTGAAACGATGCAATTTGCATCAAAATTTGTAGTTTGTCTGTCACTTTAACTATACATTACATATTTAAAGATCATTACTATCATCTGCGATGCTTGCAAATTCGTCGCTCCTGTCTGCAGTAGCTAGGGTCCGGTTTAATTTCTGGCTCCTACGGATCGCATACAACTCTACTTTCTTGATAGTCCCGCTGATCTTTATAGGGTTGACCAGCACGTTGCTGGTCGAATCTATCTCAGTCATTAATGCCAATGCCACTACCACATACTGGTGATCTTCATGGCTACATCGTATGATTCCGGTCGATGTTTTGTTTGAGAAGTACTTGATTTGTAGCAATGAAGCTGCTTTACCTAGTCCGTAATCTCCAAAATTTATCTGCAATTGCTTCCGTAGTTCTTGCAATATGCTCCGAGTATTCACATTACTTGGCGAGGCTCGATGATGTCTCATCAAAATATCTTTTTCATTGTAGCTGGATATAGTCTCTATCTCATCGCTTGCTTCAGGGTATAAAACCTCGAAAAGAATGTATCTGCTCTTAAGACGAACCATTGCTGTGTATCCCTTCCAGCAGTGATTCGATGTGATCTTAAAATGAGAAGGAGTTCAAACAGATATAATATTGGTCTTCTAGGCTAATTTTGTTCAACACATCGTTTCTTATGCTTATCCACAGTAAATATTTCAATTCTGTATTGTATAGAAACAACCAAAAGAACAATGAGATTAAAGATACATAAAACTATAAATGAACAGTAACTATTTAACGTGATGCGGAATTGGGATGATGGCTTTTATTAACTGTACACAATTTCAATAAGTTCTTATGAACTAAGATATTTACAGAAGCTCAATAAAGAGGATATGACTAAATACATTAGAAAAGTAATAAAGCAAGTAGTAACCAGTTAGACATTTTAAACACTCAATCTCTCCGCCAATAGAGCCGTGACCTGGGATACAGCTGCGTCTACATTTTCTACTTTGTCGCCCATACCCTGGATCACATTCCCTTTACCACCAGCTTTACCGCCGATGTTAGATGAAACAACTTTAGCAAGGCCTAAACCGTCAACGCCCTTCGCAATAGCGGCGTCCGAGATAAAGCAGCCGTGAGCTAGCTTACCGTCAGCTTCATTTCCGGTAAACAAATAAATAGACTTGTCTTTGTTCTCAGTTTTGATGTAGTTGATAGCCTCAGTGATAGCCTTGGCGTTGGTAGGAATGTCAATATGCTTCACATAGTATGCAGATTCTTTGTGCTGTTCGAAGTATTCCTTGACGTCATCTACGGTTTGTTTAATCTCTTTCTTGGCTCTGGATTTCATCTCATCCTTAACCTCCTTTTCAATTCTGTTGAACTTATCCTTCATGTCCGACTTCGAAATAACAGAACCGTATAGCTGGCCAAGTCTTACACCGATTTCCTTAACTTTTTGGATCTTCAAAGCAGAGAAAGGTAATTTGTCGATTTTGTCAAGCTCCTCGTTGAACTCAGTAGCGACTCTTTGCACTTCATAAGCTTCGGGACCTGAGACAGCAACGATTCTTCTGATGCCTTTGGCAATACCACTCTCTTCCACAATAACAAGTTCTTTGATGTCACCGGTTTTATTGACGTGTGTGCCACCACAGAACTCAACAGAGTACTTGTTCCATTCAGAGTTCTCAGGATCCTTCAAAAGTTCATCAACCTCCTTACCAACAGAGACAACACGGACTGGGTCTGGGTATGTCTCACCAAATACCGCACGCACTGAAGAGATGCTTTTAGCTAAGGACAATGGAACATCCTTATAGTACACGGTCAAATTCTCCTTGATTTTTTCGTTGCAAATTCTCTCCACATCAACAAGTTCTTCATAAGACATGGCACGCTTGTGAGAAAAGTCGAACCTCAGTTTTTCTGGAGCAACAAGAGAACCTTTCTGGTTCACATCGTTCCCTAGAACCTCCTTCAAAGCGAAATTCAAGATATGAGTACCAGTATGATTGTTTCTCAAGGGATGACGACGCAACTCCTCATAAGATACAATAACTTTGTCACCAGCAGATAGTTTCCCATCACCTAGTAAACCGGTATGGAATACATAACCGTTGTAGGTCTGGACATTATCAACGTTGAACTCTGCAGCACCATCAATAACCAGTTTACCAGTATCAAATTCCTGGCCACCCTGCTCAGCATAGAAACATGTTTTATCCAGAACAATTCCGTACTGTTTGCCAACTTCAGAAATGCTATCAACGAACTTTTCACCATCGTGAATCTTTAGAATAGTAGCTTCGATGTTTTCAAGACCGTATTTGAAAGAGTCGTCAGTCTTTGGAACATTCTGTTCGTTTAGTTGAGACAAAGCATGCACATCCAACTTGATCAGGTCAGAGACACCCTTCTTACCACCTTTCTTGGAAGCTTCGTAAGATTCTTGTTTAGCTTTTTCAAAACCAATAGTGTCGATCTTCAAGCCTTGTTCCTCGGCCATAAGTTCGGTCAAGTCAACAGGGAAACCGTAAGTGTCATATAATCTCCAAACTTGTTTGCCGTCTAGAGTTTTGTCTTCTCTCTTGACAGCCTCTTCAGCATACTTTTCAAATAACTTTTCACCACGGTCTAAAGTCTTCGCGAAAGAAGCTTCTTCTTCATCCAAAATCTCAAACAAGTAGGCAGGATCTTTTGCGATTTCTGGGAACATATCCTTTACCTGATCAATCAAAGTCACGGAAAGTTGGGAAAAGAAGTTACCGATTGGGTAGTTCATGTATTTTCTGACATAACGAGCACCACGTCTTAGAATTCTTCTCAAAACGTAACCTCTACCTTCGTTGTTTGGAACACCGCCATCGGCTAAAGCGAATGTTAAAGTTCTGACATGATCAGCTAACACTCTATAAGCCGTGTCAATACCATCTTTGTCATCTGCACCAAATTTACCCTCATAGGATCTCACACCAGTAATTTCTTGGATACGCTTGAATAAAGGTTCAAAGACATCAGTGTCGTAGTTAGATCTAACGTCATGAAGCACTGAAACCAATCTTTCGAATCCCATACCAGTGTCAACATGCTTAGCAGGTAGGGTTCTCAAAGAGCCGTCGGATTCCCTGTTGAATTGAATGAAAACGTTGTTCCAGATTTCCAACACATCTGGATCATCCATGTTGACTAAATGAGCTGCGTTTCTACCGCCGATTCTGTCATAATGCACTTCAGAACATGGACCACATGGACCTTGCTCACCCATTTCCCAAAAGTTGTCCTTGGCGTTTCCAGGCAAGATGTGGTCATCTGCAACACCAACGCTTCTCCATAAGTCACGTGCCTCTAAATCGGGTTGCAATCCGAGCTTCTCGTCACCCTCGAAATAAGTGACATAGAGCCTGTCCCCTGGAATTCCGTAAACTTTGGTCAATAGGTCCCATGAGTATTCGATCGCCTCTTTTTTGAAGTAGTCGCCGAACGACCAGTTACCCAACATCTCAAAGAAAGTATGGTGGTAAGAGTCTCTACCAACGTCTTCCAAATCGTTGTGCTTACCTCCGGCTCTGATGCACTTCTGTGAGTTGGTGGCCCGCTTCAATTTGTAGAAATCGCTCGAAGGGTCTATTGTGCCCAAAAATATCGGTTTGTACTGGTTCATACCAGCATTGGCGAACAGCAACGTTGGGTCATCGAATGGAATCACTGGCGAAGAGGGCACAAAGGTATGGCCCTTGGACTTGAAATAGTCCAGAAACGTCGCACGCACATTAGCAGCTGTCCATTTGGACTTGTCTCCGATAGTCATCCTAGCTGAAAGACTCGAAAACAACCGTGAGTCAACGCTAGCTACTCTTTTCAATAGTGTCGTCTTTCACTGAATGCGAGAACTTTTAAAATCACGCACTCAAATACAACCACAGCTGTTAAAACAGGTTTCTGTGAATTTGCCACAAAAGTTAAGAGCTTGCGAAACTGAAATATGCAACAAAAAATCCACTGGTGGCTCTAATCACTCCCTCAAATCTTCGTTGAAACTATCGTTGTTGAACTCTCTTATCTAATGAGCTTGAAATATATTCAATCAAACCTGCAACAATGAAAAAACTGAAATCTCGAGAATCTAGAGATTTCCAGTCACGTGAGTTGGTTTGACACGTGACCACGGCTTTGAGTGTTTCTGATCTTGTTAAGATCTTCATCACAGTAGTACCAACATGACACTAACCAACACCCAAATCTAGTATTTATTAGACGAAATGCTCTTTTAGGAAGACTGCAGATTAAGCTGATTGAGTTGAGCAGTTTGATTGACGTTCAGGCTTCCAAGTAGCCGGAATTTTTGAAACAAAGATGGCTCGGTTTTGGGCACAACTGGTTGTGGCACTGCTGGCTGTTTTGCAGGTCGTCAACGCTGCTCAGAATGTAGGAATCGGCAAGCAGTGGCTTGCTGTATCGTTGCTTGGCCGAAACGTGCTTCCAGAGGAGCAATTGCTGCAGCTGTTCGGGGAAATTACACAGACAGATCTGGAGGATGAAGATGACATTGAGGATGAAGATGAACAAGCAGGCTTAGAAAGAAATACTGCGACAGATCAGGCACTGCAGCTTGCGAGATTGATTGGGCAGCACTTAAAGTTTGCTCCTAACCCTCAAGTGTGTGACCAGACATGTTTTGTACTTAATGGGAAGAAATACATCAAGAGCGACGATTCGTTCTATATGAAGACCGCAGAGCTTGAAGCGCAGGCGAAAGTGGCAGATATTCAGATTTTAAAGGATAAAGAGATTGCTGTTGGACGTAACGCGACAGCGCCAATTGCAATTTTATACGGTTGCGAAGAGGACGAAGCTTTTGATGAGTTCAACCAGAATCTCTTCAATGAGGCAAGAGCTGGGAAGATCAGATTGGTTTGGAGGCCAACTTGTATCGTTGGTGCTGATCACAAATACGCTCAGTCAGCAACATTGACCAAGAAGAACTGGGATGAAAAGCTCTCCCTAAATCTTGAAAGCATCAACGGGTTCCCGTTAGAGGATCCTACAACTTTGAAGTATCTGAATACCCAAGAATTACAGGACTTGGACATGAAGTTTACTTCTCTATTATTGGAAAAGTTTGAACAAGATTCCGACTTTGAATCCTTTTATCGTTACTTCAAGACTCTCACAGATAATTTCCCAGCTGTTGCGCCTGTCATAGCTGCTAAAGAGAATATTGACGTTGCCAAAGCTGAAAAGCTGGCCAAAATGTACGAGGACAAGAGGATTTCTCATGAACTACTGGGGTTTTACGTCAATGGTCAACAATGGAAATTGACTGATCTTGATGAATATACTTTGCCAGTCATAATTGGCAAAGAATGGCACAAGACTCAAGAACTCAAAAAGCGGTTTAAAGATCACCCAGGTGTTACTTTACAAAACTTTATGCGGTACTTTACCCTTGGCTACAAATACAATTCCTTCTTTGATAAAAACAGATACGATGTGTTCCGAATCGCTGAATTTACCAACGCCGTTGTCTTCTTTAACGACTTCGAACATGACAAACTCTATGCCGATTTTCCAAAGGATAATAAGGCTTTCTTGGAACCCTCTGAATTCAACCCGATTCCGGCAATTAGACAAAACTGGAACGAATTAATATTCATTATTGATGTGTCTGATCCCAAGCAGTTCGAACAACATGGGGGTTTTAGTGCCGTACTCGAAACCTTGGAGCAAATGAAGACCGGCTACCCAATGAGAATTGGTTTGATTCCTTTCTCCTCTCACGGCGGATCAAATGAGATAATTGACACTATTTACAAAATGAAAACGAAGCTGACTAGGGAAGTTGATTCTGTGGAAGTTTACATCAAATATTTCCAATCTCTGCTTAAGAACAAACCTACGGTAGCTGATTCTGGCTCTGAAAATACCGCTTTAAGTTCAGATTTCATCAAAAAATTTTCTATTACGCAAACCAGCGTCTTTATTGATGGTGTTCTATTACCTTTTGAGCCAAAATCGTGGAAAATTCACACATCAAGGATTCTTTCAGAAGACATTGAGTACTTAAAGGCAGAAGTGAACGCCATTGGAGGTAAGTCTGATTTAAATATCAGAAAAATTCTCCATCACAGATCTCTAACAGTCAGACATCCGGTTTACATGCCTAACAGAGCCATTGATGAAACGTTTACTATCATGAACTCTGAGCATCTAGAAGAGTTAGGAGATAGAATCGTTTATTATTCAGGAAAAGGCACTAATGTCGCAATTCACACGGTCACTATAGTTGATGACTTCAACACCAATACGGCCGTTTCAAAACTGAAGGCACTGCTGAAAAACAATCATAATGGAGTCGGAATCAGAGTGATTCATACGGGCAAACCTTCCAAAAGTTGGAAGCTGCTAAAGTCAAAATTCCAATGGGGAAACATTCCAACTGAGATAAAGACCAACCGCAAGGACCCTGTTGTAACTCCAGAAATCGTTTTACAATTATCAAGATGGATTCCTGATGTTGAAATTTCAGCTTTGACCAAACCTTTTGTCGTTATAAATGGTAAATTTTTCAACTCTGGTCCCGATTTGACTTCTAAAGATCTATGGCACAATATTCTGATTCAACATTCTCCCAGGACCCTTGAAGTGCTTAATACACTTTATCAACTTCGTTCCTCTCAAGAAATTATTCAAGATCCTATCATTATTGAAGAACTTGCAGCTGCGATAATCAAATACACTCACCATAGCTCTCTGATCTTTGATAATGGATTACCCTTTACTACTGAGTCATCCATGCCTAGAGTCAGCCTTGTGGACATGGAGAAGCATGCTATCAGTTCGGGAGTTGATAATGCTATCGTGAATATAACTTTACTTGTGGACCCGGTTGAAGAAAGGACCCAAAGGTTCTTGTACCTAGCAGGTATTTTCAAAGATTTACCCTTCGTTAGGACAGATATTGCATTGGTTCCAACGACTAATCTAACTTTAAATCCTATTCATAGGTTCTATGATATATCTGATACATTCAACGCAGATGAGTTTATCAAGGAAGTGGAGCTGCCTCACAACGAGGTTTTTGATGGGAGGCTCGTCGTTGAAGGACACGTTTTTGACGAGAACTCCGAAATTTCGGTCAATGTAATCGATGGAATCCCTAATATTTGCATTAGTCTAGTTGATGAAAAGGGTGTTGAGTTATCAAGAGGTCTATCCATGACATCGTTCGGATATGTTCAGCTATCTATACCGGATCTACAGAGAGGACTAGAAGTCAGAAGTTGTGACTCAAACTACGAAGTGGTATCAATCTCCACTGACGTAGCTTCCAATTACGTAGAGACAAGCTCACTTGATGTTACAAACACTATCCCATCGCGCGTGTTTATCAAAGTTAGGAAAGTGGCAGATGTTGCTGCGGTATACTCACATGACCATATTTACGCAATGGTGTTGGTTCACGAGGGACAAGAACCTCTTGCGGCCGCTAAGATGAACGCAATCAATCGTAAAGTACAGGGAAATATCAAATTTTTCGTTTTGGCAGCTAATAGGGATGAAGTTGCAGAATTAGTTCCTACTGGTATAAACTATGAAATGCTGCATTATTCATGGCCACTGTGGCTCAGACCGCAGAGGTTTAAAGTAAAATCTTTGGAAGCGCAGTCCATTCTACTGCTAGATGTTTTACTGCCTAAAGAAGTAGAACAACTGGTCTTTGTTTCATTATACGATGACTCTGCAGATAAAATTCTGTCCACAGACCTATCTCAATATTCGGATTCCGTCCTGTATCTAAAACCTGCTGAGACCTCCGAAGACTCCTACTGGAACCAAGGCTACTGGAAAAATTTCTTAAACACTTATAAAATTCCATTTTATGATCTCACCTCGTCATATGTCGTTAATATGGGTAAGTGGAGAGAAATTGATGCTGGAACCACCCTGAGGTTGCATTATCATTTCTTCTCGAAAAGTTTCTTGTCACTCAAAAACATTAAGTCTGACCTGATGAACAGCGCACAGCTGAAGATTTCTACTTCGCCATTGCAAATTGATTCCTTAGAATCGAACTACGATATGGAATTAGAGATGGATGAATTATAGGTCAAGCTATCTAACCCATATCTCATTTTTGCATACTTTTGTACTTTATGTATTGAAACAATATCACTTGAAAATAACATTTGACAAGATTCATGAATCATTGACCGACAAGAAAACAATCTTGAAGCTGATTCATTTTTTATATTTGGAATCAAACTAAACTGTTAAGGCGTGTAGGTACGTCTTGTGAGTCTGCAGACGGTGCAATTTGCTTTTTCCTGCGGCAGATCAGCTATTTCTCGCACTCTGAAGTTGGATTTTAAGACACCAATCGAACAGTTTTGTTTAATGAACGGAGCGCCCAATGAGCCTATTTTCTATGAGAGTAATGTCACATCAAGTAGTGAGGCATGCTGCCATGAATCTTCTGCTGTGAAAAAGGTCCCAAAGAAACGTCTGTCTTGTATTAACTGTCGGAAAAGACGTAAGAAATGTGATTTGAAAGATCCATGCAGCAGATGCGTTGAACTTGGAGTCGAGTGTGTATACAATGAGGTGGATCTACGGAAACAACGCTACAATCCTTCGTATGTTAAGACTTTGGAGAATGATCTGGCGGAGATGAAACTGCGGATTCAGCAATTTGCACAACTTGCGAACGATCTGTTACCTGATGATTCCAAAGGAATTAAGAAAATTCTGGTGAATGAAGTTCTTACTGGTGGGAACCCTGGACTCGATATAAACGCCCTTGCAAATCTCTTGAAGGATGATGTGTCATGGAATAACCCCCGCGACAACGCTGTTGGTGTCAAGAATGAGTTTGACTACAATAATCGAAACATTCACAATGTCACCGTGTCAGATAAGTCGGCGAATGATCTGAATTTTACCGCAGATTCTCCAATTCAAAGAGATTCGTCGACTTCTTCGTTGCCAGAGTCATTTTCACAGCACGATGTGCTAAGAAAGAAGCGATTCGTCAAAGGTAGTATTTATCCAGAAGGGCCAACAGCGTTCAAGAAAAGAAAAGTGGGAACTAATGTAAAAGTACAGCCGTCTTCGGTACAGCGTATTGCCGACTTAAAGAGCACGGTTATTGTCAGAACAAATTCTGACCCTAATGATGGTAGGCTTAACACAGACCCCGATATCATACAAAGTCTCTGTAATTTTTACAAATGGTTGTACCCGGGAAATTTCATATTCATGCATAGAGAGTCCTTCCTGTATGGATTTTTTAACAACACTGACAAGACATATGAACATTCGCAGTACTGTTCTGAAGAGCTTATCTATGCTGTAGCTGCTATCGGAAGCAGACTATCTAAAGGCTTGCACAATAAATCAGAAATCTACTACGAATTGGCGAAGACCCGTTTGCTTAAGATCGTTTTTAATGAACAGAGCATACCAAAGATTACCACGGTTCAAGCATTGCTATGTTTGGCCTTTTACGAATTGGGCAACGGAGAGACACAACTATCGTGGTATTTCAGCGGGTTAGCCATTAGAGTTGGTTATGACATGGGTTTTCAACTAGACCCCAAGGTATGGATAACGGAAGACAGCGTTCATGAGAACCAGACGTTGAGCGATAGTGAGTTAGAGATTAGGTCTCGTATTTATTGGGGGTGTTACATCGCAGACCATTTCATATCTTTGATTTTGGGTCGGGCCCCCAGTCTCACTGTGTCCAACTCTACAGTACCCGAGAGTGACGAACTTCCCGAGATTGAGGGCACGGAAGATTTCAGATACGAGAGTCAAACCGTGTTGCAAGTGTCATTGCCCTTGAAGAACCTTATGATCTTGTCTAGAATTATCCAGATCTTCACTTCCAAGATCTTCATCGAACCCAACACTACGATGAAACGTATCGAGTACTTGCAGAAGTTCAATTTAAAAGTTTCTAATTGGCGCCAGTCGCTGCCGGACTTCTTGCAGTGGTCCAAAGACCTGGTACAGAGTGTGGAGATCAGCACTGATCCGACGATATCGTATTTCTGGTACCATTACTACATTGTTCTGATCACTTTCAACAAGCCGTTCATGGAGGACTGCGACGAGGCGAAGCTGGTCATCCTGGAGCTGCTGTCGGACCTAAAGACGCTGCTGAGGAACCTGAATCTCAAGTTTGGCCACAACGTTGCCAAATGCACGCTGTACCACCTGTACGCCTGTCTGCTGTCCCTGTCGTGTTTCCAGAAGCTGCAGCAGATGCCGCAGGACGCGCAGATCAAGGCGCATTTCCCGGACCTGAAAGCGGAGCTCAAGTGGTTCAAGTCTGTGTTCGACGCGCAGGCCCTGATCTACGACCTGCCGAACAAGATCGAGCAAGAGGACCTGGAACACGATCTCAGCGACCCCACGCACCAGGGGTTCCACCAGATCAACAACATCCACGACTTCTCGCTCTCGGACGAGATCGACGAACTGATCAAACAGGTGTTCGGCTTCGACCAGTGGAACCTCAACCCGAGCTACCAGGTCTGAGCGCACAACGCTGGTCACGTGACACAAAATACATACCCGTTACCCGTATCTACGGTCACGTGACCCGTCACATGACCCAATGTTTCTTCTCCCGAGCAGCTCCTGCTAGGGCTTCCTCCCGACCCGCTCCTGCCGCCCAAACCACCGTCCTGTACCTCTGTATTCCCCCCACCCGCAGCCCGCCATCCCATACCTCCCTCTCGCTGCGCCCAGGCCGATGACTCCAGCCGTTTCTTTTTCTTAGCAGCTGCGATTTCTTAATCGGCCTGTTATAAAAATAAAGTGACATTGCGGACAAAGGATTTTTTTTTTTAAATTCATGTCATCTCATCGCATCGCAAAGAATGGTAAAGTATAACAGTAAAAGAAGGCGAGTAAGAAGGCTAATTAGAAGTGAATAGTGTAATTGTGAGCTATCTGATATAAGGAATCAGATAGGAATTGATTTATTAGGAAAGAATTAGAAAAAAATTGGAATTGAGAGAGCTGAAAGAGCTTTTAGAAAGAGGAAATATTACTCAGCAGACAATGGAGTTCAATTCACCTAGGCCGGAGCACGCGCAGCTGCAGGGGCAGGGCGCAATGGTGCATCCGAAGGGCACGTCGTCGCTGCTGTCGAGTCTCAACGAGCGGATTCTCAATGGGGCGCGGGGCGCGGGCAGCGCAGGTGCGGGAAACGGCAGCGACAGGGACGAAACGGGAAGAGACAGAAACGGGTCACGTGACGTGATTTTGGGAAACGGGTTCACGCTGCTGGCGCCGCTGCCACTTACCAGCAGAGACGCCGCGCTGCACGAGGGCGTGGACGAGTTTCTGATCCCGTCGCCGCCATTGTCGCCCAAGGAGCCGGAGCAGGGCCAGCTGCTGCTGCAGCTGCCCGCTGCGCCAAGAGACGGTGCGCCTGTTGCTAGAGACGACCATGCAGCGAACGTTGGGAAGAATGTTGTGCCGGAGACCAAGCCGGACGGCATTCTGGTGAAGGGCGCATGGGATAACTACAAGGGTCGCGACGGAGCCAGGAGGTACCAGTTGTACGTGAATGCGTTTTTGGCGCAATACAAAGTGTTGAAGCCCAAGCTTGCCAAATACTCGGGTTCTTCGAGCTCCAACCACAGCACAGGCCCTCGGTACACAAGAAAGACAAGAACTGCAAACAGGACGTACGCTTCCAATTCAGACTTTGAAAAGGTTTACAGAACCAGACGTGTCACAGGAGGCTACTCGAGTGGAAAAAACGCAGAGTCCGGTGAAGAAAATGCCAGCCCTGTTACATACGTGCCACGCCGTCCTGCCACGCCGGTTTCAAGAAGGAAACCAACAACCCACCATGCATCGCCTTTGTCGCATTCTTCAACGGCTGTTCGTCACCACGATTCCAGCCATCATCATACTGTCAACATGTCCTGGGAAAAATTACCAGACTACTCTCCTCCCTTGGACTCGTTGCCCACAAACAACAACAAATGCTTGAAGGTGGACTGGAAAGGTTCCTCGATGGATCTATCTCATGACCCATTAAGGAACAAGCTGCATCCAGCCGAATTGGTGTTGGCACAGATTCTAAGATTGCCTTGTGATCTTTACTTGGATTCCAAGAGGAGGTTTTTCATGGAAAAGGTGCACCGTTTGAAACAGGGCATGCCTTTCAGAAGAACGGATGCTCAGAAGGCATGTCGCATCGACGTTAACAAGGCTTCTAGGTTGTTTGCTGCCTTTGAAAAGGTTGGCTGGTTGCAGGACTCTCACTTCAAAAAGTTCTTGTGATCGGTTAATGCACGCACATCATCTTTTTCTTGAGGTCTTTGAATGAAACAAAACTAGAATAATAAAACATCCACCCAGCATCTATTATTTTTATTTTTTTTTTTTGTTTTGGATTGATGCTCATACTGACCGGTTTTTGACACTTTTATTCGTCATCTTATCCATTCTGAAAATTTTCTGGGATTACTATCATAAACCAACCGTTTTATTCATATTATCGTTCTGCTTTTTGGATAACTTTTTTTATCTCGATATTTGGGCTCACTACACGGACGTAGTTGTATTTTTGTATTATATTCATTTTTGGGTCAGCATTTGCATCGTCTTATTGGTACTATTTATTCCGTTTCATTACCCTTCAGACCTTTTACACACAAGAACAAAAACATTTTTTAAGGGCCCCAAATGCCCCTGTTTTAATTCAATATTTCGGGTAGAGAATCAGGAGCCTTTCCAATCTTTATGTCTATTCTCTTTTCACATTTTAGTAGACAGTCATTCACTTGGGTTGTTCTTGGGAGAACATTTTGTTAGTCATTATCGTTTAATTAATTTTACACACTTTTTACTTTAACCACTGATCATTGTCAATTCAAACACTGCTTTATTGCTATGCGACACTACTAAATTGCTACAACGCATTTTGAATTGCACTCAAATCTGGATTCTCAATCACAGGGCCATTTTCTTCCTCTGCGTAAGTACTTCCAGCCGATATTTGTATCTCGTTATGAGGCTCAATGGATATGTTCAGGTCTTCTAATACGTGTTTTGCTTTCTTGTCTATGTAGCCATTTCTGATGATTGAAGTGTTTCGCAGTTCGTTGTACCGTCTAATAAGCCTGTTTACCTGGTCCACAGAACAAAATTCTTCGTTCTCCAAATAAATGTTCTTTAGTTTGGAAGTGATTAGTTTTATTGCACCGTCAACAGGTTTTAGATCATCCCACACTTGGTGCAGCTCTGATGTCAAGGAATCGTCGCACTGCAGCAGATCCAATACTTTCTTTCGAAATTTAGTTACTTCTTTGAGGAGCTGTCGTGTACTGTGTATACGGTCACTCAGCAGCTGGTTCAGCTCGAATTGGACCACCAATTGTTGTAATTTGTCCTCAACAGACGCATCAGCGTGAAATCGCTCTGTTCTGTCCGGCAGAACCAGATTTTGATGGTGCATGAGCCTGATCCTGTTTTGCTCTAACAGATACGTAGGTATCGACAGTATATTACGCAGCACATAGAGTTCTAGCTTATCAAAGTTCTTGTCTACCGAGTTCTCCAGTAGAGACTCCAGCTTTGCAGTTCCGATTTTGATCTCGTCTGAAAAGTCTTGTCCATCAATCACATTTCTCTCCATCAAATATTTCTCCATGGCATTCGTGCACTTATACATGATCTCATTTACCGCATTTATAATATCATCAACTAGCGATATTGGTGGGTATCCTAAGTGTTCTGTCAACAAAGACGTGCTTTGCATAGTAGGTGCAGTCATCTCGAGCAGATGGAATTGGATCACAGGATCAAAACACTAAACAAACTGCTAAAACTCGTTTGCAACACTTCAGGGTATCCTGGAAGCTGAATACACATCAGTAATGAACCGCTGGATCTTCTTTTCTTTTGATAATCTTTGTTGTGAAGATGAAGTCATTGTTTTCATTATGAATACAAACTACGCTGTTGATACTTAGTATTAAGAAGAAAAAACACCAGCGATCGAGAATACTGAATTAGAAGCTACTAGGGGCTTGATTAGAACCTTTGGTTTGACCGGCATATAGCCAGGTATAAACAGTTACTAAATGGTTGATTTTGGAAAACGATATATGCAGGTCAATGGATTATAATAGGGATACATAACTACATTTGTACTTTGATAGTTAGTGGTTGTAGCTTTGTGATTTCGGCAATAATTAGTCACTGTCGCTAGAATCACTATCACTAGAGTTCTGCTCGTAAACAATCTCTGCTCCATTGTCCTCTTTCACAGCGGACAATTCGAGTTCCTTGTGGGATTCCGTGTTTTCTTTGGATACTTCATCGTCAAAGACAATCTTCTTATTGGATACTATGGGCAGGTTATCCACCTCAGAGTAAGACTTGTCCGACTTTTCCAGTAGCGTTCCCTCCAGTGAGATCATCCGTCCTGTGGTGTAAACGTTTCTTACCTTGAATTTCAGTTTCCCACTTATCTGCTGACCGTTTGCATCTACCCAGTGGCCCAGAGACTGGAATTTTTTGTCGCTGGCCGCGTCCGCGTTCTCGTTATCGAAGGACTCTTCGTTGTGAATGAACGTCCAGTCGTTTGGGATATTGTTCTTCTTTATGCTGGCGTTAAACGCATCATGCACCAACAGACCGATATGCGAACCAGATTGGATGAAGACCCATCCTTCTAGTACGTCACCCACTTGTGGCTGCCAAACGACAAGGTCCAAATTACACCACGTGAAGGTAAACGGTGTGTCCGGAGTCAGTTTCATCAAAGTCTCTCCTTCTTCGTCTGCTTGCTCGCCCACTATCGCCACGTTCTCATATCCAAGAATCACTCCTCCAATATCCGTATTGTACTTCATGACCATAGAGTTCAGGTGTTGTCTCATGATCCCCTCTTTTGGTTTCTGTTGATATATGGGTGCCAAAGAAACGTACATTGTCACAGGAACTTTGACAATGCACATAGAGCAGCCGTCCGCTTCATTGATCGGATTGTGCGATGCCTGTTTTAGTCTCTTGATTAAAGTCGCAACTGAAGCATCTCCCACGGCTCTTTTCATTCTCAAATTTTAGGTACCAAACACAAATTATTAACAGTTCACTGCACCCTAGTTTCCCTTGGAACCACCGATTAATGAGCACTTATACTATTGTCCATGTATGTTCAAGACCTCATCTCATCGCATATCTCGCTGCGTTCTTGTGCTTTTGGTGAAAAATTTCAACTAAAATGATTCTGGTCACGTGATGCGTTTTCGTCCATCTAAAGTAATCTGCTCTTGAACAGTTTGGCTTGGCTTGTGCCAACAGGTTGTACTGCCCTCGTGTTATGCTATGGGTATGCCTTTAATACAAAGTAGAATTATATGTAATGCTAAGGGAACAAACGTGATCACAGGAACACTTGAAGATAAATCCTTTTATGTTATAACAGTGGGATGTTAGTTATATCTGGGTAATATTACAGGTTTGAATTTCTAATTCATTGGGTATGAGTGTCTTATTGCGAGAACTGCATCAGCATCTCGAATTCCTGATCGGAGAACAGCAAAGAGAATTTGTCCGTATCCGGCTGGACCTCAAGTGGGAAGCTTGGCGTTCCAATGGAGTTTGAGGAGGTTGCCGATTGTGCGTCTTTTTGGTTTCCGTAAGGGTAAAACAAAGCATTGTTCTCTGTCTCAGTCAGCGAGTTTGAGTTACCTTCCGGTTTAATCCCGTTTGAAGGAAACATCATCTGGCTGTTACTTCGAGATTTGTTCAATTTATCGCTGCCGTTCAAAAAATCTTGTTGGAGTATCGGCAACTGGTCCGTAGGTTGCAAGAAAGAGTTTGGGGGAGATAGTAGTCGTTGTGCCGCTGTCACATGACTGGAATTTGACTCCATTGAATCGACAGAGAACGGTTGGTTACGATTGTTCATCAGGACGATTGCAGGTGGTTCCATCTTTGAAGAGTTCCGGGCCAGAAGTGAAGACTGAGAGACTTCGGATTTCATGTTCGTCTGGTTACCTTGATTCTTTGATGGCAAAACGTCGGGAGTCGGTGCTGTTCCTGGTACTTGCTGAGATGATCTCGAAAAAGACATTTGATTGCCTCCGGTGCCGTTTGTAGAGACATTCTTGTACACTTCTTTAACTTTGAGTACCATATGAAGCCAGTTTTTAGTGATCTGGCACGATTGTTCGCGTTGTTTGAGAATCCGTAACATGACTTTGTAACAGTGGCTTAAATTCTTCCCTCTGCTATTCTTGAAAGTGTCATAATCTGGATCCATGAACGGGAAATTGATACCATAGTTACATTGGATAGCACCAACAAACGCACAAAAACAAAAGAATGGTGATGCCTCAATCAGATTCAGAGCTCCATTTGAGTTGCCACGGGGAACAGTTGATTCAGAATTGTGAACTGCTTCCAAAATTTCACAAAGCTGTCGTAGAGCAGAAAAACACTTTCTATACATCCCAATCCAGTATCCTGGAATTGTAGGTTTCGGTAAAAATGGTGGATCTATCGGACCACAAGGCCCTAACTCTTTTGAGGGCATAAACGGAAGGTATTCACGAATGCAAAATATGGTCACCAAACAATGCAAACAATTGATAGTGACAATGATGAAAACTTTTTTCACCTGGTTTGGGTTTTGGCGTTGTCCAGCATAATCGAACGTTGGCCATTTCCACTCGGGTGGCATCAAGTTCCAGTATTCTTCTACCTCCTTGAGTACTCTGCCGACAACAGAGTTTTCCGGGTCCCAGGGTACCTCGTTTGGTCTCTTAGCACGACCACCTTCCATCATGTAATCGTTGATTGCACCCCATAATGAGTATGCCTTTAAGTATGCAGAAAACTCATTTTGAAGAAGCAGACGAGGATTCGCTTTGTAAAAAGTATTGTAACTTTTCATGTCGACTTTGCTCTGTAGTTGTAGTTCAAATTCCGGCAGTAACCCCTTAGAGTCGCTTCTGTCCCCAGGTCCGTTAAGTTCTGCCGACGAACTTGTCTCTGGGGTTGCGTACATTTCATTATTCGGCAGCATCTTCTTTGTTGAAGTTAAAAGTCCGCTAAAATAGTAAGCATCGGACATCGGCAGCTCGACGTCTTCGAACTTGCTGATCGCAAAACAACGATTATCACCGGTAGAGATGATTCTGTCTAAACAGAATGCCGACCAGAAAGTTCTGTTTCTAGCTTCCTTAAGCAGCGGCTGTTCCCTGCATTGCTGTTGGAACCCCTCGTCGAACTGCAAAGCTTGAATCAGCCTAGTCCCTGATCCATGCAGCATCCAAGCGGCATAATAATCATTTTGACCCCACTTCAAACACGCCAAAAGAATCAAAGCTTGGCAAATTTCTATGTCAGGTTTTAGTAGGAAGAGTCCACCTTGAAAAATGGCTTCTACTGACAACTTTTCGTAGAGTGAATTTTTGACTTGAAATGAGTTGATGCCTAACCATTTGTCGTTGGCACTGAACTCTGAGGAGAAATCAGAGTCCTTGAACGGAGTGAACAGCGAGCAAAGACTCAGCACCGCGCCAACTAGAATCGGGTTCACATCCTTCAAGTTTCTTTCAAATGACGGTATGTGTAAAAACAGACACTCGGGGAAACTGATCGCTGTTCTGTGTACTGCAGCAAGCACATGCTTCGCGGGTGTATACGCGACTAGTTTTTGGATAGACGTGAACACCGGGGCTGGAGGCCCATTTTGCAGCGACGCCATGTATGCAGCATCGGAAGGCATTTGCGATACTGGCGCTGGTGAGTACACCCCGTCCATAGTGGGTACGAAAGCCTGGTTGCCGGGCGGAGAAGGCCCGGACTGCATGTACTGCTGGTACTGTCTGGGAGGCTTCAAGTGCACCGGCTGCGCGTTCTGCTGCCCGTTAGGCACGGGCCCAGCCACCATCTGCGGCATTCCGATTCCCGGAACCGGCTGCTGCGCAGCCGCATGGTACTGCGGCAGGGTCGCAGCAGAAGACCCGCTGTTGCTGCGTCCCTTTGCATCGCTACTTTGTTTCGCGACACGCTTCTTCCTGGCGTCCCGGTTCACCTTACGCGGAGGGTACGTGAGCACGCACTCCTCTGCACAGCCCTTGTGCACGCAGTACGTGCAGGGGCCGGTCCCGTTGTGGATGCATCGTATTTTCTGTTTCCGGCACTTGCTGCACGCCAGAACGCACCTCATCACGCGCAGAAACCTGTCTGTCCTGACTTACGCGCCTTAGCTATAATTCTAGACCTGTTTTGAGGCCCTGCGGCGCCTCTAACCTTCGTGGAACCGGTTTCCGTCCTCTGAACCGGTCTTTTCTTTCAGATCAAAGACAGCTTTTTTCCTCTGTCTCCTAACCTTTTCTGCGCTCTCAAACGCTCTCCCGATTCTCTAATGCACTGTATCACTGCGGTCAGTCACAAATCAACCTTATTCGAGCAACTTTCGGCCCTTTTGCATTAAATCTTGCCGATCCTCCTTTAGTCCCATTATAAATTCATTTCAATTTCTATTTCTATTTCTAAATTCCATATCCCATATTCTATAGCTCTTTGCTTATAAGCCTTCAGATGAGAAAAGAAATGAAGAAATGAGCAGATCCGGAGTAGCCAAGACTCACTTAGCGTCAGGTGGGGCACGGCAAGGCCCGGATTTAGGCCCGTAGCAAAGGCCAGTACGTCAGGTTTCCTGGGGTGCTGGTATCAGTGGCTTTTTTGCAGCTGAATAAGCTGGACTTGAATTTTGTGCCAAGAAGCAGAACAGTATGTAGACGAATTGACAGTTATGTACGGTGTCACCGCAGGGTGAGTGTTTCAGGCGCGCATTCTGCGCACGAGTTCCATGATGATGTAAAATTCCTGGTATGAGAGGTAGGTGACGAAACGTTCGCAGATGGAATTACCATTCTTGACGTAACCAGTCCAGAAACATACGAGCGGTGAGACAAGGCCCGAGAGCGAGAAAAAGAACATGAGCTGGAGCAGGAGTGAGACAGAAGGGATTTCGGCGTAGACGTCAGGGTCCTCCAAGAGCGTCTTGAGGGGTGTCACTGAGGTGTTCTCGGAGATATCGGTGTTTGCGATTTCCAGGTAGTGTGCTAGCAAGCGGAGCGTGAAGCGGGCTTCGTCGCTGCTGGCGGGCGAAGCTGAGCGGTACTGCACGTACCTGGCGATCATTCGGGCCGTGGAATGGAACGGTGGGCGCAAGTCCGGGACGTGGCGTGCAGCAGCGCCGAATTCGCTGCATTCGACGCTGTATGCGTCGCAAAATGCATGTATAGCGGTCTGTAGCTGCTGTTGAGCGTCAGATACAGGATTCGGACGGCCCTCTGGGTGGTCTCCATCGGCAGGGCCGATGGAGACCACTTGTTGCATCAGCTGGAGCATTGCGGTGCCGTTGCCGGCCAATTTCGCAGACACGGCGTCGATGGTTTCGACAACGTCACGTGCACGCACGGCTGTCCAATCCGGCTCCAGATTATGTGCGTCTGGCATGCGGAACGGGTACCCCTGCGCCAGGCAGAGGAGCAGCAGGTAGGTAATGATCGTGGGTAAGTTACGCATGGTTTGTGGCTTGGGGTTTGTGGTCTGGGGCCGCACGTTCAGAAAATACAGTTTTATCGAGATTTGAACGTGCAACAGGTGGTTTTTAGAGCTCTATGATGCCTTTTATACTAAATCTACGGTTTCTGGAGCCCAGCCGGCAACGCCAGTTCTAAAACTGGGCCTTCAGCTGGTAGATTCCGTTTCTGGATGATAAGCCAAGGTGCTGACGCAAGCGACAGAAACTGGAACTGAGAATGCGGCCCTTCGACTCCCGGAAGAGCATCAACTTAAATGTAATCTGAAATTCTGATATCGATTACTGTGATGTGAAATGCCGAATAGGTCCACATAGATAAGAACACAGCTGAATGGTTCCAATGGCCGGCAGTTGGCTCTACGGTGTGCTGGGATACCAGATATTGGCAGTATATATACGTGCAGTACAAGTAACAAGGGTTTTAAGAGCGTGTGCATTTTCCAATACCGCTTTACATCGTTGAATTTAGGTTGAAAGCGCAGGGTCCCATTCCATGACATGTCTACAGATAGGATTCTACAGGACCTGGAACAGAATCTGTTTCTGCCAAGCGATGTTCTGCGATCTGGCAGCAAGGTATCGGTAAAATATAAGTATGTGGACGATGCTTACATGGAATCGTGCGGCTGTGTGATGTCGGAACGGCTTTCGAAGGTGATTGCCCTGTCGCTTGACTCGAAGTGCCCGGTTTGTCAAACCGCGGGGGTTTTTGGCATCGGGCCGATTGGACCCTTGCGGCATCTCTACGACCAGCTCAAGTTCTATCTTCATTCCCAAGGGTCTGCCGAGAGCGGTTGGGTGAATAACTCTTCAGTCAGCGCTACACCGAGCGGGCAAATACAGCCGGAAAAGTCCCACTCGCTGCTGTCCTTATTCCTGAAAGTCGCCAACAAAGTTGCTGAAGGCGATGATCCGGATGAGAAATTGCGTATGAAACAATTGAAGAGCCAGAGCAACATTTCACTTCCGACAGGATCGCCAGAAGAGAAAATAACCGCTGATTCGACTTCTTTGGACAACGTTTCCAACTCCAAAACGCTGCCGATTCAAGACGACAACTCGTTCACAGAGCCTGCTTTGCTCGCGGTACCGTCCGTCACGCTGCAATCAGCTTTAGACGAAGAGAAAGAATATTACTTCGCGAAATGTTTTCCCACGTACCGGAAAAGATCGCTGTATTATACACACTCGAAGTTCCTGCGAACCAAATCTAAGCTGTTCATCAACAATTCAATCTCGCCGGACTGTACCAAGTTTGCACTAATCACTGCCAACAAATGGGAAGTGTTCTCTATTCCAGTTAACACAAAAGGGACAAAGAACAAAGAGCCTGAACTTTTATTCTGCGGTAATACTAACGGTGAATATGGGCCGAATTTTGACTCTTTATCATTTCCTCCTAATAAGGATGTACTTCAACCCATTTATAATGAGTCCTGGGACTCGTCTACGATGAAAACGACAAGGAAGAAGACAAAGGCGGATAATGCAACGTCTTCGCTAGCTAATTGGGAACAAATTTACTGCAAACTGAGTAATAACCTGCTTGTAGTGGCTGGTACTCGAGGTATATTCCGAGTTTTCGACTTGAATAGATCTGGCGAACCCATCTACACTTACTGTTCTTCCTTCCCTATCCGTTCGATTGATATAAATCCTGTCACATGTACCATTTCTTGTGGTATAACTGGTACAGACAGAACGACTGGCTCAGAACAGGCTTTGTTGCTGTTCCACAGAGTAGATTTTGAAGCATCGTCGCAAAAATGGCATTTCCCTCAGCCCGTTACCATCACTCTGCCCTACAGAGATCCGATACATACCTTGCAATTTTCTTCGGATGGAAAGTACTTATCTTGCTCAACAGCTCTAGAGTCAAGGTTTTTTGTTATCTCACTGAGGAAAATTAATGAACCCAGGCTAGTGATGAAATCAATTCGGTCTCTGGACACGTCCTTGGAATCAGAAGGTATAACAGATACAAAGATATTCCCAGGAAATCCCAATCTCATGTGTGTGACATCAGTGGCAGTCAATGCTCCTCCGATAGTTATTAACACCAAGATTGAGTCAATAAATGGGATCCAAAGTGTAGCACAACCAACCATGTTACTCCGGCTTGATGAACTAGGTTCTAAAATTCACAAGTGTGAAATCTCTCCAAGAAATGACTCCATTGCGTTCCTTGACAGAAATGGTACAGTATACATTCTTTTTGCTCCAACTATGATTGACAATGAGAGGAAAAAGATCATTACGGTCGATGTGGTCTCGAATGCCTATCGGATGAGAGAATCAGCCTCAATGAGGTTTAGTATGGATGGGCACACTTTATACATCTTGGATAGAAAGGGGATTTTGTATGTTGAGGACTTCTCGTTTGGCCTACCACAGAATCCGGAGGTGACTAAATGTAAGCAACTGAACTAAGATAAGACTTGGGGCAGAAAGTATATAGTCTATAAACAAACAGTGGTTCAAAGCAGGGCTTTGAACATCTCATCATTTTCGTTAATGTTATCGTAAAACTCATAAAACGGCATTCCAACAAGACTTTGTATGTCAGACTCAATTATGATGCCTTTATCAACTTTGATTGTGAATCCATTACATGTGACTGAAAACTTGGGACCAGAATTGAACTTCCAAGCATCGCTTCTTAACTTCATAGCTGTCTCGGATATTTCCGGTAAGCTGGATTGCTCATCGCAGTAGTAAACAGGAATATCGAAGTCTTTCAACAGTTCACGGAACTGCTGGGTCACTATCGAGCAGAATTCATCGATGGAATCTACAACTTCGCCCCCGATATTATTTACCTTTGATCTGACACTTTCAACGCTATTGCAGTTCCATTCGACGCCTGGTAAATCGGTAGGTTTCAACAATCCTTTGAACTGTGATAGATCTGAATTTACCAGCATGGTTCCATGATGATACGCTTTGCCTTTTGCGATCTTGAAGGCACTCCCGCTAATTTTGTGACCCTTATATGTAAGGTCTCCACGCTCATTGAGGGCAACCTCATCATTGTTGAGCCATTTCATGAGATGCCTGTTGAAATACTCGCGATTAAAGTTATCTCTAGAAGTCAGATAAGAATAATTGACATTTCCCAAATCATGCACGACCGCTCCCCCGCCGGACAATCTTCTGACAAAATCGTATCCCCTCTGAGATATATTCCTCATGTATGTTTCCTTCCATGGGTTTTGGTTCTTTCCTATCACCACACACTTGTCATTGGTATAGAACAAGATCCGTTCGCTGCGGAATTCGGACCCGTTCAACGGTGTGTGACGAAACACATAATCCTCTAGGGCTAAATTGAAATAGGGATCAGTAGACACGCTTCTGATCACAAATCTTCCCTCGCTTCGAGTGTGCTTCTCGAGTTCATGCGGCGTCAACACTCCAACAGAATAAATCGAGTTTAGCTCTGACTGTAACTCTTCTATCTCACTTCTCTCAACGGTATCCACGCATTTCGCAGCAGACTCATCTGGTTTCGTAAAAAGGTCTGTGTAGAAATTGTTCAGCTCCTTGTATTTGTCGTCTGTTTCATCCAAGTCAAATGGGAATTGAGTTCCTGCTGAAGTGTAAGGCCTCCTCCATGGTACACTTCTGATTCGGGCAGAAGCGATAACCGGTCGAAACAACCTCAAAAACATTGCTTATAAGCTGTAGCTTGTAGTAAATGACTGATTGTTTTTGGAGCTCAGTTAGGTTCTACCTTTTCTTGTTTTATCTCATTCTTGTAGTATGTGATGAGGTTACGACAGATCAAATCGATTCAGCTTCATCTCTTAACAGTAAAATAAATCCATCGAAAGAATAAAATGAACCAAGCTAAGCTTCTGACGGGCGAGTCAACCTTGTAAGGCAGGATAAAAGCAAACAAGAATTCAAAATCACAGATGGACCGTGTTCAGCCCTTCATTGAAGAGTGTTTGTTCACAAAATGTTTTGACAATCCTAGGAAACCAATCGATGAGAATAGACTTACGCAGACACTGTTCCTGATGCCTACTGACGGCAACATTTCGGGGAACTTGAGAAAGAAGCGCAGTGCAAAACTTCTGCATAGTACCAATGATGCCAGCGCTCCTGAGCTAAAGCAGCCGAATTACAAGACCATCAACAAGAATTCCAGAGTCGTTTTGAAGGAATACTTCAACAAGTGCAAGCTGGCCGCAGAAAGAAGTCATAAGCTGGCCCGTAAGTTGGAGACTTCAGACAGAGCACAATTTGAAAGGTGGATGCAGGAATCGCATCCAGATCTGTGGCAAGATCTACCGAAGTACAGTACTTTTGCTCAAATGTATGACAACATGTGGTGTCCCTACATGAAAGAGCTACTGAACATCCCAAATAACCACAAAGCGGGTTCAGGACTCTCGCTGAACTCACAGCAAGTTCTGATGAAACTTTCGATGGCAGATTATAACGGATGCAAGCTGCGAGTGGTGAAGTCCAAGAACAAGTCGCTGATTGGCGTTGAAGGCATCGTAATATGGGACGCTCAGAAGACCTTCATAATGGTAAGCCCCGGTGCGCTATACGACAGCATCAAGTCCATACCGAAGAAGGGGTCGCTTTTTGAGTTCCACATCCCGCTAAACGACGAAGAAAGCCTTTCTTACTCGATTCTGGGTGACCGGTTCAAGTATCGCAGCGTAGACAGAGCTGGTAGAAAGTTCAAAAACCGTCGTTGTGACGACTTACTTTACTATATACGCTAATTAAGACTCTCCCGATCGTTATCAAGGATCTTTATCATCCTTCATGAGTATCTCCGTGATCTTTTCTGTTAATTCCTTGTCACTCAGCGAGTCATGGAGCAGCTTCTCTACGTTGAACTCGGTTGTGTTAAGGCTATTGAAACTGTCTTTAAACAACTTGCCCTCCAAAAGCGCGGTTGCAGTACCTCTATTCTTGAAGATTAGGGACTCATCCTGCTCCACATTGTCTCGTACTAGGTCTCTAACCCTGCTCTTGATCATTTCCTCAAGGGTAACATCATCTTTTAACACTTGATTAAGTATGGTCTTTCGCAGACTATCTAGATGTCCTTCTTTCTTGAATTTATCAGCCAAATCCTGAGCTGGGTCCATCGAACCTTCGATTTTGGGGTCAATTCCACTCCCCATTACAATTTAGAGTTATATGCGCTAGAGCAGTGTCGTTGCAGCTTCCTGGAACTGACTTTCATTCATGTTAGTATCATCTCATCGCTGGTTAGTGCAGCTATATCTGATTTCTATATATAAAGGATCAGAAATTCAATTGAAGAAGCGATGAGGTAGATGGAATTACAGTTTCTTTGCTCATGAATTTTATTGGAGTCGTTTGGAGTGGGAGACTTAAATCAGCGGTTGCTATCATTATTCAGACATATGGAAGATGTCGATTTTGATAAGTTTGAATGGTTTAAGGTCAGCGTTCTAGTTGATAAGTGTGATGAAGAGCTGAGAAAAGTTGAACGTCAGTTAGCCGGGACTCGGAAGAGGAAAAGGGGATTAAAAGGCGATCCTCAGATTGCTACAACTGTAAATCCTTTGAAAGGTGTGGAAAATCTGGTTAATGACTATGCTCTGTACGTGAAGAAGCAAGTTTCGCAATTTTTGGGAGAGGTTTCCTTGGACAACGTTTCTGAGTTCATACTCCAGGCACGAATCTCTCTAACACGCCTACAACCTGTTTTCTCAGCAGTAGAGCGTCTACTTCAAGTTCAGGAACACCATATGCAGTTTTATCCGGTCCTGTTGCAACTGACAATATCGTATGTAGGCCACGTTCATTATCATTCGCTGCAAAGACTGATTAAGGAGGAGTTTATCCGACAAATCAAAATTGGATTGCCTCCTTCCGATCAGTTATTGATGATCTGTTATGTTTTTGCCGATATAAGCTGTCCCAGCGCTTTTCGAAAGGATATAGAGCCATTATGGGGTTTTAACGCTTCTGTGAATGCAGCGTTTGTGGAGAATATCTTGATTGGCTTGTACCAATATTACAAAGACGATGTCGCTAATAGAACCAGTGATGTTGATGAAGCGTGCAGGTTTGGCACATTTCTCGGTTATATGAACACAGCCGTTGAAAGGATTTATCCGGAGGATAAATTTGTGATTATAAGTGAAGGATTGAAGTCACTTTTTGGAGATGTCGAGTTCTATAAAAACATGGTATTCAAACAGTTAACCTCACCGTTGAGTTATTCGTCTGAATTTACACAGTCCATTGACTTATTTGATGAGCCTTTATTCTCCGGGAATGAACTTGATAAGGCTAATGTTGTGATTTCCACAAAGCTTGTGCAACACGTTATGAAGAGCAAGTCAGAGGACGACACAATGTTACTTCGCCTTACATCTATTTTGTGCAAAGATTCTTCTCTTCCAATGATGGCATTTTTTCGATTCAGCCTCAGTGCTGATACTGTTCCCAAATTTCTAAAACTCCTTGTGAAGCATGTCGTCCAATTGAAAGAAATACCAGGTGTACTTTATCAAAACGAATGCGAATGGCTGGGCAATTTATCCTCTTTTTTGCACAGATACCACTTGTTGAAGCCTTTTGCGGAATGTTTCTTTGCAACGTACTTATTAAAGGAAATGATACTTAACAACATATCCCTAAACCTAGTTAGGGAATCCCTAACTGAAGGGAAACTAATGGAGATATCAGCTCTTTCAAGATTCTCAAAAATTCTGGAGGGTGATCCAATCTTACTTCGTAATGCTATTAGACTTTTGACTCATTCTGCATCTACTGTCTCCGAAACAGACGACAAAATATCATTGTGTCTTCCGAAACGTCTCTTCCCAGGGTTAACAAATAAATCAGAATCACAGCTTCCATTTTTGTTGCCCGAGAAGTGGCATAATAATTCATTTTACACACTTTCGGAGCATGAAATCCCAATTGTGTACCAGAATCAGCCATTATTACAAAGAGTTATCATACGTCCAACAATTTTGGAGAATTGCTCTTTCTCACTTAATTTGAACTTGATACATGCCATTATTCTAGACTCTCTTTTTAATGCTAAAATAACTTGGGAGTTTACACATATGGTACATGAGCTTTCGGTTCATCGCCCAGCTGCATTCCGTCATCATTTGGATACAATGGTCAAGTACGGACTACTTCTTTGCATTAATGATACAACTTACACGACTAACTTAAAATTCAAGCCAAATCCCCAGTTGGTAATAAGTGGTGTGCTTACCTTGCCATAAATTAGCGAATGCCGAATGCTGTAAGGCTGCTCAATCGAAGCATGATGTACCCTCCAATGGAATTGCAAGTACTTGCCCTCGAAGAAACATCCTTGCCATTGTCTAACCTGTTCGTGAATTGGAGTCGTACACCGTGTTATTTCGCTGTTCCATCCATGAATCTATCCACCCATATCTTGCATACCATGCGATCACACAATGTGAGGATGATACATGGGTACTCAACTAGACATTCAAGACAGTCACGTGATGTAAATAGTCTGGATATAGAGCGTCCAAAGACAGTCAACAATGCTTAGTGCAACTACTGTAAGAAGAACAAGAAGAAACCGTATCTCGATACCGCTGTGCTACATACTCAGATAAAGCGGTAATGGAATGCCAACATTGGCTCCTGAGAAGATAAAGAGTTTAAAACTTAAGTATGATTCGCTTTTCGATGAGTTAGAACAGTTACTTAAGGAATACAAGGAACCCGGGCAAGACTACCGACATGACCGTACAGTGTATCAGTTCCTGCGACAACTGAGCAAGTACAAAATTCCTAAGCTAAACAAAGTATCAAGTGGTGGCAGTCTGTACGTGGCTAAGCTTGATACTTCTTTTTGTTCAGATCTTTGGCAGAGGCTTTCAGGTATCATTACTGAGTTAGTTGAAGAGCATACGATCCTCAAGGATCCCTCGGGCATAATTTTAAAGGATATTGATTACGCTTATAGAAATATATGCTTCAAGATTGAAACTATGAACCGGCACTGTAGGCCACTTTTGCAGCCCTTACTGAGAGAAGCAGAAGATATACCAGTCAAAAATCTTGAAGAGTTCGGAACAATGCATTATCTAGCCAGATTATTCTCAATCTTCAAGGTGCCAGTAGACACTATCGTAGAGAGTTTGATGGGTCAGGCACTGCGATCTGTGTCAGAAACCAGGTTTCTCTTTGTCCGGAACGTCATACGATACAACATCTCAATGGAAAATACTTCAGCCTGTTCACTATTCGAAACAGTGCTGAATAATCGAATTACAGAGTTCAAATTCAGTCCGAACTACTTTCAAGAAGTTAGCTTGCTTCAGGATATTGTATTGTACTTGTGTGAAGACCGCTCAATTCTTTGTCAATCATCCCTCATTTTGATAATAGAGGAGCTCGTCATGAATTTAGCCAATTACGAAACGGTATTGACCGAATACAGACACAGACCCAAGCTGATTTTTTCAATATTGGAGAGTCTAGAACGAATGATCCAGTCCTATTACCCTGGTAAGTTAAATGAGTTCAATAAACTTGTTACAACCACAATCTCGGGGCTTATAAATGAAGAATTCATGTCCTCGTTGGTTCTCCTATATCAGAAGATAGTAGACTCCGATGATAGTGAATCTATCCAAACTTTAAGAGAGTACCTACAGATTACTCTGGCTGAGAATATAAAACTGATAGAGAAGGTGTGCAAATGGATATGCAAAGTTTCTGAAGAACCAGCGTCTTCGGTACCTTCAGGTTTGCTAAGGGCATGTTGCATATTCTTGAATGATTTGTTTCTTTCAGACTCTAAATATGACGAGATCCTGTGGGGAATTTACAAAAAAAAGTACTTCTTGAGATCAATATTGAAGGCTGTCAGTAGTTCAGAGGAGCTGATTAAATCTAACAGCAGATTTGATCAACAGCTTTTTAATTCTAAAATACTGAAATCTGAACACCTTAGTGACCTTCAATCTTTAAACAAGGAATGTATTGACTCACTAAAAATGAAACCTGTAGAAAAGGTGACGGCTTTGATCCTGAAAAGAGATACCATTTCAGATGCGATTGAATCGTCAGATATTGCTGGTTTGATTCTACCTCGTCCATTGAACGACCTCATTGTCAAACACTGTGAGTACTATAAATCAATTGGAAGAAATGAGTTCAAAACTGTATCTCTGCAGTATAGGATCAACTTGCTCGAACTGAAAAGCCCTTTCACTTATGGAATCCTTAACACTCCTATCATACTTCATGTCAATCTTCTTCAGGCTGCGATTTTCTACTTATTCACAGGAAACCAACATCTCTCCCTCCAACATATCAAAAATAGCCTCACAAAAGACAAACATGACATCCCGCAGATAGACAGAAACATGGATATGTTCGTTCATATGAACATGTTTAAGTACGATGATCTGAACAGGCTTTATCTGAACAAAAAGTATAAACCCAAAAAAGAGGCGTTAACTGACGGGAAACTTTCCTTATATCACCTCCCAAAACTTCCCCCCAATATAATTGCAACTGATAAAGCAGATAACCAATGGTTCACCCAGTTGGTTATCGCAAGAATTGTGAGAATCTTGAAAGATAAAAGAACATGTACCAGAACAGAGCTATTTGATCTTGTGTCTCTAGATTTCCATGGTATCAGTCGCGGGGAATTCAAAGACGCATTTGACAGTTGCAAGGACTACTATAAACTGGATAACGGAAATATCCAGTACATAATATAGATGAAAATAAACTAAATTCACAAATAAAACTTATTTATTCAGGCTCGAATGCTTGGTCTGCAACGTCGAACAACAGCTCCATAGCACCTATTTGGTAGCTCACGTCGTTCAAGTCTTCATTATTAGGGGAAATGATGGTAGGTCCCCATATGATGCAAAGTGCTTTCAAATTCATTCTGTTTTTAGCTTCGTGTTCTAAAATTCTTTTTAGATGGAATATCAACGCTCTTATTGTCCAGTATTGTCCGTCAGGTAATTTATATATTATTCCATGCATGTAATTCCTCCTTGTAGTTGGATCCTCGATAGACAAGCAAGTCTTTATTTCCTCTGTCATCTCTCTTGGAAGGAGAGTATCCGGAAGATTTGCAAAAAAAGTTTTGAGTAAAGAACCCACGAGATATATGTCCGAATCAGTGTAATTCTTTGGGGGGAGCACCATGAAAACATTCGATGGATCTTTGTCTATCTCACTCTTCAGTCTGGAAACATCGAGCACATTTGCTGATTTTCTATAAATACCTTCTAGATCCAGTCCATATTTGTCAATCACGTAAATACATTGACGGACAATCGCGGGTACTAAGTCCTGGTCGTAGTCCAATAAGCTTTCCAGAGGTACCCCAAAAGTCTTGAAATCTTTTGTCGTTCCTGGAGGAAGAGAACCTATCGTTTGGACAGTTGAAGGTGGTCTATTCATGGTATCAGATCCGGTAGCAATCGAGTGTGCTACGCTAGCCTGGCGGTTATTCGCACCAGGATCTAAGGTAGGGAAATCCTTTGTGTTTGGTAGGTTTGCTCCGGAATTTCCGGCAGCATTAGGCGCGACCACATCAACCATTGATCTTGTTGGCTTAGACCCAGTTGGTGTCAGATTGCTACCTGCAGAAGACATCTGAGAATGTCCGGTTGACGCAGGAACTGGAGGAGCAGTTGAGGTTATGGCGGCCGATGGGGTGCTGTTGAATGGAGAGTCATTTTGTGTAGACATCACTCTCTTTGGCAGTGAATTCTTAGAAGAGTTTACAACAAAATTAGAAGGATTGGATATCTTTCCAAAACTGTTATTGTTGTTAGCAGATGACGTATAAGACCTAGCCATAGAGGGATGCTTTTTGTACTCCACTGGAATTAAATTTTTATTAACCATAGAACCGGATTTTGAAGTATTGTAGTTCTTCAAAAAATTGTACAATTCCAACTCGTTGTTCATGGAAGTGGCCGCACTTCTCATTGATTTTGAGTTCCCGTCCACTGGGTTCACGGAAACGCCGCTATTCAAAATCATGTTTTCTGTCCATATAGTGTATTTTTGTAATTGGATAGACATTGCGGTATCAATCTCTAAAATTAGATCTTTGAGTTCAGAAACGATTTGAGGACGTTCCTTAGATAAGAAGGTATTTCTCAACGAGTTAGAGTGGTCGACCTTCTGCTTGTATTCCAAATCTGCATTATCTATCTTTCTTTGAAGGTCTTCTTCTTGCTCCTTTGTTGTTTTCGATCCTCTCAATGTCAATTTTGTTTTCGTTGGGTCTGTCAGCCTGAGCTTTTCCCAATCCTGACATAGCGAGATGTATCTCGCCTTGGCCTTCTCTGCAGCATGGATCGCGTCAGAGACGTCTTTCTCCAAACGCCTACTTTTCTCCTTCACCGACTTTCTTGCTTTCGTCACTGTCAATAGTAAAGCAGTCAACTCATCGTATATCTTTTGCAATGCTCTCACATACGAAACTTTGACTTGAGACAGCTTGTTGTCGTAGTCCAAAAGCTGGTGTATAGCCTTTGAGAGTCCAGAGCTCCCGGTCTCCTGGAAAAAATGCTTGGTTGTCTTGGTCATCTCCATTGCGTGTTCCTCTTCGTACACATACTTCTTTCTCATAAATTTCGTGAATTCTTCGCACGTTAGCAGTGATCCTTTCAGTCTAGAGAGTAGTGCATTTGTTGCGATATCAGAAGAAAGCACTTGAATCACCTCCTGCCTCTGCAGCAGGTCGCTGGTCTGCTGCGCGTTTTCAGCACCGCTTGCGCCAGCGTGCCCTTCCGTTTGAGTATCGCTCATTCTAGCGTCAAACACAATCAATCACGGCTAAACTGATAAAACCCACAGCTCAAATTCGCCACTCAGATTTCTGAACACAGATTCCCGTCCAAAAGCTCGGAAAACACGATTATTTCAGTCTTCAACAACAGGTACCGAATATCGCTCAAGCAATCTTTACTTATAAGTACTCTATCACTCGCTCAAATCTGAACTTCTTATACCCAGTTCAGAGCAAAAATTGCGCCCTGTTGTTTGATGAAACTAGAGCAGCCTAAAACCACGCCAAACGTCTGCTGGACACGCTCTATTGCTTACGGTCGTGTTGTCTACTAACTGACATTCTTGATCTTCCTTAAGCCTCAGGTTTCAGAAACAAAGCCATGTATCGTGAATAGTGATATATCACGTGATCATTGAAAAAAGTGACTGCCTCAGTTACTCAGCCAGTTCACGCTAGTGGTCCAGCGGCGGTTTAATACATCTTTTGTAGGGCTTTTGAGCTATCAAAACAGCTGTGTCACTCGTCTATCTCGTGCCCTAACGCTGTAAGCTTGGCTCTTCTTCGCTTTTGTGAACTTTGTGGGAAAATCGTATATAAGCAGCAATGAAAAAACTGAACACTGATCAAGCGTTTTGAACAAGATGAAATTCAGGACTATTCTGGGTGCTGGAACTGACCAAGTCAGCGCCCTTTTTGAAGGCCTTGAGCGGATACCGAACTTCAATATACCAGACTGCCATTTAGGCTCTGTGCAGCGCACAGGAGCGCGCTGCAGTATGGTTTTTGAAGCATGTTGTCCTGCCTGTGGGCTGACAGCGAGCTGACAGCAAGCTGCGATTTCTATGATGATACATTTCCTTCAGTGCATAGTTCAACTGATAAGGATTACTTCCTATATGAAGATACAATTCATCGAATTTAGTCTTTCGCTCCTATCTGAGTTTCGCAGCATGTTGTCGGTAAGTACACGAATAGAGTAGATGAGTAGATACGTTAGCAAAATGCGGTGGAAGTCACTCCAGGGGCTTCAATGCGTACATTCTGACCGGGTATAAGCCGTCAGGCAGGCCCTTTTGTCTTTCAGTAGCAATGATCTTCAAGCCTGCGTCTTTGAACAGCTGCTCGAACTTCTCGTTCGATCTGGTCACGCTGCTATCCTGTGGATCAAAATCATCTTCGCCAGTGGTGTTGTTCTCCTTCACGACTATGGTGCCGTTCTTCTGTAGGCCCTTCTTGCAGCGCTCGAAGAATTGGACCAACTCTTCGTCCGGCAGATGCCCAACGCACCACTGACACCAGATCAGCCAGTATTTCCCGGACTCGGGGACCCAATCCTGCATCCCAATCTGGAATATTTCCCCCACTTTACCCTCCTGTTTCAAGGACGCTAGTTCCTGGTGTGCTTGCTGCACAAATGGTATCACAGGCTCAACAAGGTCAACCTTGTCACTCACTTTGCTCAAAAAGTTCTTAGTTACACGCCCGATCCCAGCCCCGACGTCGCAGCTGTACTTCACGTCGTCCGTGATCATTCGCGACTTGAGCTTACGAACAAAATGCAGCGATCCTTGCACGTCCATATTGGGCAGCGGAGTGTGGTCGCCGAATCCACCTAACACTCCATCGACTGTTGCAGGAACGTTCGTCCAGTATTCTATAGCGTCATCATAATTTATGTGGGAATCAGGAGCCGACATCTTGCTTCCTGATACACAGTTGTAAAACGTTAAAAGCACTTACAATGGTCTCTTGTTCGGACTTGTCTTGTGTACCTCATCGCATCACTTCGTCACATTTTTCACTTTTCTGCTTTTAGCCTAAAGGCTTCTTGACTATACAGGATCCGGGCCTGAGCCCATACATAGCAGGGGACGCGCTAGTGCCTCCAGTTTACACACTTGCTGGCTATCTGGCACCGAAAAACCAGGGCTTCATCTGGTTCATCTGCCCCAGGAGTACAGCCAATTGGCGGTGTTGCGCACTTCTTGGTTCCATACATCTTTCACGGTCTCAAAAAATGGTCTTTGCACCAGCACCTGAGGCTCGCGGCTCAACCGCTCATACTCAAATTCAGCCTTGTTGTCAATGATCTGTTCAACCTGCACGTTAGTCTTGTGCACACTGGTGCGCTGGTACAGTGGTTTGTCGATCACATAGTAATAGTACGACACACCCAGTAGCGTGCTCAGTGTTGTGAACCCGGTTAGTTTAAGAAGTTTGGACATTTTGCTAGGGGACAGACGTCTGGATTCTGCAGCGTGTATCTACCACCGCTCACGCGGCTCTTACTGTGCATCTACCACCTCTTGGCTACACATTTCCGGTCGTCCTTCATATACCCAGACTTGCCAAAGATTATAGGACGCAGGAGTTAAAGGTCACGTGATTAGTGAAAAAGTATTATTTGTGCGTTACCCGGAGTGTGTCACGTGACGGCATGGCTCTTTGAAAATTCATGAAAAATTCACTGCGATGTAGTATGGGTGAGAACAGTAGAGTTACAATTGAATTGAATGCACAATGTGTTATCGAAAAGAGGGCACAGTCCTTTCAAATAATGCCTATAAGGATAGATAGTTTTCCAGGAGTCTGTAACAGAGGGATACGTTTCGCGTGACTACTTCTTTCCGTTTCTTTTGGTTGATAGACAGAATATAGTCCTGTATTCACCGAATGGCAGGTTGTATGTGAGATTTTTGTTCAAGGACGAATCAGCGGCGCAGGCGAGCTCAATTGGGAGCGAGTCTTGTTTTAGTCGTTCATTATGTGCTTTGTGAATGTGTTGTGTGAGTTTCAAGTACTAACAGTTGTATTCCGAGTCGCTTGTGGCTGGTTTATCGGGTTTCCGAAGTTCCTTGGACATAGATTGTGTTCAACCAACTCAGGAGCCCTGAATAGGTTACCAGCGCTCGTGGTTTTGTTGCTACAGTCCGTTTGATTGATTTGGCCAAGCCATTCTTGGCATTTGTGCCAGAAATCGAGATCCCATACGAGAATCTACCTTTCGATGATAAAGTAGTCATAACTGTGGTGACCGCATTAATCTATTTGTTTACCCAGCTGCCAATTGCCGGTATCAGCAAGGATGTCGTTGCAGTGAAGGACCCTATTTTCTTCTTGCGTGGTGTTTTCGCAGCCGAGCCCCGCACTTTGCTTGAGTTTGGTGTGTTTCCACCAATCGCCACTGCACTTATCTTGCAGCTTTTGGCCGGTTTCAAAATCATCAAGGTTAACTTCAGCCAGAGAACTGACAGAGAACTGTTCCAGACATTGATCAAGGTGTTCTCTGTTCTCACTTATGCGGTTTTGGCAAACATTTTCATTGCTTCCGGGTACTACGGTGAAAACTTGTCCCTAGTGGCAAAATTGTTCATCAACGCCCAACTGATCGGTGCTGGTTTCTTTGTCACTTTGCTTATTGAGGTCATTGACAAGGGCCATGGTTTCGGCTCTGGTGCTATGGCGATTATTGCCATTTCTTTGTCTACCGGCCTGATTGACGACTTGTTTGGTGTTCAACAAATTCCAATTGACCAACAGGGCAATAAAGAACCAAGAGGTGCTATCATCAACTTGCTTCAAGGTTTGCGTGCCAAGCACAAGACTTTCTTAGGTGGTATAGTGAATGCGTTTCAAAGAGACTATCTACCAAATTTAACAACTGGTCTCCTAACTATTGTCATTGGAGGTCTAGTATGCTACCTGCAAAACGTTAGAACCGAATTATCTATTAGATCTACCAAGGCGAGAGGCATGTCTAACGTCTTCCCTATCAGATTGTTATACACAGGTGGATTGTCCGTGCTATTTTCGTACTCACTGCTATTTTACGTTCACATCATTGCATTTGTTATCATTCAGTTGATCGGTAAGAACCAAGACGATTCCATCATCAACAAAGTTCTTGGAGGATATGAACGAACCGAATTTTTCTACTTGGCTAAATTCCCATTGTCTTTGTTGGCCCCACCAACTTCCTTTGTTGGTCTATTCAAGCAGCCTTTGACCCTGGTGACCTTTTCTGCATTTTTGGTGGTGACCGGTGTGTGGTTTGCAACCAACTGGCAAGAATTTTCGGGCTCGTCTGCCCGTGACGTTGCTAAGCAGTTCAAGGAACAGGATGTTGCGTTAGCTGGTCACAGAGACGCTTCTAAGGAGCTGGTGAGACTCATCACTACTGCATCAGCCACTGGTGCCGCAATATTGGCAGTTCTAGTGTCTATCGGTGAGCTTCTGGGCTTAAAAGGTAAGGCAGCTGGAATTGTAGTTGCTATTTGCAGCGCGTTCGCCATTTTGGAAGTGCTAACCATCGAATTCCAACAAAGCGGTGGCCAGAGTGCCATCGCACAAGCTTTCGGCGCCAGATGAGATCCACTTTTAGTGCGACTTGTAACCATCTACATATATAAACGTTCTATACTGTACTGTCTCATCAGTCACCAATGAAATAAGATGAACCCTTTCAACGTGCATAAAGCCTTCTAAAATTCACGGTGCAACTTATCCACACGTATTATTTATATCTTCGTCTCTATTTACATGATGCAATCGGTTGGTCTCCACAATTCATCCTCTTTCCACGTAACAGTCCACATCGCTAGCTTCACTTTGAACCTTACCTTCCTTGATATACCTTCTCAGCTTCTCAAAATACAGCTTGGGGTCCACGTACCCGTTCTGGTACCCAGCAAACGTGTGTTTGAGCTCGGGCAAATTATGGGAGAGCAGTGGTTTCAGGTCCGTGTTGAAGTCCTTGGGCACCACGAACGTCCGCACTTTCTTCCAGTCGATCCTGTATCCACCGTGCTGAGTGTGTCTACCGATACCAGAAGACCTGGTACCCTTGTACATCGTTTTGTTACCATTCTTTGTCGTCAATGGCACACGCTTGTTACCTGCTTTGGACTGTCCGTAGAACAGAGTCCCATCACGGTACTTCTTCCATGGTCTGGTAAGTTGTGTCAGTTGCGTTTGCTGGAAAAGTCTAGCGGAAGTGGGTTGCATCTTTTAACTAAAAGGCTTTCCTTACTGAGTGTGTTTGAAAATACAGTAGAAGCTGATCACCCAACTCAACATACAACCAAAACCCTCTCTAATCCAGAGTAAAACATTCACTCTCATCGCTGAGCTACTTGTTCAAATGCTAAAGTCGTTGATATTGGCACTGTAGTCGTATTGAAAAAATTTAAGATATATGTCCGGGTAACTTTTGTAGAATGAGTCCTGTTATCACCAAACCAGCAGCAGGTAAGGATAGGACGTGCAGTTGTGGTCTCTGAAGGTTGTTGATTAGTTTATATGCAATAGTATATGACTGTGGATTGATTGATCTATTTAGTAGTGCAGTTTTCAGAGTCAGTAGTGGTTGAGCCTCCATAATCTGACTTTACCTTGTTCGTTTCCTACCGCAAGCATCTCGCCCTGAGGACTGAACGCTACGGAGGTGACCTTACCCAAAGGCGTTCCACTGGTGGGCCAGTTGGCGAATACGGTACCTGTTGCCATATGTACGAGTCTTAGAGCGTCTTTGGTGGCTCTGCTGGCCATCGCAAGCATTTGACCGTCGGGCGAAAACTCGAGCGATGAGATGGACGTTGTCAGTTGGTCCAACGTGAATACAGGCTTCTGTGAGTCGGTGGTCCTGTCGTACACGTTCACAAAACCGGACTCCGACCCTATAGCAATCCATCTGTTGGGCATGATCCTAGGTTTAGGAGAGCTCATCGTCGAGCCTCCGCCTACTTGAACTTTTGTAATTCCGACACCGCCTTCATCCTTCCATCTTCTGACGATCTTGCCGTTAGCGTTCAAATTAAACTCCCATACTTCGCCGTAGGTGTTGACCGCGACTAAAATCGTGTGGAACTGTCCGTTCGAGGCAGGTTTGTAGTCTATGCAGAAATCCGAGATCACACCCTCGATTTTACAGCCCTGCAGCCATACGCCGGTCGCAGCATGCAAAATGTTGACCCAACCGTTGTTACCTTGTAGACAAATGAGGCCGAACTGCTTGCCATTTGAATCTTGGAAATGCGCCAGCTTGAACTTTTCGAACGACCTCTGGGTCTCCTGGTGGCCGTAAAGTCTGGATATCTTGTCAATCTTAGCAACAGACGTGTTGCTGCTGGAAAGATCCCACGAATGCATGTAACGTCTTCTACCACCTGTGAACACTTTCTGCTCCTTCTGATCCAGCGACGAATAGAAACAACACGTTTGCACTGGTGTGCCCTTGATATGAACCGACGTGATCAGATGGTTAGCCTTCCCGTCAATATGATACACTCTGAGAGTTCTGTCGTAACCACCCGTCAGCAGGATTGGCTTTGTTGGATGGAAAGAGATGGCTTGGATCGCAGAGTGCGACGGATGTGAGGCGTTGGCGTCCTTCAGCCTTGTTATATCTAGAGACTTGGAGGGCAGCAATTTTGAGGATTTGACGGTAAAGTTGTAAGTAGTGTCCAACAGCTTCGAAAGCGCATTCACGTCACCGTTGATCACGTTTTCGTACTCACCGTCTTCGTTGTCGCTGTCCTGCAACCCAGTTTCGCTATCGTCTTCGTCCTCCACCCAGTTTGGCCGCGGGTAGATCTTCTCGAATTGGGATCTGAGTCTCCGCACGTAATCTCGTCCATTGATCTGCGACTCTGAGTACGACGTCCGTAGCTTCTTGGACCTGTTGCTCTCTGTAATCGTGATCTGCAGCCGCTCATCGTCCGAATCAGACCACGCATCCACTGATTCTGATTCTGAGCCGCTCTCGCTCTCAGAACCAGCGCTCTCCTCGTCTATCTCCATCCGGTCCGCATCTTCCTGGCCCTCTGCTCCATCATCCACGAAAAACAGCTGGTCGTCCATCACTTTCTCCATTTGATCTTCGGTTTGAGACTCCTCAGACCCACTATCGCCTGCATACTGTTCTGCATCGGATTCCGCGCCTTCAAACCCAAGCGCTGCGTCCTGCAACCCGCTGTAGAAGTCGCTCTGGTCTCCAAACACTAGTTTGGCTAAATGTTCCTCTTCCTCATCTGGTGGCGCTATGGGATGCTCCAAACTTCTCTCAACTACTGACATCTTTATCTTCAATTGGAATTCAGATACCTTACAGCTATAGAGCCCCTACTGTACCAGCTGTCCCCGTTTTCTTCAAACTAATCTCTTGCTACTTCTTGCGATGAGATGCGATGTGATGAGATTTAACGATTAAGAGCCTTTGAATCGAAAATTTTCATGTACCGGGCTCTTGAAAAAAGGAAAATGTATGTGGTGTACGGGTTTTATGGGGACCAAAACCTGGTATAAAGCTACCTTCAGCTGGTCCTTCGCGTGTAGCTCGTTGTGTTAGTCGTATTTTGACTGTTTTTATATCGCAGTGAGTGTATTAATGGCTGTCTTTGCCTATTTCTTTCGTCAGCAGCCATGTTTCTCTGAACTGTGGGTTCATATTCGGGACTCAAAACGAGTATTACAGACTAGAAATACAAAAAGTTAGGCAACAATTTGGAACACCCGCGGTTCAGCTGTGCTGGGGCTCCTTGCTACAGACTCTTGGCACAGACTCTTGGCGCAGACTCTTGGCACAGACTCTTGCTACAGCCATTGGTACAGCCATTGGTAACCGTGATTAGACGACGTGCTTCTGTTCTGAGTCTCTTCTACATATGGCTCTGAAAAATTGTGGCATAATGAATCACTAGACAATAAGGTATATAAGACCAGAACTGATGTAGAACAAATGCAAAATTGACACAGAATTGATACGGAATTGATTCAGATCGGTTGACCCTGAGGTAGATATGCAGGGGACCAGATAATCCACAGGATATTATCAAAATATAAGGAGATGGCCCCACCTCAGCTGCACAAATGGAGTCATGAGTACTGTATCCTCTCGACCATCACGTTTCCTAGTAAAAAGCTGTTGTTTGCGGGCACACAGGACTCCAAGATTCTGTGCATTGATTTGAGCACCTACGATTTGATACATGTGATATATTTGGGGGTATCAAAGGACTCTCACACGAGATCAAGCGTCCTGTGTTTGACCCGTTCGAAAGACGAGAAATACCTGTTCAGCGGTGGAGCAGACTCTTTGGTCAGAGTTTGGTCGGTAGGGTCTAACACGCACGAGTACAGTCTGGATGTGAAAGAACTAGTGACCATATACTCGCTGATGGATATCGGTGACATTTTCTCCCTTTCTTACATCGAAGAGCAAGACCTTGTTGTATTTGGGTCGCAGAATGCATCACTGCTGTACGTCTCGAACGTCTCACGCCAGACAAATGTTAAAAAAGACTATACCATGTTGCCACACCTGCGGTTCGACAAGTTTTTCGACTCCAAAGGGCCCCAGCAGCAGCTGGCACAAAGACCAAGCGATGCTACGGACATCTTACCGACCTCCGTCTCATCTTTGTCCTTGCACGATGAAGATCTTTCTGCGCAGATTTTACAGATACCAGCCTCCAACATTTTACCCTTTGCTCACAACGGGTTTATCTACTCGATCGTAAAGCTAGAGTCTCGCCGGGACTGTTTGCCTGTCTACGTGGACTTTTGTTCCAAGTGTCAGTACATTATCTCTGGAGGAGGAGACGGTCTCTCAAAACTCTGGTCCTTGCATGTAGACTCTGACAAAGAGGCCTCGGAAAAACTGGCGTTGATCACAGAGATGGACAACGAGGAGCCAGTGTTATCTCAGTTTGTGGAGTTCCCATTTTTGTACGTGGGGCTAACGAACGGTTTGGTCAAAATTTGGGATCTGAACACAAACCAACTAGTCAGCACTTTGCAAAGTGACGACAAGAGTGACGTTAGCTCGCTTGTTGTCTGTAACGATCATGTGTTCGCATCACAGAGGAAAGGGATTACTAAATTCTACCAGGATGACGTATATCACTGGCAAGGCCATCAAGGTAGCATTTTAAGCTCTGAAATCATTTCCACATCATGGTCAAGAAATTCGTACACTAGACTAATCACAGGGGGCAACGATGGTTCGCTCATTTTGTGGAATATTAATGGTTTGATCAACAGCAACGACTCATTTTCAGAGTCCTCTCTGCAGTCCAGCAACTTTCAGGAGACGCATCATCGGAACTCTTGGTCCGGTGTACAATTAGACAATGATCATATGCTAGACAATTTGACGTCTTTGATCCACTTCCAGACTGTTTCGCGGAAGGCTGATACTCGTCAGCTTCTTGAGGGCCGAAAATGTGCCACCTTTTTCCAGCAGTTATTCTACACGTTGGGTGCGAAACATTGTGATTTGATACCAGTTAACAATGGTGGCAATCCTGTCGTTTACTCTATCTTCTCAGGAAACTCCAAAGGCGTTAAAGACCGAAAGACAATTGTGTGGTATGGGCATTATGACGTCGTGGCAGCTGATATCGACGATTGGGACTCGGATCCTTTTAAATTATGCTGTGAAGATGGTTATTTAAAGGGAAGGGGTGTTACTGACAATAAAGGACCTCTTCTTGCAGCTATGTACTCTGTGGCAGAATTGTTACAAAGAGGTGAACTAGACCATGATATTATCTTCTTAGTTGAGGGACAGGAAGAGAACGGATCCGCCGGATTCAAGGAAGTTCTCATGAACAATCGCCACAGGTTCAGCGAGAAAATTGACTGGATTATCTTGAGTAACTCTTACTGGTTAGATGATAATATTCCTTGTTTGAACTACGGCTTGAGGGGTGTTGTGAACGTCAATGTACGTATTACAAGTGATGAACCGGACAGGCATTCTGGGTTTGATGGAGGCGTTCATAGAGAACCTACCGCAGATCTAATTAGCATAATATCGAAACTTCAAGATGATGACGGGAATATTTTGCTACCGAATTTCAGTGATAGCCTAAAGCCACTTTCTGAGAAGGAGATATCACAGTTGCACGAGATTGTACAAAGGGCTAATCTACAGGAATCTGTCACTGTAGACAGTTTGATTGCAAAATGGACCAAACCTTCTCTATCAATCACTACAATGAAAGTCAGCGGACCTTGTGAGCCTACCGTGATTCCCCAATCAGCTTCTGTTGACATTTCGATCCGTTTAATCCCCGGCCAAGACGTTCATCGGATCAAAGAATCGTTGTACGATTTCCTTACTGCATGCTTTTCCAAGCTAAATACGAAGAATCATTTGCAGATCAAGGTCTTGGATGAAGCAGAGGCCTGGCTGGGTGATCCTTGCAATGATGCGTACCAAATAATCAAGGAAGAGATAGCTCAAGAATGGAACATTCAGCCATTAATGGCCAGAGAAGGCGGGTCAATTCCAAGTATAAGATATCTGGAAACAATCCTGGGCGCACCAGTGGTTCAAATTCCGTGCGGGCAATCTAATGACAGAGCACACTTACCCAATGAACAACTGAGAATGAAGAATTGGTATAAAATGAGGAAAATCCTCACTAGAGTATTCAACAGACTGTAAGCTTATACAAGACCGAATTCATTTACAAGCGCAGAAGTAAGTCGTAAATATATTACAGTTAGCATATCATTGAAGCATCGAAGATTAAGCACTGACTAGCATATACCTGAATAGCCTTCTTAAGTACTGTCACCACAGAATTGAATCACGGTCACGTGTTAATAGATAGATTGTGCGGGTAACACTGTTTTGTGGCATCTGATCTGCTTCGCCCTTAACTGGATCCAATAATGACAAGACTTGATAGCTTCAGCAGCTGAGCACGATATCAGACTCTGTTGTTTTAGTATATCAAGCATACAATACTACTGAACTTAGACTACCAACATGAGCATCAACGCGGTTTCTGTTTCAAACAATGAAATACGAGAAAGCTTACCACCAGATATTGTAGAAGTCATATTACCTTATCTTACTTCTAAGGATATCAAGAACCTGTCGCAAACTAACAAATACTTTAACAGGCTATTGGATTACTCAAACTCATCAATATTGTGGCATGAGCTTTACAGAAAGTCTTTTGGCAACACTTACTCTAGCGATGAACCTTTCAACTCCAAGAATTCCAAGGAATATCAGACATGCAGCGAGAGGATTTTGCTTAACACGCACGCGAACATGGATTGGAACAAGATTTACAATCTGAGGAAGTACAGAGCGGGAATTTTTACCTGGGGGTGTCTCAAACACGGAAGGTTGGGCTACACGATAAGTTCCAATGTCAGAGCTACAAACGACGTGATAAATCAACTAAATCGGAGATTCACATTTGGAATCAATAGACCTATTGAAGTTCCATGGATACTGGACTCGGTCCCAATTTCTGGCAGAGCAAACAGCTGGGATGATGAAGATGATGAAGATATTGGAGATAAGCAGATTTTGGGAGATTATGACCGGTCTATTATCCAAATATCTGGAGGTGGATTTTCTTTTCAAATATTAACTCAGTCTGGCAAGCTTTATTCAACTGGCGCTACTTACCATGGTGGCCATAATGGACCTGGCCCTATTGGCGCAGAGCGTGATTATGAACCTATTAATCAAGCAATTCATGAGATGGAAAGAAGTTTCCCTCGGGTGCATGGTCCGTTTAGAGTAATGGGATCAATAGGAGATCCTGTAAGAATACAGAATCCTCATGAAACAACAAACTTCACAGGAACATTTCCTCAGCATGAAAACATATATGCAGATTTGATGAGATTGAACGAATTGAGCTCAAAATGCTTACCGGGCAATGATCAAGTAAGGAGAATGCTACCCAAATTTATTTTCAATGTGGAAAATCCAAAGGACTTTGACGAGTCATTGATTGATAGCATCAACTTCATTGCAGTAAGTTCTGGTAGATCACATTTTCTTGCTCTGGATGACAAAAACGATCTTTATTCGTGGGATAGTCGAGAGGTCAGTCACGGAATAAAACTATTGTTTGAGGGTTTACCTGGACGGACCACAAACCCGATTACGAAGATAAGTTGTGGATGGAACTGCAACTGTATATACATTTATGGAATTGGACTAGTGGTATGGAAGTCTCGAGATGCGGCTGTCGGTCTAGATGGTTCAGCTAACGCCCACTACAGAATAATTCCTGGCACCGGTGAGGTGAATGGGAACGAAAAAATAGTCGACTTTGCATGCGGTTCAGACAACGCTGTATTTTACATCACAAATGAAGGAGAAAAGCTATGGCTCTTTTCAAATGATATTGAGAAATATATTGATCTGCCTATAGAGGGCAAAATGGTTAAAATTCAGACATCCAACACGGAACTTGCAGTTTTCACAAGTGTCGGCTGTTATACCGTGGATATCAAAGATGGCGAGGTTGTGCATAGTTCTTTGACTAAGGTTGAGATTCCACCCGATGACAAAATCATTTCATTATCCTTTGGTGATTACCACGTAGTTGCAATGACCGAAAACGGCAGCATATACACCTGGGGTTTGGAGAGTGAGATTTGCGGATGTCTTGGCTTGGGAACTCCTGATTCTGTAGTCGCGGAGGGACTAGGCACATTCGAAAGTGCTAGAAGCATTAGAGTTCGAAAACCACAAAAGGTTGATATTGAAGGAACCTGTATTGCCGTAACTGCTGGCGGCTGGCAATCCGGTGCAATCATTATCAAGGACCAGATATAGCAATAAAACTGTCATGGCTCGTATCGATGCTACACCAAGGTACATATAATCGGAAATAGGGTAAATATTAATTGAAATTGATGTCAAAGGGCTTTAAAGGGCTTTATGTTTCAAATAGCGATTACACCGTCAAACCCAAACGTTTAGCATGGAAGCTGGCATGCTCTGGTACAAAAGAGGAAATAAAGTAGTAAGAATGGTCGAAACCTTCGACTAAGTTGATCTTTATCTTTCCCTCCCAAGAAGTTCCCTTACTAGCCTCAGTCAACAGTTCAGGTTTCAAATGCTTCTCTAAGAAAGGGTCATTGGTTCCAACATGGATCAAAATTTCATCTCCACTTGTATTTTCGACCTTCTTTACCAGCTCAGATGGGTCGTATTGAGCCCATTTGGCAGAATCCTCGCCAAGATACCCTTTAAAAGCTTTTTGACCCCAAGGCACTGCACTAGGGTTGACAATTGGCGCAAAGGCAGAACAAGCCTTGTACTTACCTGCGTTAGTCAAATAACCAGATAATGCACCAAATCCTCCCATGGAGTGGCCCGTGATTGAAACGTTTTCGAAGAAGTCAACCTTGCTTCCGAATTCTTCATGCAAGACCTGGGGGAGCTCCTTGTGCACATAGTCATACATCCGGTAATGGCTCGAATAAGGGGCCTCAGTGGCATTCACGTAGAATCCAGCGCCCTGTCCAAAATCCCAAGACCCTTCAGGGTCTTTGGCTACCTCATCGCCTCTTGGAGAAGTGTCAGGGAACACCACAGCAAACCCGTACTTGTCCGCCTGGATCTGCCAGAACGCCTTCTCAGACGCATTTTGTGGAGTGCAGGTTAAGCCAGACAAGTACAAGATACTTGGGATCAGTTTCTCTCCAGAATTCGCACTATAGTACTGCTTTGGCAAATAGATGTTAACATCCATCTTAGTCTTTGTGCTAGAAGAAGCATGAGATAGCTTCAACAACTTTCCTCCGCAAACTGCTATGGTAGCTTCAATCTTCACTGGCATGTTGGATGGTTGGATTGAACTTCTGAGAGCTGAAACAAACTCTTACTGAACTCTTTTGCATCGTCAGAAAACCTTCATAACATGAGTTCAAGTTGTAATTCTGTGTTGGACTTTAAATAACCTTAATTATTGATTACTATTATAATCGGAGCTAACCACTTCTGGCAATGGAAAGAATTCACTGAGTAAAGCCATTGGAACGATATTTGGGCCTGCAATGGGTTAAGTAAATTATAGTATCTAATTACACATGGTATACAGTCAATTGCATGTACTTCATACATTTGATGGTTGTTCCTGTTGTGAACCATCTTCAGGTTTAACTTCTGATTCAGAAGCCTCAACACCATTTTGGGGTTCCTCAGTTTCTTGTTTCAATTCTTCAGAGGATACTTCAGCCTTTTGGGTTTCTTCCTGAGTTGGTGCTTCCTCTTCGTCGTCCTCATCATCATCTAGCGCTGGGAAATCGATAGGGTCGTACCTCATTCTTGTAGCATCTCTGGCTTTTGTTTCCTTGGTCGTTGGCACCCTGAGTCTGACGTTGATCTGATCCCAGTTGTGCTCGCGCACCAAAGGCCTAATAACATCGTTTACTCTTCTTCTGCGCAACTCCAGTCTCGAGCGCAGAGGCTTGTAGTATACTACTCCCTTCTCGTTGTCGTATCTGAGCGCGAGCTCAGACAGGGGGTTTTCCTGCGGTATCTGCTTCATGTCAAAGTCTCTGAACCTATTGAACTTGTACAAGGTGTCGTCGTGCGAGATCTCATCGATTTGCTGTTCCAGCTCTTCGCTCAAACGTTTGGAACTATCCGGTTCCATTGAATAAACGCTCATCCACTCGTCTTCCTCAAGCTCCACAGGTCTGAATATCGCAGTGCTCATGTCGTATTTTTCCTTTTCCTTTTCATCTAGAGCAGCAGACCCAACGAACTTGATAGTGAAGTAAGCCTGGTCCATCGATACTGTGTCCGGCAACAGATTCCATGTTTTCACTGCCTTCACCTTCTTCTTGATAGGATGGTGCAGTTTCTCCAAGTCTTCTGTAACATTGCTGAACGTTGACTCCACCTTTTCCAGTACTTGTTCTGGCGTCAGGGACTCCTCCTTCTGCATCATGCCCAAACTTCTCTTGCTTCGGTCAGCCTTCGCTTTAATTGAACTCACCACGTATTCCGTTCTTCTTAGGAAAGTGACCTTAGACAAGTCACTTTGGACCTCTTTGTCCATCCGAGGGTCTCTGAGCAGCACTCTGTCCTCCTGCTTCAGCTTGATGTTCTCGTACCCGTACAATCCATTCACGTTCTGCTGGTTCAGCACACCAGGAATCGTCAAAAGATCTAATGGCATCCCCAAATCTCTATCCACGTTTATCAAAGAAGTAACATTGGTCTTGCTGTATAGCGAAGTCACTAGTTTCGAAGATCTGACGTCCTCATCGGCTGGATGCTCATATTTTATCAGTTTAGGAGGCAGAACCGGAGCAGGAAGCTCATTTTCGTACCTGATTTTGGCGATTAACTCCTGTTTCGACATGAGTCCCGGCTTATTGATATCAAAAAAGAACTATAGGTAGAAAATACGACACAATCGATGATTCAAACCCTAAAACAGCGCTAGGATTCAAGTCTTGATAGTTTCATCTTAGAGCCTTTCAAGCTTTCGAGCTGCTTAAACTGAAAAATTGAATTAATATGCCGTTACCCGGATTTGGTGAAGTTTTACCATCAAGGACCACTAGAGACTGTAAGCATGGCATGGGCCCAGCTCACGCAGTGCTAGGCTATCAAGGCGCCAATGCTCCGTCAAGTAGATAGGAAACTGCTGTTTTTCTTTTCAAACGTCTCACGCGGTTCTGAAAGTGGATTTGCTCTTGAAAGTGGTGTTATGTACAATACGTAAAGGTCGAGCGAGTTAAAGAAGCGGGCTCATGGCATGAAAAGGGTATATGTTAACATGTATTTAGTGCGTGAGAGATTTAAAGGTGTAGTCTAATACCGGATCAAACTGTCATTGTGTAGAGGGTGCTCAAACCTCGTCTGGTCTTAGTAATTTTTCTGACGTTTCCACTCTAGGCTTGCCGTCATGTGGATATATTTTCTTCTTGGTCTTCACCAGCACTGATCCGTCGTCGTAAAATGTTTTTTCCTCCTTTACACGCTCGGATCCATCGTCTGTGCTGTGGTAAGTCGAGTAAGAAGACGTCCCTACAACGGTTTTCCCCATTGAGTCGACCTGGTTCAGCATGACATCTTCAGGTGTTGACAATGAGAACAGGTCCCGTTCCTTTTGTCTCTTCTCCTTGGCCAGCTTTGTCATGTGTGCCCTCCAGGACAAGTAGCCGGAGTAGTCTGGGAAGAAAAGGCCTAGCTTGTGGTCCTTGTCGGCTTCAACGGCCTCTTTGCTCAACCCATTATCCTTCACGACACTCTGGGGGAACAGACATCTCCATAAGCCCCGTGTGTCCCACACAGAGAGCCCGTTCAGCTCATTGCACTTGGAAAACTGTTCCACACTGGGCGTCCTGGACCTGGCTAGCAATCCGCTGTTCGTGTCCTCAACTAACTTGTCGATATTCCACGCCCATCCCCCGGGAAACCCAAGTCCTTGCAGCACGTCGTGAACCACGCCGCTGGAGACCAGACCCTCCCACATTTCGCCAGGAAACGCTACTGATGTCTCGTTCTCGCTCTTGTAATCCTTGTCGTCTGTACCACGAAATAGTCCCATCGTGATCTTGTGTGTTGTTATCACTACTGCTATCACAGATACCACAGATAACACCGAGGCCCAGTTGTAGATCAGAGTTCTGGTAACGCTCTGCTCACGCTCTGCTGACTCGGACCTCCAGCCTTATATACGTTGGAAAACAGGCCATAGAGAGATTTTGGGCGCCCAAAATCGGGTTTCTGGGGCCCCAGAATCTTCCAGAATCCAAGCCGAAGCTCACTGTTGCTCAGGACTCGCATGCTCTGGGGATTCCTCATCCTCATCTTCCTCATCTTCACTAACAATGTCGATATCTGGGCTTGGGTTTACAATCGTGTACCGTACCTTGTTTTCGCGTACCAATGCAGCTAGATTCTCTGTCTGAGGCACGACATCGGCCAGGAACTGGAACTTGTCCAGGTTTCTGATGGTTGTGGACAGGTCTTCGTAGTTCAATCTCAGGGTCTTGGTTTGCTTGTGGATCTGCGCCAAGGAACACGTTTCTTCGGCTAGCATTTGGATAAACAGCTCGGTACTGAATGCGGTCGCTGCAAACGCGGCCTGAGTCGTCAAAATGTACTCAGGGTCGGCCCTTGCGATCTTCTTGCACTTTGAAATCGGCAAACGTGGTAGCTTGGCTTTGTACTCGTCCATTGTTGAACACTGGGGACGCTGAAACTCCGTTTCAGCGGTCCCATTGTCTTTCAAAGGTTGGTGTTCTGACCGATGAGCTTGTCATTTTCTTCAGATTCCATGTTTAAGTAGAGCTTAGCAAAGAAGAAAAGCGCAAAGGACGTGCTGGGCTTCGGTACGCATGCTCTATGACAGTAAACTGAACGCCTGGTAGTCGATAATGGCCTCCCAGATCCATTGAAACCTCTCAGAGTCCTGTTAGCTGCTTTTAAACACCTAACACCCACACACCACACACCTTCTTTTCTCTTTAGTGTCTCTTCAAGTCGGCATCGCTCAATATTGAACCTTAAAGTGCTACATTCTTAGGACATTAGACAAGAGTTGGAAGGTCCAGCACGGAGTTTAACCTTAGTCTGAAGCTGTAATTAGGGTCAGGATAGCACTCTGTCAATACCCAGCCTTTTTCTGTGTGAAGTGAGCTCTTTTGGTGGTTTAGAGAGCAGAATTTAGATTATTTGGGGAGGATTTACCACGGGAATTCAGTTGAACAAGAACTGAGCGTGGCCTAGAGGGTTTTAGCTCACCAGTGGAGGCTCAGGTGAAAGCTCTGTTTGAAATACATAGTTTGGTATGCCAGAAGCTACTTCTAAGCGGCATAGCGAGGGTTTGTACCCGGCTTTTTTGAAGCGAGGTAAGGATACAGTGAGCTCCGAAGAGCTGTGGCAGCTGTTGAACAGACAATGGGAAAGCCCGCTACCGGACACCACTGTGATGTTTCCCTGGCTGCATGGCGATACACAGGAGGTGCTTCCGAAAAAATACGTCGAAGAGCCAGATAGCCCAGATTTTGATAGGTTCAACATTACAGTAATACGGTCGAGTATTCGGGACGAGAGGTACATTGAGAACTCCGGTCTGCTGAAATCGTCTTTAGAAGTGTCAGATGTGTTGCTGTCGCCCAACAAGGATATGGAGATAGAGACGGTGGTCCGAGACCTCTTGAAAGGGTACGGTGATGCCGGCGTGAACGAGGAAGATGTAGCACAACTAATCAGGGATTGCACTTTCTTCCAAACTCTACCGCTACTCAAGACAGATCCGTTTCACCAGGTGTACAACAGCAATAGCAACGTGGTTCGTAATAGCTTTGAGAAATGGAAGCAACCACATACTTTCCGCAGATTTGATCTGCAACCGTCGTTAACTTTTCATTTGGCCAAGATTTGCGTTGTATACGGAATTCCAGCGCCATGTTCTTGTCATAGGTTGGTAAACGTTCTAAGATGGGCAAGAAAGCTGGCTAAGTTGCCCGAATGTCAGTTCAAAATCTTGAAAGGAGAAGTGAGCAGCAAAATGTGGGGTACTCCCCCGATCCTTCTATCCTCTTTAGAGGACAAAGAAGGACTTTGTTCTGAATTTGACGTGGCAACCTTCAAAAACTGGGCTCGTGACATGTTTTATACTGAGAGGCTAGAAGTAAGCAAGATGAGCAGCGCTACTAAAGTGGAAACTATATGGTGTGGAAACTCCACAGACGCAGAGATTTGGAAAATGGCCAAATATTCCGCAGAGAAAACAAAGCCAGAAAAGCAAGGAACACCTCCTTATTATGATCCATCTAAATCCATTGTGAAGGCCACAGATCTGAAAGAAGATGTCTTGTTCAATATTCCTTGCAAGTCAAACAATTGGCGTCTCTTTGTTAATTGTTTCGAGAATGCCGAATTACCTCCATTACAGAAAATCCTTGACCTGCTCAAATCGCCATCCAAGGAGCCAATATGGCTAACTTTCCCTAGCTCAGGATCCATAGGTTTAGGAAACCTCAATCTTGACTCTATTCAAACGATCCTAAATTTGTGTCAGCTACTGGAAGTTTACCCACATGAGAAGCTGATCTTCTCTCCAGATGGTTACACAGAGACATCTTTCTTACTCGTTGCATACCTCATATTCAAACTTGACAAACCGCTAGATGAGGTGATCTTCGACTTGCATACACGGTACCATAGACCGTTTTTCTTGTTTCTGGTTGACATACAAGTCCTTGCGCATTTAGAGGCGTTGCTCAGAGAATACTCTCCCAACAAGCCTCGAAACCAGGCTAAGCTACCGCTTACAGTCAATTCTGAAACCTTCAGCAAAATATTCTTCATCAAGCCACCTACTGATTCTCCATTTTTGAAGTGCAAAGGTCCTCTGCCGTCCAGAATTATGCCGCATTTGTATTTGGGATCTTTGAAGCATGCACAGTGTCCCGAAATGCTTCAGTCTTTAGGTATAAAGAACATTGTGTCGGTGGGCGAATCAGTATCGTGGTGCAGACCAAGGGCTCAGACGTTAAACGAGGAAACCATGATATATTCGATGCAACATGTGGAAAGAAGACGCAGTAACACGTTGCAGCCTGTGATACGGACGAAAAGCAGTCCTGAGCCTGTCACACTGTCAGCACCAGAATCCGAAGTAAACATCACTGAACAAGACGGGTTCCGTGTATGTCACATTGACAATTTGGGGGACAACGGAATGGACCCTATGCTTCATCAGCTGGATCTTGTGCTAGACTTTATCGATGAGTGCTACCAACGGGGCGAGAAAGTGTTTGTCCATTGCATGGTAGGCGTCTCAAGAAGTGCTACCGTGTGTATTGCCGAGTGCATGAAACGACTCGACTGTAGTCTTCTGAAAGCGTACCTATACGTCCGAGTACGTCGTTTAAACATAATAATTCAACCGAGTCTAATGTTCATGTACGAGTTGCTGAAATGGCAAGAACTACACAAACCCAACGATCCGGATATCATATGGGACTGGAACATGGTTTGCCATTGCATTTCCCAGTTGAACAGTAACTACATATGAGTATATACTCCAAGACACGTCTTAATCCAGAGAAGCGTACTTCTTCAAATGTTCAGGCAACACTTCGTACAAGTTCTTGCTCTTGAGCCACGACTTGGAGAAGATCCTGTCGGCGTACTTGTGACCTGAGTCGCACAGGATAGTGACTACATTGCTTCCCTCGGGCAAACTCTTGGCGACGGTGGCAGCAGCAACAACATTGAGGGCCGAAGTACCTCCAACAAACAAACCTTCTTCGTCCAATAGTCTGAACAGCATAACTATAGACTCTTCATCGGGCACGAACACTGCATCGTCCGTCACTTCAACCCCGGCTCTCATGTTCTCGGTGATTCTACCCTGACCAATTCCCTCAGTGAAAGAACTTCCCTCACGGTTCAATTCCCCGGTCTTAACATAGGAGTACACCACAGACCCTGGTGGATCTGCCACTACAAGCTTGCAGCGACCCTCAGTAGCTTCTTTCAAGTATTTGGCGACTCCCGAATACGTTCCTCCAGTCCCAGTGGAACAAGTGAATGCATCCAATTGTAGTCCGGCAGCTTGAACCTGCTGCAAAATCTCCGGACCTGTGGTATGGTAATGGGCTTTCCAGTTAGCACTGTTATCAAATTGATCCGTCCACACAGCGTTGTCCAGCCTTGCGGCATGGTCTCGAGCCCTGTTGTTGAAGTTTAACGGATCAGAGATCGGAACCACAGGCACCGGGTACACCTCTGCGCCCAGCCACTTGAGCAGATTAATCTTGGCCTGCGATTGCGTGTTTGGCATGTAGAACACTGCACGATACCCCTTGGCCTTGCACAGGTGTGCCAACCCAATGGCAGTGTTGCCGGCACTACCTTCAACGACTGTCACAGGTCTAGAGGGATCAATGACTCCACGTCTCTCGGCATCTTCAATCAAATACAACGCTGCACGATCCTTGACCGACCCCCCGGGGTTCTGTAGCTCAGATTTGCCGTATACGTTTCTGCCTAGCTGTTTGCTCAGTTGCTGAAGCTTGATCAACGGTGTGCTGCCAATAGCATCGGTAAAGCCCTTAGTGGCCAGCGGTGGGACATGCAGGTGACGACAGGCAATGCGGGACATGTCTATATGCAGCTGTTTGACGCTCTTGAGGTGCTATGCAGAGCCACACACTGTGCTTTTAAACCTTTATCAAGTGTTTGGTAGTTAGTCACATCGTATACACAATGTACAAGTTCTTTATATACAGGACTGCAGGTCAGAGCAGGAGCGGTTGTGCTCACCTTGCCGGTCTGTCGACAAATGCGTAGCCTTTAGGCTGCTTCTGTTGGGGCTCGTACTGCTCTAGCTGCTGCTGCACGGCTTGCAAAAACTGTTCGTGCTGGGTCTCGTCGAATGATGTGCCCTGATGGCCGACCAATTCTCTTCTGATGACGCTCATGTCGTTCAGCAGCTCCTGGACTGGTCTGAAAGCAGTCATCTTGCGCAGGTTCTTCACTGTGTTCTCGTGCAAGGACGTCTGGTCCTTCTCGAGCTGCTGCATGCAGGCCTTGGTCAACAGCCATAGTTTCAGATTCCCACGCACAACCTGGCCCTGGGCATCCTGCACTGGAGCGTCCACCAGCTCCAGCACTCCCTGGGGCGCACGGTCCCCGAGCCTGGGCTCCAGCTTCAGCAGCCGCGTGTACCCGCCCTCACGAGCCGCATACCGGGGCGCGATTTCCTCCACAACTCGCTTCAACAAACCGGCGTTGTCTCCGGCCAGATAAAGTCGGCTCTGCAGCGCGCCAGCGCTCGCAGCGCCGCCCCGCTTTGCGATAGTAATCACACGCTCCACGTACCGCTGCGTCTCCCTCAGCTTGGCCGTCGTAGAGCTGATCGTTCCATGTTGCAATAGCTGCGTAGTCATGTTACGCAATAAAGCGTCCCTGTGCGCCTTAGTCCGCGACAAGTGTCTCCCCAAACCGCGCGTCATACTAGAATAAAGCCCTTACAATCCAATAAACCGCTTCTCAGCCCTCTAGCGCCTCTCTATCGACCGCTATTCCGCTTTCTTTCCTGTTTCTTTCATCTTCAAAGTGTCTTGAAGTGGTCAGAGAGCGATGTCGCTCGAATTTTTCACTAAAAGTTGGCTTGAACAGACACAAATTGGAGCATAGAGCCGCCTATGGCGGGTCTATGCTCTATTAAATAGTATCACCGTGTTCTACGGCTCATGCTACACATTTTGATCTTACTTTCAAGGCTGTAACACCTTTTTAGCAGAAGTTAGGCCTTTTATTCTCTAGCCCTCTCTTCCTTGTATATAAGAAGTCGTCATTCGTTAAGTACTTGACCAGCAACAACTACACAAGGGGATGCCTGTAAAAAGCCATACAGCGACTGTACAGACGGTAGACAGACATTAAACAACGCTAGCTAGCAGCTGCAACACTTGTGAAAGAACTATGCTTGACCCCAGCCCATACCAGGACCGAAAGACGTGGAAGATGACGCCTGCGATGATCCGGGCGCGCCAGCCGTTCTTCAAGAAGAACATGGCGGCGCTAGCAGTGCTTCTGGGAGTCACAGGGACGATCTATGCGTACACTTATCGGATGCTGAACAAGGACAGCGACTTTGGGGATGTGCCGATCCCTCCAGTGGACGAGAAGGAGCTTGAGCAGCTCAAGCGGGAGTACGAGCAGGAGAAGTTGCGCAGAGCTTCCAACCAGTGAGCGACGCGAGCACAGCAAGCATAGCAAGCACAGCTGCGCTGTGGGCGGCGCGTGGGCTGTGCGTGCCGCTGGAAGCGGCACGCTTGTTACTCTCGGTGCCCATTAAAAGTCACCGAACAAGTGCTCAACTTGACCAACTACACACCACTTCTGTTTGACGAAACCGTCCCTTTACGGCTCCTTGACCGCTTGTATCGTGTATATAGTAAGTACAAGGATCAACCACGCTATGCCATACTCTCTCACCGGCCAGACGGTGCTCATCAGCGGAGGCTCGCAAGGTCTGGGCGAGTCGTTTGCCAAACGGTTTATCACAGAGCAAGGCTCCGCAGGGGCCGGTGCGACCGCCGAGTCCTTACAGAACCGTGTCATCATTGTGTCACGGTCCTCCAGCAAGCTTGTGAGCGCTTGTGAGCGCATCGGTGCGCCCAGTGTCGCGCTGTCCCAGTACAAACAGTCTCCAAGCCCATTGGTGTACCACGAATGCGACGTTTCAAACTACGAAAGCACGGCGCGGATGTTTGAGCTGCTTGTCAAACAGGACCTGTTGCCGACGCAGGTGCTGCTATGCGCTGGCGGGGCCGTGCCAAAACTGTTTGTCGACCTTACCCCAGAAGAACTGACCAACGGAATCACAACGAACTACTCTACCGCAGTGAACCTGGCCCATGTGGCGCTCAGACATAAGGTCCAGCACCTGTTGTTCTTCTCCTCGGAGGTAGCCTTCTTCCCGTTCATTGGCTACTCTCAGTATGCGCCCTTGAAGCAGAGCATCCGGTCTCTGGTATCCATTCTAAGACAAGAACATCATGATACTCGAATCTCCTGCGTCTATCCCGGCAACTTCCAAAGCCAGGGGTTCGAGCTCGAGAACGAGACCAAACCAGCCATCACGAGGGACATCGAGGGCCCCAGCTACCCGATCACAGCGGCAGAATGCCGCGACAAGATAATCCGCGCACTTCAATGGGGGCTGGACGACGTCACGACTGACTTCATCGGTTGGATCCTGATGAGCTGTGACCAGGGATTCAACAAACACACTCCTAGCCAGTTCTTGTACCCAATCGCATGGATTCTGGGCGCTGTGCTCAACATATCTATCGTCCCCATCTACATGCTCATTTGTCGTTTCCAAATCGCGCGCTGGAACAAGACTCAGAAACGCAACAGAGCCCAGAATTGAGTATGCTTATCTAAAGAATGTACAAAACACTGTGCCGTTTTCAGGCTCACCTCAACTACGCTAGAAACCATGGTATTATCATCTTTATCTTCTGCTCATCGCAGACCTCATCACTTATTTCTGTCCCTTAGTAAGGCTAACTGAAAATTTTCCAGACTTAAGCTCATCGCATCACTTTCATGAGAAGAAATGTTGGAAAGAAAGGGATGTAAGTTGGGTTTGGTAGGCTATACCGCAGTGTGAGTAAGCCCATTGTGAAGCTGGGATACACATTCAGGTTTTAAAGAGCTTTTGAGTTGATAGTCTTGAATTTGAAGGATACAGAGGAGTTTTCATTAAGGCGATGATCGGATACACTTGCAACACTTGCAGAGTGGTGTTTACAGCCGCACAAGACCAGCGAGAGCACATGAAGACAGACTGGCACCGCTACAATCTGAAGCGTGTTGTGGCGGGGCTTCCAGCGATCGAGGAGGCGACGTTTAACGAAAAAGTGGCGAATGTGCGCGAGCAGGAAGAGGAGCAGAAGAACAAGAAGAACAAGGTCAAGCAAATGACGAAGAAGGAGATGCGGCGTTTGGAGAAACAGAAGCTGCTGGCCAAGAAGCAGCAGCTGCTGGAAATGGCAGGGAAGGCTGCTCCTGCTGCTGCTGAGGTCGCAGAAGAGGAACCCTCCAAGGAGGAGACAGCTGAGGAATCCTCCGAGGAAACTCCCGAACAACTCGCCGAGAAGCTCATGGCTGAGAAGCTCGACAACCAAGTCGAAATCCCAGAGACTGAGTGTCTGTTCTGCAGCTTGAAATCCAGCACTTTTGAGGAAAACCTAGTGCACATGTACCAAGACCACGGATTTTATATCCCAGAACAGAAGTACCTAGTGGACAAGCCCGGCCTGTTCAAGTACTTCTCTGAGAAAATCGGTTTGGGGAATATGTGTCTCGTGTGCTCGTACCAAGGTCGCTCTCTTGAGGCCGTAAGAGCTCATATGCTTGCAAAGAAGCACTGCCGTATACCGTACGAATCAATCGACGAGAAGATGGAGATCTCAGAGTTCTACGACTTCACCAGCACGTACGAGGAGCTTGACAAAAAGGCAAATGAGGACGAATCCCAATGGGAAGACGTTGCCGAAGAATCAGACACAGACCCAACCTCTGAAGATGAGGACGAAGAACTGCCGGAACATATCTTGTATGACGACGGAGTGGAATTGCATCTGCCAACTGGCGTAAAAGTGGGCCACAGAACTCTGCAGCGGTACTACAGGCAAAACCTCAAGCCTGAAAGGGAACTCTCGGAGGGCCAAGGTACTGTGGTCGCTGCTGACACTAGGCACATGGCTACTTTGTTCGATAGGAAACAGCAACAGGTCCAGAAAACCGTCTGGCAAACGGAGATCAGAGACAAGAAGAACTACGACAAGAAGGCCGCAAAATTCATCAACAACCAACCGCATTACAGAGACCCATTGCTACAGTAGTCTGTGTTGTACAGATACCTACATGGTTCAGTTTTATCTATATCTAACAAGACATGGGCCATATTACGTCTATGTCACTATATATTTCGGTATTCTTATCTTTAACCCATGTTACTATTGATTGTGGATCCCATTCTACCTATTTCCTGACATCTAATCGATCTAAAGTCAATGACAGCTCTGTTCTTCACTCTTCATGCTCTCAAGCCTAAATAAAGTACAGATCTAGAGGATAAAGCTATCTGATGAAAAGAATTCAAGATTGTTGAATAAAAGTAGATTACAAGTTCTGCAACTGTGCTTTCCTGCTACAAACCGGCTGAAGCTAATCGTTGGAATGAACAAATTGCTGTACTATGTTTTGGCGGTGTTCCAAGTCGCAGGAGTGCTGTTATTCTGTGCTGGGTTCTTTCCTCAAAAGGTTGTGCTGAAAGATGAGGCTCAATTCCTTGCAGCACCTGAGGTTCAGTTGGCATCCAAACCAGTATTCAAGAAGATGGTCATGGTTATCATAGATGCGATGCGCAGCGATTTTCTGTTCCAAAAGAACGCGTCAGACTTCAAATTCGTGCATCAGCTATTAAATTCAGGTGAAGCATGGGGATACACGTCGTATTCAAACCCCCCAACGGTGACGCTACCGAGACTCAAAGGGATCACAACGGGATCAGCTCCTAATTTTCTAGATGCGATCTTGAATGTGGCTGAAGACGATACCTCGTCCAATCTCAAGGAACAGGATTCGTTGATCAGACAGTTTAACAAGAATGGGTACAAGATCAACTTCTTTGGCGACGATACGTGGTTGAAGCTGTTCCCGCTGGAATTCTTCTCGCAATATGAGGGCACTAATTCGTTCTTTGTGAGCGACTTTGAGGTCGTCGATGCAAACGTCACCAGACATGTGCCACACCAGTTAAGCCATAAGAACGAATGGGACATCTTGATCCTGCATTACTTGGGTCTAGATCACATTGGCCACAAGGGAGGTGCCAAATCCAAGTTTATGCCTGCTAAGCACAGGGAAATGGACAGCGTGATCAAAGACTTGTATGAGAACATTGACGAGGATACTCTTTTAGTTGTAATGGGAGATCATGGAATGAACGATCTGGGAAATCATGGTGGATCTGGTGCTGGGGAAACCAGTGCTGCACTTGCAATTGCCTCCAAGAAACTTGCTAAGTTCAAGAGTTCCAAGATTCAAGAATCGAGCAGACTGCCCATTGAGTCTGTAAATCCTGAGTACAAGTACTTACAAGAGGTTCAACAAATCGACATTGTCCCCACGCTAAGCATGCTCTTCAACCTACCTATTCCAAAGAACAACATGGGTATTGTGATAGAAGAGTTTCTGCAACTACTTCCTGCTAAACTTTCGGATATAAAGGTTCAGGATAACTACTTACAGTTGACCAAGTTAAGGCCTAGCTATGAGGCCTCGATCAAAGGTAAGACTACAGAGAACCTCTTGTCCGAGATGAGAGAGATACAGTCATCTCTTGCGATGGAAGCGACGAATTACAACTATACTCTGTTATCATACGGAATTGGTCTCATGGTTTTGGGTACGTTAGCAACCGTTACGACGAGCTTCCAGTTGTCTGAGGAGTACTTACAGTACTTGGTAACTGCTGCCTTAACGGGTTTCAGCATGTTTGCCAGCAGCTTCGTAGAAGAAGAGCACCAGATATGGTGGTGGATAACTGTCACAGCACTAATGCTAATGAAAAAGTCTTACAAGGTCAAATTTGCCGTGCTAGTGGGGCTCAGATTTATTCGCGGGTGGAATAATAGTGGCCAGAAGTACATCTACGAGAATGTTGTGTACGATTTGTTAAAATCTAACACAGGACTACTGTGGTTCTTGAACACAATAACAATTCTGGCTGTCGGGCTGCCGTTCTTGCGTTGCAATGACGAAATTGATAAGCTTCTCTCGCTACTAACCGTCTCGTTGATTGTATTTTCTGCCTTGACGTTCAAAGTATGTTATGCGATCGTAAACGGCGACGCTGTCCCTCAGACACTGTACATTTACGCGCAGAGATCATGTGCCATGTATCTTGCCAACGAGACTGAAGTAGACGAGCCCATGATTGCCGAATGTCTAGTTCCACTAGCCCGCATGGCATTCCAAGCGTGCGGCGCCGCTGCTGCTATAATCATTTTCCTGCGGCTAATACTTCGCAAGAGCACAAACTCACTGCAAAAACTGCTCGCTGTGGTGAAATTCATCTTGATCATACAGTCCTCCTCCGCCAATATCCCGATGTACCTGATCTTTGAGCTGATCCAAAGCGTGATGGGACAAGTCCCGCCTTTCTTCTCGCTCTGCTTGCAACAGCTCACATTCTTCCAGTTTGGCGGCACCAACTCCATCGCCACCATAAATCTCACAAACGCCTACAACGGTGTCAGCAGCAACTACAACATATACGTCGTGGGCCTGCTTATGGTGGTCTCAAACTATGCTCCTGCCATATACTGGGCTCTTGCTTCAATTCCGCTCGATAATTCTCACAAAATCCTCAAAATTCAGCACTACTATATCTCAGGTACTTGTCTCATGCTTGCATGCCTGGCATTGAGGTACCATCTGTTCGTATGGTCCGTGTTCAGCCCAAAACTCTGCTACTTTGCTAGCTGGTCCCTCTTCAACCTGATGATGGATCAAGTGGTTACCCTACTTTCTGCTTTAAGCTGAGTTTACTGAAAAATTGGCAGAAGCAGGCCTGAAGGCATCACAAGGTAGAAGTTGTATTCAGTGTAGCTGACGGTTGCCGTTGGGCTGTGGCAACATTGAGTGTGGATCCGGAACCAAAAACATGTTGAGAGTTACAAGGGTGCTTTTAAACCAGGCCAAGAGCAGTGCTACTGGTAGTGCGGCGAAAATTGTATCGTCGTGTCCTGCTGGCACACCACTACAACTGCATATCAAGAAGTCCGGAAAGGAGCCAGTGGCGCTAGAAGACCACGAATACCCAGAGTGGCTGTGGACCGTATTGGATGAGAAAGCTCAGGCCGAAAAGCTGGCCGCAGACCCCATCAAGCTGAGGAAAAAGCAGCTTAGAATGGCGACCCGCGAAAAGATCAAGCAGAATAACTTCCTGTCCAAGATCTGAACCGGCTAGCAGCCAGACCTCACCTCAGACCGCATGAAGCCTTGTAAATACCTAAGTATAAACAGTGTATAGCCCATAATTAGGGGTCTATCCTTTTCCTTGATCCGCTTGATGTGTATTCTGTTCAGCTTTGTGAAGAAAAGCCAGAGCGATGGCATCAACAAGATGAGAAGAGTATGCCTACAAAGAGAGTTCAATGCAGTATAACAGACGAACAAACAGGTTTGAGGGGCTCTGAGTGACAGCAATAGAAATAGAGGCTTCTAATTTATCCGTGGGCATAATTTCAGATTCGAGATGCCATTCTTTGATGTGGATACCGTGAAGCGAATCTTTGAAGGCAGTGTGTTGAACAAAAGTAAGAGACTTATCTGCCATACAGAGGAGCGGATACTTGCGTGGCAAGAGGGTGTGCTGAGGTTGCAGTTATGCAATGAGACGGGATACCGCAGCTACAGACTAGAGCTTCCTTTTGAAGCCGATGCAGTGGTGTGCAACAGTACAGGTGAGGCATTGGCGTTTTATTCAGACAGCGAAGTATGCATTGTGGAGCTAAGAGACGAACCACGAGTGAAAGCCCACCTGAAGCCCGAAACGGGGCTCAGGAAAGTGATGTGGCACCCATTGGCTACGTACGGGTTGGGTTTGGTGATTTTGCATGGAGACAGCTCGATTGAGATCCGGGAACTTGATGGTCTTGCTTCGGAAGCCTCGACCTTGTACAATCGTAAATCTAAGTCATTTGGTCTTTCGGACCATGTTTCCAGCGTTTCGGATATCTGCTTTGATCAAACGGGTACAATGTTGTATCTACTGAGCTCTTACAATTTCTGCGACGTACATGTCATCTATCCCTTCTTGCCAGCTAACTTCAGCTTAGCGAAGGAAAGCCCGGAAAGTTTAAAAGAGAATTACGGGGGAAAAATTCCATTGAGCAAGTACATGTTCCACAAATCCCTGTCTCAATTGAGAGACCTTGATACGATTCCAAGTGGTGAAGAAATGGACCCTGCAGAACATGACTCGGAAACATTGATCCTAAAGCATGACTTGTTGAAACAGATAAAATTTTACAAAGACTACCAAGACCAGGACTCTGTCGATTTATACACTACTAGGTTAGTCAGAAGCGCTGTACCGCAAGGACCTTTTATCATCAAATCTTTCCCATCGCTTTTGGGGGAACAAGAAGCTACATCCTTGTCGGTCATCCCTCTCACAGACTACTTGGGGCTGCTATGCGTGCAATTTAGAGATGGTACAAATATGATTTTGTTCCCAGATGTTGATCCGATCATGGCATGGTCCTCGACAAGAAGTAATAGTTTCAATACTTTAAGCGTGATTACAACTTTCAAGGCACCTGGTAAACTGGCCTTGTGGGAGAGAACAAAAGATGTAATTGCATTCATTGAGCCCACTGTTACTAATCTGATAGAACTGCCCTGGTTGAAACCTCTGTCTGAGTGTATTGCTCATCACGACTTCTCAGCGATAAAAAATATTTCATTTGAGACCCATGTGAAGTTACTATCAGGAAATTATGCTGGAGCTTTGTCCACATTGACTTCTGATGTTCTATTTGGCTCAGACTCCATCAAAACTATTGAAGAAAAGACTGCTCCCGAATCTAAAAAGGAAGGGACAGAATTGAAAGAAGTGATATATGACTACAAACCATCATTGCCGACTTCAGTATCAGAGATTGAGACGTTGCTGAAAAGTTACAAACTGGAGGGTGACTCCTTTATTTCAAAAATTCCGGACGCATTAGCCACAGTTCCGTTTAAGAACGACTCGAATGAGAAACAGCTAGAAGTGGTGTCTGAGTTGTACACAGAAGTCATGAACCGTGTAAAATTGGGTCAAATGATCGCATATAGGATGTTCTGTGGGCTGAACGAGCAACTTTCTGAGTTGCACCGTCAGCTCAGGAAGACCAACGAAATCAACATCCGAAGGAATAAGCTTGAAGCCAACCTCACCTCGTTGGAATCCCGTCTAAGTGTACAAAAGTCCAAAGCAGACACTTTAAAACAACGGTTGGACAAATTGAAAACGACGCTTGATAAGATCGAGACTTCGTCTAGACTACGAACAGCTGAGATCAGTGACGCAGAGGCGGCATGGTTCAAGGACATCAAAAGTCAGGTACTACTTTTCAACAGCTATGTGCGCACGATGGACGATTTACGCGAGCAGCTGGCATTCGTAACCTCGCAGCTAAAGACGCTTCCGGACAGCGCAGAACCCGTCACAGAGGACCAGTTCTCCCAGCTACAGCAGATGCTGCTTGCGGACAAAAAAATGATCACCGCCTGCCTCACAGAGATCTCCCACTCGATCCAGGACTTGTCACTGTAAACTCTTTGGCTGATGTATATGCTATGTACTGCGGATCACGATTATCAGAAATCCGTCACTCTTCCGTTAAACGAATAGTCGCCGTGTCTCAGAGGGTCCTGTTTGGGGCCCCCGATCTCCCCGGTTTCAGGGTTCTTCTCGCCCTCAAACTCGGGGATCGTCTTCATGAACTCCGGCGAGAATCCACCAACGTCGTTCTTTAGGATGGGAGATTTCACAGACTCCATCGTGTGGTCCGTCTCAAACTGCGCATTGTAAGCATCGATCGCTTCTTGCGATGATGCCACCTTCTGCAGCCTCTCAAACTCCTCCTGCTCCTCTTTGGGCAACGGTGGAGGCCCAGCTCTTTTCTCTTGGAACGTCCTCACTTGCAAAGCACTGGCAACAGGTCTAAAACCAGCCGCACGGCGTAGCGACACTTGTCTTAAGGCTAGCATGTTTTTCGTTTGGAGCTTCTAAGGCAAACCGTGTGCAGTTATCGCTGCTCTGGACACTGCTGAAGACGCTGCTGAAGAAGCTGTTGAAGACTCTGTACTGGGGTTGGGAATCGGGATGCCTTGCACTTGATAGAGACCTTAAAAATTAAAGGTCACGTGACCGGTGTCCGGGTAATGATATTTTTTCCAAAAACTGTGGCTGTGGCTCAAACCGCAGATCCGCGTGATATCACGTGATTACCACAGTCTGAAAAATTCGGTTCAGAGCTCTTGGCCGATGCCCATGGCCGATGCCCTTGGCTACACCAAGCAGCTGTGAACCATTACCACCAATCGTGCAGCAGTTGTGCACTCGGGTATTGGGTGGAGTCTCGGTACTGGCATGTGAGTCAGCAATGCCTCAGTATCAGTGTATAAAAGCATCAATGATCCATTGATAAGGTGTTTTAGATAAGAAGAGAGTTGAAAGGGAAAGGTTTGTAGCTGATGCAGATGAAGCATAGGTAGCAGCGGTGTTGGAAAGGACGGCTTACTGCATGCGCAGACTAGGGAACCGATTGGCAGGCACGATGACGCAGGCAAGTAAGCAGAGCAGTGAGATTCGGGCCAACAGGTGCTTTATGGGCAATGTACCCAAGGATGTGTGGACTTTGACGAACGAAGCGGCGCATGCAGCGGCGCAGAACGAGAAAAACGCTGGGCGTGAGATTCTGAACCTGGGCCAGGGCTTCTTCTCGTACTCTCCGCCCAGATTTGCCATTGAGCAGGCGGTGGAGGCACTGAACGTGCCGTTGAACAACCAGTACTCGCCCACGAGAGGCAGGCCGAGTTTGCTCAAGGCGCTGACGGAATTCTACTCGCCGATATACGGCCAGCAGCTGGACCAGAGCAACGTCACCATCACGACTGGTGCCAACGAGGGTATTCTGTCGTGTCTCGTGGGGCTGTTGAACCCCGGAGACGAAGTCATCGTGTTTGAGCCCTTTTTCGACCAGTACATCTCCAACATCGAGATCCCCGGCGGGAAGGTGCGCTACGTGCCGCTAGAGCCTCCTAAGGATCTGAGTGAGCGTGTTACCTCCGGAGACGACTGGAAGATCAATTTCGACGTCCTAAGAGACACGATCAACGAGAAAACCAAGTGCATTATCTTGAATACACCACACAATCCGATCGGCAAGGTGTTCACGCGCGAAGAGCTCACCGAGCTGGGTGAGCTCTGCGTGAAAAATAACGTCTACATCATTTCCGATGAAGTCTACGAGCATCTGTACTTTGGCGACGAGTTCGTTCGTATCGGAACTCTCTCAAAGCAGATTGGCGACCTCACGCTGTCTGTCGGAAGCGCAGGAAAGAGCTTCGCAGCTACCGGCTGGAGAATAGGCTGGGTTGTGTCTGCCAACCCAAAACTGTTGAGCTACGTCTCAAAAGCACATACTAGAATATGTTTCTGCTCGCCTTCTCCGTTCCAAGAAGCCTGTGCTCACTCTATACAGATCGGTCTTGCTAACGGATACTTTGAGCAAATGAGACAAGAGTACAAGGAAAAGTTCGCCATCTTCACTGCAGTTTTCGATGAACTAGGACTGCCATACACCAAACCAGATGGGACCTATTTCGTTTGTGTCGACTTTAGTAAAGTCAAGATCCCTCAGGACTATCCATTCCCTCAGGAATTGCTAGACAAGGGCAAGGACTTTAGACTCTCGTACTGGCTTTGTAACGAGCTAGGCGTCGTGGCAATCCCTCCAACAGAGTTCTACATCAAAGAGCACGAAGCCGCTGCCGAGAATTTGCTCCGTTTTGCCGTGTGCAAGGACAACGATTACTTGGAAAAATCGGTACAAAGGTTGAGACTGCTGAGCAATTATCTCTAAGTATGACAGTTAGTTATTAAGTTAACTAATTAATCACAATTGAATAAAAGTACTTAATATTATTACTAGTGAACATCGTCCAAGGATTGATTGTCTTTAGCTGTTGTTGCACTCAAGAACAAAGCTCATAGAATTTGCAATAGGGAAACGAATACCAACGTTTAACCGAATTAGAACGAACAAAAAAAATGATGAGAGTTGGGGGGGGGGGGGTATCTTTCCTTAGCGTCAAGCTAAGAAAATTAGTCGATTCTAAAAAGATTCACAGACTCCAACTCATATCTATAACCATGACAGTTTGCATTTGTTAGACGAAAGTGGGAGCGATGGTTGTAAGGGAAGGGTATACTTACAACAAGAAGGCAGCGAAACCCAAAAGAACAGAAGCTAGACCAGCTTGCAAGTTGCCAGCAACACCGCTGTAAGAAGACACACCGTGCTGAGTGGAGACTCTAACGGTGGTGACACCGCCTTGGGCCTCAGCAGTTGGCTTGTAGGTGGCAACGATGGTGGTCTCTTCGTGCTTGATTGGAATGTACTCGGTCTTGACAGTGTAAACACCCTTAGTGACCTCGTAAATGTCAACGCAAACGGTCTCGGTCTTACCAGCGTGAACCTTGGTCTTGGTCAAAGTCTCGATTGGACAGTAAGTGGTGTACTCGGTAACGACACCGCTGACAGTGGCAGTGACAGTGGACACAAAGACACCGGTGGTCTTGTCGGCACCGGTACAGGTTGGGCAAGTGGTAATGACGGTGGTGGACAAGTCAGTGACGGTCTTGGTGGCAGCGCCAGAGCCGGATGGAACTGGAACAGAGCTTCCGTCAGAAGAGATAGAAGTGGAAGAGGTCACGGTACCAGCCAATGGACCAGACACGATGATGGTGTTTGATAGGTAGATGGTGACGTCTCTCTTGGCTAGAGAAGCTGGCAAGGTTGGGACGGTCAAAGCGGCAGTGTTGGAGTAGGACTCAGCAGAGCCAGAGATGATGGCCTTGTAAACGACTCTGATGGCAGCGGCACCTTCTGGGATCTCACCGTTGAATGAGACCAAGACGGTAGCTTCGTCGGACTCGTTCTCACCGCCAGCGGCAGTCAAGGTACCGTTGTTGAATGGGTTAGAAGCGACGAAGTACAAACCAGTGTAGCTAGCGTCGAAGCTGTAACCTTCCTCGGAGCCAGAGGACAAGGATAGGGATCCCGAGTAGTCAGAGGCTGGCAAGTCAACAGAGTAGTACAAGTCACCGCCAATCAAGCCAACGAACTTGGATGGGGTGTTTGGAAGAGCGACAAAAGTGATGGCGTCAGAGAAAGTACCAGAAGAAGAGTTGGACTCGTAAGTGACGGTCTGAGGCTCTGGCACGGCGTCAATACCGGCCTGGGTCAAGGACCCGGTGAACTCCAAGGTGGCAGCACCGTTTTCTGGCACCGAGGTGAACTCAACGGTGAAGTTGTTGGATCCGTCGTTGGAAACGGTACCGTATTCGAACTCAATCGAGGCTGGGAACCCGCCAAACTCGCTTGGAGGCACGAACCACACAGAACCGGTCTCTGCGGCGTCAATGTCAACCGAGAACACGAATGGGCTGTAACGGTCGATGGACTCCTTGCCGCCGGTGACACCGTTGATAATGTTGATGTCAGCGACTTCCAAACCTGTCACTGGCGCGGAAGGCGACGATGAAGGCTCAGCGGAGGAACTGTTGGAGAAGATCTGAGCGTTGGCCGTGGCCAAGAACCCCAATGCGGCAGATTGTAGTAAAGCGAAAGAAGAGACCTTCATTGGTAGTTGCACGTATTCTGTGTACTGTCTTGTGCTATCAAAGAGGAAAAAAATACTGTACAAATTTAAAGGCACATCTGAACCAGTTCCAATTCCATATCCCAGATCTCTCTAAAATGACAGAAATACCGCCCATATATATACAAAATCTGCCAGATCTCAGGGGTAGCCCAAATGCATATTACAGCACGACACGGCATGCGACACAAACAAGAGTTCTGCACGCGCGGTACCTGGCCCGTGGCGGCATGTTCCGGTTTAGACAATGGCATTTCAAAGGGACGCCAAGGGAGCTGCAGACATCGCAGACATTGCAGACATTGTAGACATTGAAGACATGAGACATTGCTACAAAGGGGCGGCAATTCGCGCCTGGCGCCAGATTCGTACGACATGTAAAACCCTCAGTGTAACGCCAAACCCAAATCTGGGATCTTGGGCACGCGGTGCCTGAGTGACTCGGTGAGTCCAGGCCCCTCGTGGGATCTGGCTTCAAATGCCAGGAATGTGGTGTGGGAAAAAACGAAGCGTTTGACTCCGCATCAGTATGTCACAAGGGTACCTGTGCGGTCATGCAGCGATTGTCCGTGACAACGGACACGGATTCCGTCGGGTATCGGAACCGAGACAATGCATGTGTCCTGTTGTTTAGTGTACGGGCACCATAGCAACAGTGCGGATGTTGTGAGCCTTGCGTTTGTTACCAGTGGCGCGTTGGGGGTCGCGGACTCGTGCAGGAACGCTATGCTCTGCGGTGTTATCTGGGCCACACTCACGCGCGTGCCAACGAGCACGAATTTGTCGCGGCCTGCAGGAACAATTCGCATCACCTTTTGCTGCAGCACGCGTGAAACACGCGTGCTGGGCGACGTCACCTCAACCAGCGTATGTTCCGAATCCGGCACACTGGTGCATGCCAGGACGTAATGCCGAGCGCAGTAGCTGGTGGCGGCTTGCGGGTGCGCGGCGGTAAGCGGTGTTAGCACGCCCTGTGCGTACCGGTGTCGTTCGTGGCCGTTGTGTATGAGCACGGACGCGTCGTTTGACGCGTCCGTACGTGTGCGTGTTTCGCGACGCGAAATACGTGCTGTCCACAGCGGTAGCATCAGCGATTGCGAAAGCAGCTTGCGTGGCCGCGCCTTGCCCTCCGGATCGTATGTCAGGACGAAAACCCCGTTTTCGCAGCAGATTAGGGTCTCGCGCGAGCTCAAGCGGATCGTCTGATACGGCCGCAGGTCGCCTGAGTCACACGTTGCTTTGTGCATGGCTTGTTTGCTTGTTTGCATGTTTGCTTGTTTGCTTGTTTGTATGTTTGCTTCTTTGGTTGTTTGCTACTTTGCTGTTTCTGCTTGTATATTATATTTGAAAAATAGATTGCTTTTGGTGAAGATCCGCACTGGATCCGCGCTCGATCCGCAAATCGCACACCGCAGACCCCAGACCACAGACCCTATGCGCAACACTGACGGCACACCAACCGCAACTTGCAACGAGCTGGACCAGCAGGCGCCCTCCAGGGACATCTTCGCCTACTTCTGGCTCTTTGGTCTAGTGAATAACATTTTGTACGTCGTGATACTGTCTGCTGCGGCCGACATAATAGGGCCCGGCTTGCCGAAATCTTTGGTTCTGTTGTTCGACATCTTGCCCTCGTTTCTGGTCAAGGTGTCTGCGCCTTTCTTCGTGCACAAAGTCCGGTACAGCGCGCGGATCCCAGTGCTAATCGGACTTTCCGCTGTGGGAATCGTGCTCGTTGCCTCGGGCACGCTGTGGCTGTGTCTGGTGGGGATCGTGCTTGCGTCGGCGTCGTCCGGTTTTGGCGAGATCACGTTCCTGCAGCTGACGCATTTCTATGGCGCTGCGTCGTTGTCCGGGTGGAGCAGCGGCACGGGCGGCGCGGGGATCCTTGGAGCGTTTTCGTACCTCGTGCTCACGACGGCGATGCGGGTAACCGTGCGCGTGTCGCTGCTGCTGTACGCGGTGCTGCCGTGGTGCTTCCTGTGCTACTACCGGCTGGGCGGCGCTGACGCCGCGCTGCACGCGCCGGAGCCGCTGTACGCGCCGCTAGAATACGGTCACGTGATTGATCACGTGATCGACCACGTGACCCGCACCCTGCTGCGGCTCGCGCCGCTCGCCCGGCCGTACATGCTGCCGCTCGCCAGCGTGTACCTGTTCGAGTACCTGCTCAACCAGGGCGTCGCGCCCACCCTGCTGTTCCCCGCGGAGCAGACGCCCTTCCGCAAGTACAGAGACGCCTACGTCGCATACGGCACGCTGTACCAGCTGGGCGTGTTCGTGTCGCGTACCTGGGGCCACCTGCTGCGCGTGCGCAACCTGCACGTGTTCTCCGCGTTGCAGTGCGCAAACCTCGCCGTCGCCCTGTCCCAGTCCTACTACTACTGGGCCCGCTCCATATGGCTGTTCATGCTGCTCATGCTGTACGAAGGCCTGCTCGGCGGCTCCGCGTACGTCAACTGCTACATGCGCGTGCTGGACGACGCCGCGCCGGACGAAAGAGAGTTTGCGCTCGGCGCCGTCGCCGTCTCGGACTCGCTCGGCACGCTCGGCGCGGCATTCCTCGGCTTGTACCTGGAGCCGCGCCTGTGCGCGCACCAGGTGCGCGACGGCAGGCCGTGGTGCCGTATGGAGTGACGCGCTCCGCTACAACGGCGGCTCGATGCTCAGCCGTACCCCTTGCAGCAGGTGCTCCACGAGCCGCTGGTTCAGGTCGTTACCCTGCACTGAGCTCAGCACCCCAAAGCACTGCAGCAGCACCAGCTTGTGCTGCTGCGTGATCCCGTGCTCTTCCTCGCTCTGCACGTAGCGCGAAAACGAGCGCGCGATGCCGTCGTGCGCAGACAGGAAGTTGCTGTAGTAAGGCACCACGAACGCGTCGCGGAAACACGTGAGCAGCAGAGTGTCCACGTGACCTAACACCTGGACCAGGCAGATCAGGCAGTCCGGCAGCACGCGCGAGTAGAACCGCGTCCACAGCGCGCACAGCCGTCTCAGCGCCACGTTCACCACGTCCTCGCGCGAGTTGAGCACAAAGCCGTTCTCAAACACCGAAAGGCCGTCCGACAGCATTTTGCGCACGTGACCCGCATAGTCCAGCCCAAACTCCTTTTCAAGGTCCACAAAGAACCGGAACAAAAGGTTGAGGTCTTCGAGCTTGATAGAGCCGTCCAGGCCGTGGCACATGGCGTTGCGGATCACCTGGGCGCAGAGCGTAGATATGGTGCGCAGCAGAGCGCGCTTCTCTGCAGGCTGGAAGCTGTGGTAGTTGAGTTCCAGCGAGTGGACGTTTTTCAGCAGCGTGTCGATGTCCAGAGGCGGCGCGGCGGGCTGCTCGTCATGGTGGAAGAGGAGCTGGCGGGCCTTCTTCATGGCGTGTGCTGTCTGTGCTGTGCTGTGTGTGCTGTGCTGTGTGTGCTGTGCTGTGTGTAGCGTGTGTAGCGTGTGTGTACCTGTGCAGCTGTGTGGTTTCACGCCGACAGCGAGATCAGCGTGACGGCCGTTGATGCGATAAGAACAAAGAATAGCGAAGGGTTACCCGCACTTGGGTCACGGTAGTAGTACAGGCCCGTGATGAACAGCACGGTGTACTTCCACCAGCGCCAGGCCGAGTGGTTGAGCGCGGTCAGCGTGAGCGCGATCTGCAGCGCGTACAGCGTAGCGAACCGGAAGACCGGTTCTGCGGCGGGCTCTTGTTTCTGGACCGTCGTCTGGGCGAAAGTGCGAGCGACGGTGTCGAGCTGGTGCGTGATCTGCGCCAAGTCCGGCCTGCGAGAGGGCTCGTGGTTCAGCATGTCGCACACCAGGTCAAATAGTAGCGGGTCCACCTCAGGCAGGCCCAGAGCCTGGTGGGAAGCGGCCACGATTTCCGGCGTCAGCGACAGGCGTCCGATTTCGCTCTTGATCACCGACATGTCCTTGGACTTGAAGGGCAGCTGGCCCATCATGACGAAGTACAGGATCATGCCAAAGGCATAGATGTCTGACTTGAAGCTGAACTGGGCGCCCTCGGTCAGTTCTGGCGCGACAAATTCCAAAGTGCCTGTGGACCCTGTGGCATCTCTCAACTGGCCGTAGAGCTGAGATTCGCCGAAATCTCCGATGACGCACTTGGGAAAGCTCTGCGTGGCTCTGCGGTCGTACTGCTCGAGCAGCAGACAGTTGCTGGGCTTCAGGTCCCGGTGTATGATGCGCAGCGAGTGCAGCTGTTTCAAACCAATGGCGATGTCCCGCGCGATAGACACGATCTGCTGTGTCGTGAGCCCTTTTTGCAGCTTCTTGTTTTGCAGCAGCTTCTGTTTCCGCTCCAGACGGGACTCCTTGCCCGAGATCTCGTTGAACACCTGGTACTTGATCACGTCCTCCAGGTTCCCGCCACAGCAGAACTGCTGCAAGATGAACATGTACGGCATCTCCGTGGGAAAATCCATGCCGGCAGAGGGCGCCGCCCCCTGCGTCAGAATCAACGACTCCACGGGACACCGCTCAAGCCACACATGGTTGTACGTGATCAAGTGCGAGCTTTCTTCCGTCAGCCGGTTCAGCAGTTTGACCTCTTTCAGACACCGGTACAGCCAGTGTATGTCGTCCCCAATGCATATTCTCTTGAGCGCAAACGTTCCCAGATCGTTTTCCAGCAGCATGTGCTTCACCTTATACACCACGGCCCGCGACCCGTTGCCCAAGACCTCTACCTGTTTGAAGAACCGGTGGTAGTAGCCCTGCACAAAGATATCCTCTGGGATCCGCGACTCCCGACCCTTGCTGCTTTTGCCGTCTCGCGCAGCAGGCCGACGCCACTCATAATCTTCATATTCACCTCGCCTCTCGCCCTGCAGGTACTCAAAATACTCTTGGTTGTACACCACAATCCGTCGTTCCCTTGGAACAAGGTCCTGCGTCTGCGAGTACACAACTAACGACATTTTCAAACCTAAGCCCCGATGTTTCGCCCTGCTGGCTGCTAGATATGTATTCCTAGAGCGTTCTTTATACTGCTTCCTGCAAAATACCCGCCAGAAGCCTCTCTATCGGCCTGCTATTCCAAACTCAATTCTTTCTTGCAAGCGATGAGATGCCAAGACTGATTTGATGCCAATACTTAAACGAGGCCTTCAGATTACAGTTGAAACAAAAAATTCCACTTTCAAAGGGGGGGCCCTTACAAATGCTGAAATCACAGCCAAAAATGAAAAAAACATGAATAAACTGTTGTTGTTACCCGGCGATCACCAGTTTCACCTTTCTCCCTTTAACCAAAACAAACAACTCAAGAACGAAACTTACAATGAATAACACCACTGGGAAGAAAGGGCAACGGTTGTTTGTGAGTCGTTTCTAACGCCTTTTCAGCTCTTCTCAGTTCTTTTGTAAACTTGAGTAATACTTTAGAATCTGAAGAACCCAAGATTTGTTGAAGGAAATATGTTGTTCAAGCGTTTTTTTTCGGTTTCCCCTGTTATGTTGGAGGCCTTGAAGCCCAAGAGACCTCCATCCGCCTTCTCGTATTACTTTAAACAGAATGTGAAGTCAATTATGGAAAAGCACAATGTGAAAACCACACAGGCCATGAAGATAGCGAGCGAGCAGTGGAAGGCGATGTCGGAACACGAGAAAGAGAGGATAATGGAGGGTTTGAGACCAGCCTTTGAGCAGTACCAAAGGGAGAAGGACGCGTATGAGAAGAACAGGCCTCCTAAGAAGCCTGCCAGCTCTTTTGGGATCTTCTTGAAGGAGCAGAGCCCCAAGAAAAGAGCCGAAAACCCGGCGTTGAGCCAGTCGGAGATCATGAAGATGATCAGTGTCGAATGGAAAGCGCTAGATGCCGACGTCAAGAACAGTTACAAAAAGAAATTCGATGATGCTTACGCAGAGTATTTGAAGTCAAAGCCTAGTGCGGCTGCCTGAAGATGTCCTACTCGTGTATTATCGATTCTACGAACATCAAACGATAGTCTTCTACAAAAAAACGGAAACGAAATCTAGCTGAAAAAAATAGGATATCATGTGGGCACCAAAGGTTTCAGCCTGGTTCTGGTTTGTCTATCTACAATTCCAAAGTATCCTAAGCCCGTTTCAAACGTCGTTTCAAAGTCTTTCTCGGCTTGCGCGTGTGATTTTATTAATGTGAAGTCCAGTTCCCCGCGCTTTGTAATCGCTTGTGAATCATCTGTAATTCAGTGCTAGCTTCGTACAAGTAAGCCATATAATTTGTCGTTATATAGCATTCATAGAATATCACACTGGTATTTAAGTTACGTAGACGGGAAAAGGTATTCGCTTAATAACTTTCGTTCGGTTTCGATTTTGGACGTAAGTTCCCAGCAGGTCGAGAACGATACCTCGAATATATTCAGGGGTAACAAAGTGCGAATACCTAATTGTATTAGCACTCAAAGAATACTATAAATGTATTCCTGTGAATTGATACCGTTTCCCAAAGACCGATGCCGAATGATACGTTGATAAAACCTAAATTGTTACCAGAACATATATAAATAAACGGTGATTGTCGTCACATCACTAAATTTTTTACATACTCCGAATAAATGAGGTCCTCCATGTAATAGCTATGGAATGGAGAACCGGAAATGCCTTACTTATACTAAGTGTGGTCTGACACGTCTTTGGTGTTCTTCTTCGTGCTTAACTTTTCCATTTTGTGTGTCTTTATGTGTTTTGACAAGTTGCTAGACTCGTTGAAGCGTTTGTCGCAGATGGGGCAACTAAGCGGCTTCTCCCCTGTATGAGTTCGAATGTGGATTCTTAACGACGATGAAGTTGAATAACTCTTGGGACACAAGTGACATTTAAATGGTCTTTCACCTGAGTGCACCCGAAGATGTTGTGTGAGAATATCTTGAGTATTGAAGCTTTTGCCGCAGACGGGACACTTGAAAGGTTTGTACTTTGTATGCACCTTAATATGTCGTAGGAGCTTTTGTTTTTGAACAAAGGTCTTGTTACAGTTCTCCCATTCGCACTTGTATGAGCTTAAACCACTTGGAATATGATCATTTTCGACATGATCATTCAATTCTTGAGCTGAATTGAAAAATCTTCTGCATTTACCCCACCTGCACTGGAAAGTGTCAGGTTCCTCTTTGACCTCATGAACCTTCTTGTGAGCCTTCGCCTGCTTGTCCTTTGTCTTTTCGTCCAACATTTTGACATCAAACTTAACTCCATGTTTTCCATTGACATGGTTTACCATAGAACATGGGTCGCTGGTGTTGAACTCACAATCAGCCCATTTACATGATAGCATTTTAGAGTCATCCATTGCAACATGATCCTTGAGAACATGGGTTTGAAGGTCCAATAAATTATCATAAGGTTGTAAACAGTCATCCCATTGACAGGATATGGGCTCATTGTTTGCGTTGAAGGACCAATTGAAATTCAAAGTATTCGAATTCAAGTCGGTATTAAAATCGGAGGTCGTTGGCTGAGAGTGTATGGAAAGCTGCTGGTATTCTTGATCAGTAACATGAGTGTGGTCATGGGAATGTTGATGATCACATTCCTCTTCGCGACTATGGATATTAGTATGGTAATGGTTATGTTCTATTCGATTGTCAATTGATTGTTGAATTTGTTTTGGGGACCCCATGTTATTATGATCATCATTATCGAAGCTGTAGCCATTCAATGTACTCTGGAGAAGGTTCATTGAGGCATGATCAGGGTGAAACGAGATATTTGGATCGTTGGCATCACAATTAGAGTGGTCGTTTTTTCCTAAAAGTTCGTACAAGTTAGAAATGCTGGAGAGGTCTTTTAACACTTTCATATCTGCGGGTGTGTTCAACAAGTGTGAATGAGAGTTATGGTGAAGGTGAGGAGTTTCTACAGAATGGAAATTGATGGGTGCGCATTGCGCGCATAGATTCTCAAACAGTCGGCTGTCTTTATCATCGTCAATCTCTAACTCAGCTTTAGTATTCCTCTTTTTAACCACTCGGCAATTATCGCCTCGTACCTTGGTTTTGTATAATAAGAGATCATTGCTATTGTTCTTGAACCCCGCTGTATCCAGCACGTTCATCGCTGTTGAGTTGACACCTTGCAGAGATTCTTCTTTCACATGTGTAGTATCCCTTGTGTTTGCAGGGCTGGGCATGCCTCTCTTTTCATCAATCGTGGTTTCGCTGAAAATCGGTTTCCTCACAAAGGAGTCAACAGCATTTATTGAATACAGATGATCTACACCGGTATTCGACCTGCTGAGATCCGTTCTATCCGACAGGAAACCCATATCTGAGTCTGTTCTGCTGAGACTGTTGCTGGTGGCGGGCGTAGCATCCAAATTCTTACTACCGCGTGTGTACTGTCTGCTATCGCCGTTAAGCGAGGCCGACGATGGTGATGAGCCTACCTCTTGTTTGGGTGGCTTCAAAGTGCGTGTTAAATTAGCCGACACCTTAGGTTCCTGCGCCTCTTCGTTCAACAAACCATGGTTTCTGGCCTGCGATTCATTCGTTCCCGCAGCATCTTGGACATCTATGTCGCATATGATCGGAGAATCCTCGCAGGTCAGGTTACAGTCCAAGAAGTCCAGCGCATTCGCGAGGGACGACGGTACGCCCGCCCTCTTATCGTCACAAAGCTCTACAAACCGAGGTTGATCTACGGTACCTGGCGCTATGTCACTGTTTCCCTGCTGCACATGCTGCGCCTGCTGCGCCGCTTGCTGCCCCAGCCGGCACTGTGTCTCGTTCTCGCCGAACAAATTCAGCCCGTGGCAGTTGATAAACTCAAAATGCTCGCAGTCCTCGTACTGATCACAGTTCAGGATGTCCTCCGGGTCCAAGTCCTGCCCGCCGTGTGCATCATTCTTGTGTATGTGTCCGTGGATATACGTCAGATTGTTGTAGTTATGTATGTGTCCATGCACCACGCCCTTGTGCATCGGTACAGATCCGCTCTGCATTTGCACATCCTTATTAAAACTTTCCTGCATACTTCAGTCTTGAAACCAGATGCTCTTCCCAGCCTAAAAGGTGGTCTGTAGCCTTCTTTTCTTGCCTTTTTGGACTATCTTTCACACTGTCAAATGCTTCAACTGATCCAAATCTGTAAGTGATTGATTTTATACAAATTTCAGAAACCGTTCGGGGAATGAAGAGAAAAGATAGACAAAGACTTCCCGGAGCAATAACGGCAGTTCTAGAGCTTGTCCAGACTTGCGGGCTGGCAGAACAGCTGTGCGGAACTCTGCGCTTATAACGGTGGTCGCTCGACTGCTGTCGGACCCCGGGAACAGGACTGGTCGACAGAACATCATAACGTTACCCTGCCCTCTCGGTACCTCTCAAGTACTCTCATCTCAATCTTTTGTGCATGCTGCTCCGGGTAATCCCATCCCCTTATCTCGTCTCGGCGGCTAACTGCGAGCGGGACCGCGATAAGCCTGCACGCAGGACAGCCAAACCGCCCCATTATATACTCTTTGCAAACACAGCGCATCTTGCACATGACTAGCGTCTCGGGGATTAAAGCCTGCTACTCTCGAGGTTAGACGTCTCGGGCACGTTTGGACTGAGGCTGATAACGATGAGACGTTGCGCTCCCCTAAAGGCGGAAATCACGTTGAAGGTTAGGAGGATGGTCAGGCCCGGGTAACCATGTTTGTGTTTTGGTCACGTGATTTGTCCGGGTGATATCTTTGGTTTCTGGCATCGGTTTAGTTACAACGCTGGAATGAACATATACAGGATGAAGAAGCAGCAGAGTAGCAATGCTGCAAGCTGGCCACTCATTGCATCAGGACAGTTCTGTAGACAGAGTAGCGTCAGGAATTTCGCCAGGCAATTGCAATGTGGAAAAGATTGCCGTCTCCCAGATGGCTTGCGTTCGGTACTGTGGTTACGGTAGCAGTGTCGGGCATCGCCTACGACAAGTACGAACAATCGCAGATCAGGACCATGTACATGGACTATGCCAAGAAAGTGGGTCAGGAAAATGGCACCGGGTTGGATCCTAATGTGAAGGTGAGGAAGCTGCTCGTGCTAGTGGCTCCTCCGCCAAACGACTACCTGGAGACGTCCCTCGTTCTGTGGAGAAGATGGGTGAAACCGATCCTGTACTCGAACGGGCTGGACTATGAGATCATCACCGGCTCTCAGCAGGGTGAGATCAGAGCAGAGATCGCGGACAGGGTGCGGAAGCTGCGCAAGGAGCTCATTACTGCAGAAGAACAGACGAAATCTGAACAGAAACAACGGAGTTGGTTGGATCGGTTCTCCAGGAAGCCCAGAAAAGACGATGAGCAGACCGTGGAACAGCCTGGACCACAGTTCGATACAAGGTCCGTGTTAGGCGTCTTTTACTACCACAAACCAGAGCCTGTGGTCATGGAAGACTCGTTAACGGATCCGCTACTAGCAGGAGGGGTCATCTGTATTGGAAGGGGTGCGCTCAAGGAGTACATAGCAGGTGTGCATGAGGGGATTTTGGGTCCATTGGAGCCCCCAGCCGCCGCTCCAAAGATCGAAGAAGTTGCAGGAACCGGGACGGAAATTACCCAGGACACTACCACACCTGTCGTTGTTGACCAGACGATAGCTCAGGATGCACAAAGCCTGCCTGTATCAGAAGAAAGTTCTGCTGCACTCCCAGCTGATGAGTCTATCACATTGAAGCCGGTTGACACCACCGAACCTGCCCCTGCAGAAGAAGAGTCGGAAGATAAAGAAAAGCCGAAAGTCATCCCAAAGCCATTCATTCTACCGTCAGAATACCCCGAAGCAGAATTTCCTCACGAACTGGCCAAGGACATCATCCGTGATCCAAAAACCGGCGTTCCTGCGCTTTTCCAGCAGCCATTGTTGGTTGTTGCTGTCCCTAATTTGAGTGGATTCAGTACTATCCCAACCCGTATCTCCAGATTCTACCAGAAGAGGTATCTATGTGAACAAGTGTCACGCGCTACATTGGCTATGGTTGAAAGTAAATCAAGACCTTTCAACTCTACGGATCTTGACCTGGCTGCGTACGAAGAACTCGATTGGCCAAAAAAATGGATTGAAACAGGTAAAGAACGTGGAAGTGAATGGGTGCAGCCCCTTAAAGGTGACGAAAGAGTCTTATCGAAGCTTCGTGTCGTAGAGCCATCAATGGTTGAACCTCTTGAAAGAAATTCTTCCCAGAAGACTTCAGAAGACGAACCAACGAAAACGAGTTCTTAAATAGCATCATACCGGGCATTATATGTATATATTTAAACTTTAGCCCATATCGTAGGCTCTTGTGTGATCGGCACCTGTTGGTCGTAGGGCAAGGAAGCAAGTTGAGTTGGATCGTATACTACTTGATGTGCGGGTAATATCTTATTCTTCAATATCAGTCTACCAAATTCTGTTTAAGGTGGCATAGTATGTCGCAACACTAACTTAATCCAACACAACTTTACGGCTAGTCACTCAGTTGAAAGACTGCGTAAGCCTTTAGTATAAATCAGTGGTACAATTGAATGAAGTTAGAACTCAATGTCGCTGTTTTATAAAAGCCCGGTTGATATTGAAATCCTATTCGATGGAGAAGATTCGAGGAAACATGTGGAGATCCCAGCCACGTCTCTATCGGCCAAGAGTTTATTCGATAAGTATCCACTGTTTGAGGATGGGGAAAGTGTGAATGGTCTAGTCACGATACGTGTCAGAGAAGGAAAAAAGTTGGAGCACTCTGGGATAAAAGTCTCGCTAATTGGAAGTATCGACACTACAAGATACAACAATGATGTCAAGAACAAAACGCTGGATACGTTCCTGACCTTAAGTATGGACCTTTGTCCACCTGGAGAACTGGTACATTCCGTGAATCATAAATTCAATTTCAAGGATGTTGAGAAGAGGTTCGAGAGCTACCTGGGAAAAAACGTATCTGTAATGTACTACATCAAGGTGACTGTATTACGGAAGTCGACAGACATAGTCAAGGTGAAGAAGCTTTGGTGCCACAGATACTCGAATGAACTAGCATTCAAGGAAACTGAGGGAAAGCCAATTAAGCTGGACATTGGAATAGAGAATTGCCTGCACATTGAATTCGAGTTTTCAAAAGCTCAATATACATTAAAGGACGTCATTGTGGGTAGGATATACTTCTTGCTGACAAGGCTAAAGATAAAACACATGGAACTCAGCCTGATAAAACGAGAAACCACTGGAACTGAACCAAACCAACTATCAGACACAACCTCGATAAGATATGAGATAATGGATGGGTCACCAGTGAAAGGGGAAACAATACCGATCCGCCTATTCCTTGGAGGATATGATCTAACGCCTAACATGGTATGTAACTACTTCAACGTTAAAAACTATCTGAGCCTGGTAATCATAGATGAGGACGGAAGGAGGTATTTCAAGCAAACTGAAATATTGCTGTATAGAACTATGTAGTCTTGACATGGTGCAGAAGCCTTTTGGTTTTTGCTGATACATCCGGTAGATCAATAAACTTACAGTTATCCGTGTAAAAAGGGCTGCTTATAACATCATCAATCGTCCCTCGTACATCACAATCGATTGAGAGCAGGCTAAAACATATCGGAATGCTAATCAATAGAGTTTTAGGATCATTCTGGTAATTCTTGAATTGTTCGTCTTCCTCTTTGGCCTTTTGCCAGGGAAAGGCAGCTCCTCTAGTATCGTTGAAAAATTCATACATTATGATTCCTAGCGACCACATATCTACTGGTTTGCCCTTGTAGCTTATTCTTTGAAACATCTCCGGAGCCATGAGCTGTTCTGAGCCGCAAATTCCGTGACAGTTGTCTTGCTCTCCGTCAACGAGAGCCGCCGAGCCGAAATCTATCAGTTTTACAACTGCCAGACTAGAATCAAGCATGATATTGTCCAATTTTAGATCTCTGTGCACCACTTGCTGCGAATGCAGATATTCTATTCCTTGTGCGATTTGACAGAACCAAGAAGCTTTTTCTTCGAAGGACGGTCCGCTTCCGACGTTCAGCACTGACTGCAAAGTAACAGTATAGCAGGGAAACGTAATTGTGTGTTTTCTTTTATTGTACTCCAAAGGCTCTACTATGTTCTTGTGCTTTAGTCTGGTCAGTAGCTCGTACTCTTTCTGGCAAATCACCTTGTGATGGCTGTGTCTATCCCACGCTTTGAACTTTTTAACTGCAACCCGCGTTCCATCCAATTTTGTCGATATTTGCACCTCGCATGTGGTCCCATGTACCACCTGTGGCTTTCCCTTGCCATTCTCCTGGACTGATTTTGATTTGCTGCGGTTCAGAACTCGGCTTAGTATTGTCATCTTTAATCACTACAATTGATAGGTGGAGTCAATGACTGTCTTCTTAAAGCTGAACCTGGAGCGTTATTAACATCTAAAGAAGTATTTGGTCCCTGATGCCAATCATAAAGCTGTCTGGCGTTCTGAACTCTTAGTTTACCTCTCATGTCTCTGAGATATTTCACATTGAAAAACGTCAATCATCCTAGATAAGCTTCTTTTTCAATGACGTGCCAAGAGATTGACGGATCGGAAATAACAATGGGTTTGAAAACTACCATTTCTTCGTACCGGAAGGCCTTTCAATTATCTGCTGCTGTAAATTACAATTAGAGTATTCAGATTTGAAATGTTTTACAGGGCTCTGTGTCGGACTATGCTTAGGGTTGTCATTTAGTCATGTTGATTGGATTTTTGACGTAGTTAGAAGACAAGTCTCAGGAAAAGAAGGAATTAAGCAATGAACACCTTTTGAGATAGCAGTAGTGCCACCAAGGTTTTGAAGTCTGGTAGAATAACTGTAGGCCAGTGCATTTGATTCTAGCAGTCTTTATGCTGTCTCGTTGCGTTGGCAACCTCGTGGTCTTGCCGTAGCGATTTGCCCTTTCATACACGATCCTGGATATACAGGGTAAGGGGAATTGAATTCTTTATTTAAGGACCGAGATGAGGAAACAAATGAGGGAGGGGCACAGCAGACAGCCTTACACTCTACGCCAAAATCGGAGTCTGACGCCGGCTGGCATATTCACCGAAGACAAGATGCCAGATATTGAGGCTACAACCGTGATCGACGCTTCACCGAGTGCGGTGAGAGGGGTGTTTTTGGATTTTCAAAGGTATTCAGAATGGTCGAATTTCATCAAAGAAATCAGCCCCACCGACAAGAAAGAGGGCGCTGCGCCAGGAAAGGCAATACAGGTCACGCTGGATTTAGACGGCGGATCTCCTACGAAGATGACACCAATTGTAGTCTCGAACTCTGAATCCGAGTTTTCCTGGATTGGCGTCTTAGGGGTCAAGTCCGTATTCAACGGCGCACACAAATTCGAGTTTAAACCATTGGAAGACGGAGCAAAAACTGAGCTCATCCAATCTGAGACTTTTGCAGGTGTTCTTAAAAGACCTTTACTATGGTTTGTAGGAAAAAAGACTGAAAATGGGTTCAAAGCGTTCAATGAGGCCTTGAAGCAAAGAGCGGAAAATCAAACTCAGTTGCCCTCCCAATGAGCTGTTCGCCACAATCTGCATTGATATGACTCTCTAATGACGCATTTTTCGAGATGCGCGTCATTCGATTCAGGGTTCGATGCATGGAAGATGTATTACCCGAATCGGAAAAATATAAATAGAGGGCATCTGTAGTACATAATGGTCAATAACATAAACAAACAGTTGAACATCGACCAAAAACAGGGAATTTGGTATGTTTAGTGTATGGTGTGCGCATTTGAGTTGAAGTGGTAAATAGTTAAGAACTTGGGGAAACACCGGAGAAATGTTGAAGCTTGTTCACAACAACAAACTTTTGGTATGAGTAGAATTATATAAGACATTATTTCTCGAAGAACAGCACCGGATCATTGCAAAGCACAGGTGAATCAGGAATAACCGCAGTGCAGGTTGCTACAGGTCCAGGATAGACACTTGCGCTTGGGTTCTGAGTTTTGGGGCAATGATAAGAATGGCTCTTATACTACAGAATTGCATAGTGCTGCTCTCGGCGTTACTGAACCTGGCTACTGGGGGACTGTCGGTGGCCACTGTGTGTCTGCGAAGCTTCCCAAACGACAATGCAAGCGTGCTGGTTATTGCTTGTTCTTCAATTCTGTGTGGAATGGTTCAGATGTTAAGTATGCTGAGCAAAACAAGACTTCTGATGGTCTGCCAGGCCGTAATTTCGGCCACCATCTTCGTGACGCTGGGCGCTGGGTTATCACACTGTTATTTCATAATCAATGAGACAGCACTAGTCGGATTGCACAGACCGTTGCTTACGGCTCAAATGAGTGTATTGCTAGCGTCGATGGTTTTAAGTGGAATGCACCAGAATCAAATTTTAAACAAAGTGTATTTGGACCGTTCAACAACTACAGACGATCAAAACCAGGATCTCGAACATAATGTCAAAGATTTCCCTACTGACAACGAAAAGTTTGTAGCATTGAAAGCCAGTGCTCAGACTTTGACTCCTGACCTTGACGTAGCTACAGAGAAGAATTGGATGAATGAATACCCTAGTAACTACTCTGGATCGGATGCTACGTCAACTCCTTCGGTGATAAAACACAAACTTCCATATCTCAGTTTAGATAGCCAGAAGAAATCTTGCAAGGGCAACACCTCAAAGAACTCTTCTTTCACAGCGATTAGTCCATTGACCAGGAAACAAGTTTTCGAGAAACTACAACAGAAGTTTTCTATTAAATCCCCCACCGGAAAGAACTCTACTCAAACGGCTCAAAATAATACCCCGGATAACTCTATTCTCATGGAAACCAAAATTGATGCCAAATACGTTACTCGTTTGTCAACGATACCAGACGTTTCGAAGAGTTACTTGAATGTTCTAAATCAGACGAATGATATCAGTGATGTGGTTTCCATATGTCTCAATGATACTGAGAATATCGACAGAAACCTTCTTAAGATGGAAAAAGATGCTATAAATCTTTTTGACAGGGTCTTGCTGCCCTCAATTTTACAGAATACAGATCACCTGAATTCATCTGTACTGAGTGACTCGATGTCCCCTGACATGGAACAACTGCAAAATCAAACGATTGAACGATCTAAGTACTCGGAACAGCAAGATACTGATACGATTTTAGAGCAGCTTATGGATAGCGAATTAGAGATTCAACAACCTCAAGCAATCCACTCCATGCATAATTCTAAGTCAGAACCAATTCTGAATCAAAAACTGGGCAACAACACGATCACCATGGACTATTGGGAAAAACACAAAGAAACTCTTATGAGTAATGAAAAAAGAGAATACACAGAAGTTGGAAAGCTGTGCTCTCCCTTTAGAATAGACACCTCATTCAGCTTCCCATTAAAAAGACAAGAATCTGCTCACACGATACCCGACGGAAGTGATGAAGTACTGAGTTTCGTGGACAAAGCTGTCAACTCCCACGACACGCAATTGATGGAAGAAGGTTTGAAACAACATGGAACATCTCGTTTGTCAAACATTACTTATAATTCAAACGCCTCGCATTCCCCAACGAAATCAGTTTCGTCCATCGTCACTGCCATTCGCACTCCGATTAAATTCAATTTCGGGGCCTGCTCACCACAGGAGCCTAGAGATGAGTCTCAGATATCCCTCTATTTGAGTAACAACCAATCGAAGCTCTCTGCATCCGCGCAATCTTCGCCTACAAAACTGGGCAAAAGGTTGAGCCAAAGATTGTCCAGATCAAATCTGAGAAACGATGAATACAATCAAAATAATAGCCTGCATTTTCACTCCAAGTCCCTCACTTTGTCCTCGTTCAACCAGCACATCCACAACAAGTCAAACTCAGTCAACCATGTCGACTTGTCTTATGTGCACTCTTTGCAACAGAAGCACTCGCCGCAGAAGTCTATCGGCACACTGAACTCAAGGCGAAGAAGCTCCATATTTCAATCTGTGAATGAAATTCGAGTTTCAACGCTGAACCTTTCACGAACCTCTAACAGTCCCTCCCGGCAGTCTGGTTTGGACTCACCAGAATTCGAAGAGGATCTTGACGAGTGTAACAGCACGCTCAGCTTTGAGAGTAACAAAGTAATTAGCGGCACGGACACTGGTTTGAGCGAGTACGACAGGGAGAAACTGTCAATTTTGATGAACCGCCAGCAGATACTAAACAAGTAGAGGATTCAATACTGAATGCATAAGTCTGTAATTACACAGATCCGGACAATAAGTACCACCTAGCATAATCTCAACACTCTTGATTACTATTGGTCTTTAACATCTCAAATCCCTCTTTAAACAAAGAAAGAGTAAACTAAGTTGCCAAAACTAAATATGTAGCTTCACATTTGACCACTAGCTCCCAAAGGGAGATACCATATATTATAAGCCCATAATCAGCTGTGAAATCCATTCAACAGCCTCTGTCCTCCAAATACAAATCGCATAACAGATCAGAGCAGTTGGTGCATATTGAAGCTGACACAAGTCACGTGACAAAGAATCAACCATTAAATCACTTCATACGATTTGAATATCTGTTCTGCTTTGAAGATTTATTCACTACAAGCGATGCCGATGAGATGCGATGAGCTGAACAGAAGAGGACTGTTCCTGTATGTATGTGAGGAGTTTTAACCGTTATTCAAATGAAAAGATCCATCCGGCTGTATCGTGAACAAAGAAGTGACAGGAATAATCTGAAACAGCAGCAAAGATCAGCATAAGATGTCAGATTCTTTGTTCGATGTGTTCGGAGAAGCACCGGCTGAAAACCTGGAGTTACCTCCAGAAGATCTAGAGCAATCGGAAGATGAGCATTCCAACAGTGTTGAATCGAAGCACAAGAGGTCAAAGTCCGACAATGAGGATGTGGAGACAGGAGAAGGAGACAGTAAAGCGAAAAAAGTGAAGAAAGATGTCAGTTTGATCGACCCGAAGAAGAATGGGTCTGTGATTGTTCCAGTGGTCGCAGACGCCTTTGAAACTGAGGCATCACGAGAGGTGGAAGCCTCTGCTGGTCTGTCAAACACTCAGACTGTTCAGCTGGAGAGTGACGGTAAGGTGAAGTTGAGGCATCAGGTTAGACATCAAGTCGCTCTACCCCCAAACTATGACTATAAACCGATTGGTGAGCATGTACGGACTAACGAGGCACGTACTTATCCTTTCACACTGGATCCTTTCCAGGACACTGCCATTTCCTGTATCGATCGTAGCGAGTCTGTCTTGGTTTCTGCACATACTTCTGCAGGTAAAACGGTCGTTGCCGAGTACGCCATCGCTCAATCTTTGAGAGAGAAGCAAAGAGTCATTTACACTTCCCCTATCAAGGCCCTTTCCAACCAAAAATACAGAGAATTGCTGAGTGAGTTTGGAGACGTGGGCTTGATGACTGGTGATATCACGATCAACCCGGATGCCGGCTGCTTGGTTATGACAACTGAGATTTTGAGAAGTATGCTCTACCGAGGCAGTGAAGTCATGAGAGAAGTCGCTTGGGTCATTTTCGATGAGGTTCATTATATGAGAGATAAAGAAAGAGGTGTAGTGTGGGAAGAAACGATCATTCTGTTGCCAGATAAGGTTCATTACGTGTTCTTATCCGCGACGATACCTAATGCAATGGAATTTGCTGAGTGGATTTGTAGAATTCATTCGCAACCGTGCCACATTGTATACACTGATTTCCGTCCTACACCACTACAGCATTACCTTTTCCCTGCTCATGGCGATGGTATCCATCTTGTCGTCGACGAAAAAGGTACTTTTAGAGAGGAGAATTTCCAGAAAGCTATGGCTTCCATCAGCAACCAAACGGGAGATGATGTAAATACCATTAACGGAAGAGGTAAGAAAGGTCAATCTTACAAAGGCGGTGCTGCAAAAGGCGAAGCCAAGGGTGATATTTACAAAATCGTTAGAATGATTTGGAAGAAGAAATACAACCCAGTCATCGTTTTCTCTTTCAGTAAACGTGATTGTGAAGAACTAGCTTTAAAGATGTCCAAGCTAGATTTCAACTCGGAAGAAGAGAAAGAGGCTCTAACCAAAATCTTTAAAAATGCCATTGATCTACTTCCTGAAACGGACAGGGAACTTCCTCAAATCAAACATATTTTACCCCTTTTAAGAAGAGGTATCGGTATTCATCATTCCGGATTATTGCCTATTCTCAAGGAAGTGATCGAGATTCTTTTCCAAGAAGGTTTCTTAAAGGTTTTGTTTGCTACTGAAACATTTTCTATCGGGCTAAATATGCCGGCTAAAACGGTTGTATTTACCAGTGTCAGAAAATGGGATGGCCAGCAGTTCCGTTGGGTTTCCGGTGGTGAATACATTCAAATGTCTGGGCGTGCCGGTCGTCGTGGTCTAGATGATCGTGGTATTGTCATCATGATGATTGATGAAAAAATGGAACCGCAAGTTGCAAAGGGAATGGTTAAAGGTCAGGCTGATCGTTTAGATTCCGCTTTTCACTTAGGCTACAATATGATTCTGAATCTAATGCGTGTCGAAGGTATCTCACCAGAATTCATGCTTGAGCACTCTTTCTTCCAGTTCCAGAATGCCACCTCAGTTCCTGTGATGGAAAAAAAGGTTGCCGAATTGTCAGCCGAGCTGGAATCTATTATTGTCGATGATGAGTCTAGTGTAAAAGAATACTACGAAATTAGAAAGACTTTGGACGGATATAATGAAGATGTGCGTACAATAATGACTCACCCTGCTAATTCTCTTGCATTCCTTCAGCCAGGAAGACTGGTTAAAGTCAACATAGACAACAAGTTCGACTACGGATGGGCAACTGTTATCGATTTCGTCAAACGTACGAACAGACGTAATCCTACTGCAGTATATTCCGATCATGAATCTTACATCGTCAATGTACTTGTGAACACAATGTACGCTGATTCTCCTGTGAATCTGATAAAGCCATTCAATCCTTCTTTCCCTGAAGGTATCAGACCTGCGGTAGAAGGCGAGAAGACTCGCTCAGCTATCATTCCAATTACCTTACTTTCTATCCAATCCATTGGAAACATCAGACTATACATGCCAAATGACATCAAAGCTGAAAGTCAACAGATTACAGTTGGTAAAACTCTAAAGGAAGCTCTCCGTCGTTTCCCAAATGGAGTACCTATGGTAGATCCCGTTAAGAATATGAAGATTGACGACGAAGACTTTTTGAAGCTACTCAAGAAGATCAATGTTCTAGAAGGTAGACTCTTCACAAATCCTTTAACCAACAGTGTCAGATTGAAAGAGCTGTTTGAGAAGTACTCTAAAAAGGTGGCTCTTCAAACAGACATCAAGAACCTAAAGCACAAGATCAGCGAGGCCCAAAGTGTCATTCAACTTGATGACCTGCGTCGTAGAAAAAGAGTTCTACGTCGGTTGGGCTTCTGTACACAATCCGATATTATCGAACTAAAAGGTCGTGTTGCTTGTGAGATTTCATCTGGTGACGAGCTACTACTAACAGAACTTATATTTAATGGTAACTTCAATGAATTAAGTCCAGCTCAGTCTGCAGCCCTGCTATCTTGTTTTGCTTTCCAAGAGCGTTGCAAAGAAGCTCCAAGATTGAAACCTGAATTGGCTGACCCATTAAAAGCTATGAGAGAGGTTGCAGGAAAAATCGCTAAGATCATCAAGGACTCCAAGATTGAGATAGTAGAGAAAGAGTACGTCGAGAGTTTCAGACATGAGCTGATGGAAGTTGTGTTTGAGTGGTGTAAAGGAGCTTCCTTCACCCAAATCTGTAAAATGACTGATGTTTATGAAGGCTCCTTGATCAGAATGTTCAAGAGATTAGAGGAAATGATCAAAGAACTAATCGATGTGTCAAAGACAATTGGTAACGCAACATTGAAAGAGAAAATGGAGGCAGCATTAGGTTTAATTCATAGAGACATCGTGTCAGCTGGTTCGTTGTACTTGTAGACCTTGTATAATATTATCTGCATTGTGTAAAACTAACTACATATAATCATCAGAGACTAAAAACTTAGCTGACTGGCGATGTCCACTTATGATTTTCTCATACTCCGATTGTACTGGAATTAGCCATATAGACAATTCTTGTGGAGTTGCATCCAAAAGATTTTCAATGACTGCCAACCTTAAATCAAAGCAACGTTGTTCATTGACTTTTTTGCCATCAAGTAACGAGTTCATCACAGAAGGCATGTTTTGAGTCAAATGTCTAATACCGTGCGACGTTTTAGATAATCCTAACAATAGTGTCATTTGTTCAATGTACTGGAAAGAGCTTACGGTTTTGGAGTCAATCTTATCCTTTAATTCTTCAAAGCAGTCCTCATCTTGTATAAGATTCACAAAGACGCGTATGTCCCTAGCATTTAAGGGCAAAACCTTCAAAATCGATAAGCGGGTTTTTGCAATGAAACTGGGATTGAGCACCCCAAGCAATTCAGTTGTATATGGTTCGTCAACAGCCAATGGGAAATACTTCGCTTCGAGTTCAGTGATGTACGAGAGTTCACCCACATAAGACAACTTGGAAAAAAAGTTGAGAAGATAGCTTCTTGCGTAGTGGTATACTTCAAAAGAGTCTTGCTGCTTAGCATAAGCCTCACCGAACAAATCAAACTCTGAGCCAATGTATCGCAGTATCCATTTTTTTTCCTGATCATCGATGATGGTCTGTATCAAACTGATGTAGTACTCTGTGATGTAGATGAAAACTAGGACATCAGAGTCCATGAACTTTCTAATCAGCTTGGAATCGAGAACAAAGACTTCTCTGACGAACTCATTGAATGTAACATTCTTTGCAAGTTGGTTGATGATATCGATGAAACGACAAAACGATGTAGAATCTTCGCAGTTCTTGCACTGCAGCAAGACGGGCAAATTGTTTTGAAGTATGCGCCGTCTGTTCAGCTGGTTTGTGAACAGGATATTGAATGTCTTTTCCAATAGATTCACAATCCCAACATCAACAGAATCTTCGAAGTACAGCTTTAGCATCTCATCCAACAGAACTGTTCCTGCGAATATATCTCTTGGAGATGCTGAAGAAATCACTTTACATGCTGTATCCACCAAAGTCTTATCCGAGCTTTTGATTGCTGCTATTAGATCCTCCACAGAGAACACATCTAACACTTGTTCAAACGGACATAATCCCACAACTCCGTCTAAAACCTTAAACAGAGCCTCATAATCGACATCTTCGTTTCCCGGGTTCAGAATAACATCTTTGACAGAACGCAACAATGGTCTCACATCTTTGTCTAGACTTGTAGACGCCGAGAGGTTCAGTGAAAGTACCTCCATCAGATCATTGATCTCAGGAGAAATTGCGAATGTGGCTAAAGCCTTGGTCAAGGCATCGATATCCTCATTTAAACCACCCATTGTTTACAACACTGAATTGAGAGCACAATTCTAGAGTTCAAACCAGAGATTGAACCATCACATCACTACAAAGGAGTTTCCTTTTTCTTTAAACATGTAGTAAGGTCTTTCTTTAATCACTTCTATGGGTATAGATTCTTATATTACTACAGTTAACAAGGTTAACAAGTACAAAAGACAACACACAGGGACTACACCAGTGTTTATAGCACACCTGTCAGACTGGTACTGATTTCCAGTCATCCAAAATCATCGTCCAAGACTTCTGAATGGTTAAAACTGTTCATATGCTGCCTGAAACGAGATTAAGGTCATTATACTCTGACTTCAGGGAATTGGCACTGATCAACATTGATGGATATGAGGCAAACATACGACAATGGAAGGATTATCTGTGCAAAAGTGTGTTGCACGATCAGATAATAGTGAAATCCGACGCTCTGCTGTCTGGTTTGCGTAGAGCAGACTATGGGGAACCGAAGAGCATCGATGTGGTGATCGATGAGATGGTGAAAGATGGGACACTGGTGCCCATGAAGCAGTACAGAAATAGGAATGAGAGCAAACTGATATCTCTGGTGAAATGGGGCATAAGCAAGACCGTTATGGATCTGTCCTGGAAAAGCAGGGCAAACGAGGGTAAACAGTACTTGAAACCGATGAGCTATGTGAATATAACATGGTTTAAGAACCACGAGAAAGCGGTGATAGAGCTTCTGAAGAACAATGTCCTGGATACAGCAAACGCTTCAGTGGATTATATCTATACGAAGAAGCTTTTCTACAACAAGAGTGGTTTGAACAACCTCACGAGCGACTGGGATTCGTACGAGATCATTCTTGACCATTTGTGCGACAAGCGGCATATAATAATCGGTCAGGATGACACGATCAAAGTCATATCACCATTGGCAAACCGCTCATTTGGGGCAGCGGATTTGACGATCACTGAAGAAGATTCATGTGTAGCCAAAGTGAATGAATTCGTGTTCACAGCTGAGTCAGAGATCAAGAGTGGACAAAAAGTGGTGGACCTAATGACTGCACGTCTGTCTAATGCAATATCATCGGGATTCTCTCAGGAAGTGAAGCGTACCATCTTGCGGCTGAAGAAACGATCCGAAAAGAATCTTGAGCAGGCCTACATTAGTTTGGAATCGTTGAAGAAGGTCCAAGAAGAACTGGCTAAAGCCACTCAGAATGTAGCTATGGTCAACTTGATGAAACAAGGCAACACCGCTTTGAAGATGATAAACTCGAAACTTTTAGACGAAAACTCTATTGCAGATATTCTGGATGAATTCCAAGAGAACACAGAGAAACAAGAGAGGATACAACAGTTGTTATCTGGGGCTGACTCCAAGATTGACGATGATTCTTTAGAGGAAGAGCTATCAAAACTAGAGAAAGAGATATCACTCGATCAAGACAAAACAGAAAAGCAAGCAGAAGGCGAACCAGAAGTCCACGGGGAACAATCTCACAAGTCCACGGAAGATTTGATCAAGAAATTAGAGTCTTTGAAAGTATCATCAACGGAGTCAATTCCTGCAAAATCAGAAAAGACAAAACCGCTACCGGCATGAGGCCCAACAAGATCAAGCCAAATGGAATTACCAACATATGCTTCATTAGATATATAATATGTATATATTCCTTACTTTTTGCTTTCATCATTTGTTCCGGGATGTTGTAAGGAAGACGGAGACACCGCTCTCGGGGGCAGCAGAGCATCCGAGTGGACCAAGCTAGGAGAGGACAAAGGAGAAACGTAATTAGACGCGCTATCAGACAGGAGTCCATCGCTTTTAGTGTTGATCTGTCTTGGCTGTTCCTTGACAGTTGATCCGCTCGACCACCAAGACGACAGATGTTGGTACATCTTTCCCAGTAATCCTGGTCCTTCAACATCTGCTATTCTGCCAGAGAATGCATCCTCCTCTATTGGCTTGAGTATAAGCGCAGACCTGGGGGTAAGTTCGAGGTCCTTCAGAGATCTTAGTTCTTGCGATTCTGTAAAAGTTTCTCGGGGTATATTTCTGTGGAACTGGTACGGCACATCCTTGTCTGTGCGATTCTTGTCTAACCAGCTGCGTACGTCATTCAGCGTCTTTTTTGATTCAAATTCATGTTTCACAGTTTTACCATCCGTAAGCCGTATCAGAAGCGTGCATATTGCGGAATTTATGACGTCTCTATTCTTGATATTATCGTGCATTGGCATGGTGGGTACTTCTGAGGTTACCGACGCAGACAGTCTACGCTGCTTCATTTCCTCTCTGTCAGCTTTCATCAAACGTACGATACGCTCTCTTTCCTGCTGTTCTGACAGCTGGTGTTTTCTAGCCCGCATTTGGTACTCAAGCAGCCGGGCGATATCTGCAGCGCGCGAATCTGCAGCGCGCGAACCATGCGGACCCTCGCTCGAGACATGCTCCAGGTCCCCAGAAAGCACCCGTTTGCTCTTCCCGACCGCTCTGATAAGCCGCGTCGCAAATCCGTCCATATTCGCCTGGTCTGGCCCGATCATCTCCACTATCTGGCCCTTAGCAACGCAATAAACGCTTGGCACTTTGACATCCGGAAAAATCTGCTTAAAGTAGCCCATCTCACGAGAATCCTCCATCAGACGCAGCCAAACGCACGCATCCTTCAACTGCTCACTTACTAACGGCGTAAACCACGACTCAAACCAACTGTTGTCTCCATTCGTGGTGTATACGATCAACGCCTTGTTTTCTCTCAAAGATTCCTGTACTGCGTTTTCCACACAGGAAACGAAATGCGTGTCTAGAGCGTCCATGATATTCATCTTTGACAACAACTTTCACACTGTTACACAATCGTGAAGCCTAGCTGAGCCCGTTTACCAGCTTTTTTACTCTTGAAGAGAAGTCGTTTGTACGCTTCTTCAAACCTTTAACAACCCCTCTTCCCTTTTTATATTGAAAACCTTTAAAGACTCAGCAAGTTTATGTGGAATAGCCATAGTTTTTGAAGGCAGATTAGATGGTGTTATCGGAGGGCTACCAGGCTCATAGATAGCTCATTGTCGGGTGATTTATGATAGAATTGTTGTAGGTTTGGGAAAGTGCGGTTAAATTGTGCCAGTTGGTCATAAATTGGAATTTAGTAGGGATATTTGATTGAAATAGACTGAAGACATGGCTATGAGCTTTTCCCAGGGCCACCAGCTGCCAGTAATCGAGGGTTTGAGGCTAGGAAAGACTGTAGGGAAGGGTAGTTTTGCTTTTGTGAAGCAGGCGTCGCTTGAAGTGGACAGCAGCGTGGTTTTGGCAGTAAAGTTTGTACATCTGCCGAGCAGCGAGAAACATGGTCTGCGACAGGAGGAGGTGCTGCGGGAGATGAGACTGCACTCTAGGTGCTCAAACCATGCAAATGTACTGAAGGTAATCGACTGTAATGTGGCAGAGCCATTTTTGTGGATCGCGATGGAGCTGGCGCAGGGTGGAGACTTGTTTGACAAGATCGAGCCTGACGTCGGCGTGGACACAGAGGTTGCCCAGTTCTACTACAAGCAGCTCGTGAATGCGATCACATATCTGCACGAAAATTGCGGCGTGGCGCACCGAGACATCAAGCCCGAAAACGTGCTGCTTGACAAGGACGGGAACCTAAAACTCGCTGATTTCGGCCTGGCGTCGCTCTTCAAACGGAAAGATGGGTCCAAAAGAGTCTCAAGGGACCAACGCGGTAGTCTCCCTTACATGGCTCCTGAAATCATATACTGTGACGGGTATTACGCTGATAGTACCGATATCTGGTCTATTGGGATTCTAGTTTACGTTCTCCTGACAGGAGAAACTCCTTGGGAAGTAGCTCATGAGGAGGACAAAACGTTCAGCAACTTTGTAAAGGGCGAGGGAAAGCTGAATCAGGGCTCTTGGCTGAAGATTGATCTTACAGAACTGAATCTACTTCGGAAGATACTTCAGCCTGATCCAGGCAAACGGGCTACGTTGCAAACCTTACACGATCATATGTGGTACCATGCTAAGCTACCATTCGCAGATGAGAACGGCTTATGCAAAGATCCTGCTCTTTTGGCCGAGAAGCTGATATCCAAGCTCAGAGTGTCTCTGTTAGATGATGATTACTTGGTTTCCACTCAAGCTATTCATTCTAACAACCGTCGTAAAGATGCAGTCGCTTTTTCACAACCGTTACATCCAGATTTTGCCCGCTTGGAACCTTTGTCCAAGGCACCTTATATGAACTACTCAGCGACTCAAAGAGAATCTTCAGATGTCAATCTGGCGGGAACACATAATGCTATAAACCAAGAAGCCTTCTCAACTCAGCGTTTACAAGAGGATCTTGCGTCGTTGCAGTTCGACATTAAAAACTCTTCCCTGATTCCAAACTTCTCATCGGATAAACTGACCAAGTTCTTCTCTACTGAAGACATTAGTGTGATACTCACGGATTTGGAGAAGGCTTTAGTCGCGTATGGAGTAGATATCATGAGAAATCTGAACGAGAGCTTCTTAGACCTTAAGAAACAACATTCAGATGGGAACGTGTACCCAGTACACGTTCAGCTGAAGACGCATGACAGAAATAGACTGCCGCTTTCAGGTGCTCTTGTAATCATGCAACTTGACGAGAATCTGAAATCTGTTACATTTGAGAGAAAGAGAGGAGACCCTCTTGAATGGAGACGTTTCTTCAAAAACATCACAATCCTCTGTAGAACCATAGTATACGTTAATTAGATACATAGCATTCATGATGGTTATCCGATAAAGTTAATCTTCGAGTTGTAGTAGAACGCTGAACATTGCTTTTCTTAGAGTTTGCTTATCATCGTTGGTCAGGGCGTTAATGTCTTCCTGTTTGATTAACTTCAATTCCTCGAAAAGTCTTCTAACTTTGGGTGGTGGATATATGTCCTTCTGAGCTGCGTTGTCACTTGACCCATTGTCAGCATCAGTTATGTGTCTTTTACGAGATGTAGAAGAAAGTTTTAGCATATCACAACCGTCTTCTAATTTTAATTCCGACACAAACGGATTGAACAGAGGAATTTTCCCAACCTTTTTAGGAAAAGTGTTCTTAAGATTGTCTGTGCAATTTTTCTGCAGTTCTACATCATCATAACAGATAATCGCTTCCTTTAGCTCGGTTTTCTTATTAATAGGCTCCGTACCTTTTTTACCTGTAAGTAAATGAAGTGTAGTATTTTGTATATCATTTCCACCAGTAGATATATCTGTTGCAACTGACTTGGCATCAGTAGTAATAGTGTTTGGATCATCTTTTATCTCTTCAGATGTTGATAACGTTGAACCAGTCTTTTTATGGATATCTTGTTCGGAAGAAGATTCCGCTATTGTTGGTTCTTCCGAGTCATTATGGTTTATTGATGAAGCTCCATCTTGAGTGGTAGATTGATCAATTTGATCGAGCAAGAGATCAGAGGCATTTGATATGTTCGTAACATCAACTTGCGAAGACTTAGGGTCGTCCGTTGGTGGAATGAACTTATATTTCCGCGTAGTCTGTTTGCGTTTAGCACTAGCACGGAGAGAGTTGAGTCTACGCATAAGAGTTTTGTTACCATGTATTTTGAATCTTGGATGATTTAAAAATGAAAGGAGTAGTTCAGAAGCAGAAGCTTTCACCTGGAAACGTTTCAGCAAATTCAACAAAAGCTTCATCGTATCACATAATGTGGCCGACTGCTCTACCACGAAGTATTCAACAATATGCGGCAGGAATTTGATCAACTCTTTTCTATCAGCGTTGTTGAGTTCCTGAGAAGGGTCCACGGCAAAAGAAAGCAATTCTTCTTGGAATAAAGCGTAAACTCCGTATTCTTTCTTATTTTGCAAATCTTTTAACACTGATAACTTAGTCGATGGCAACAGCGAAGGAAAACTCTCCTTCAGACGGTTCAAAAGACTTCCATCAAAGGTCCTGGCTTTTTGGAGTAGCAAAGACATTGTGCGAGAATCTAAGGAAGGAAGACGATTCTTTGCAGAGATCAACGACTCAACCCGAGTATTGTCATTTCTTATGGCACACACATCCACCAGTTTGGATAGGAAAGCTGGATCTCTGTCACATAAGTTAGATTCTATCAGAGAATCAACGATATCAATACGAATACCATTCAGAACAACATCATCATCAGTTGGCAAGAGTAATTGACACAATAAGTCTTGATGGGTGGATACGAGATCGAATTGTTGGAATACGACTGCACAAAGGAAAAGCTTAGTTTTGATGACATCGTCAAGTTGTTCAATATCTTTGAATGATGCTTCAACCAACGGTTGAGGAAGAACATCCACTAATGACAGTTCTCCTAGTAAGGAGATATCATCAATAATAAAAGGATTTCTAGATAGAACGTTCTTGATGATTCCAGTTTGACCCGACTTTATCAGTAAAGAAGAAAGTTCTCGAAAGGCAATTGGCTTGTTCCACAAACTATTCGTGAGAACCTCGACCGTGTTTTCATTCCAAAAGTTTTTCCGCTCCTGATGCCATTTATGTATGAAATTGGCATACAGGTGATCATTCCATTCGGACAAATGCAGTTCAGAGGCAATATTATCCCAACTATCTGTCTTTCTCAGCCAGGTAAATAGGTTATCAATCAACTCCGGTTTTGGCATTTGATTAACAAGCTCCATCAAAGCTGTGTACTCAGGTTGAGTCATATTAACTGGTAACAGCATCGATCCAACAATGTTCGCAGCATAATTGGTTATCATGTCATTGTTCAAGTGATCAAATTTCCGGAATAGTAGTAAAAGCTTAACGTAGGGTTTCACTTGTTGTACTATTTCTTTAAAATATTCGAACTGCACTTCTGGAGTGGAATCCTGCATAGGGTATATTTTCGACAAAAAAACGTCACAGCATTCAAAAATTTGTAGTTCGTATCTCTCAGCTAACGTCCGTACTGTTGTATTAAACAAATCATCCGACCTGTCGCACTCAGACATACCCACAATATCGCTGAAAAATTTTAAAGACAGCTCACAGCTTTGTTTAGATGATATCTTCTGAGGGACATGGCGTACACACTGTTGAAAGATAATGAAGTATCGTTGCTGTTCAGCGCCTGGCCATTTCAGAGCTTCCCGTAAAAGTTCAATAATGCAATTCCAATTTACTTCAAAAATTCGCCGTTCCATCGGTTCAAAATCTGAAAGTTCAACCCCTGCTGTTGACAATGCTTTAAGTGACTGGAAGCCAATCTGTTTACGTGGGGATGAGTTTTCATCCCCAGAGGCTCTCCCGAATACTCTAAAAAAGATTTTATGGATTTGTGGAGCAATATGGTGAAATGTATCCAACTGTTTCACTTGAAATAGAAGAGGTTGTAGTACTTTTTTAAGAAGAAACTCAAACCTTTGTGAACTCATTTCATTGTTATCACAGCAGATCAAATATAAGATCCCATTTAACGCGAATTGAAGGTATTCAATCACATTCTCACTTCCCTGAAGTTCAAATGGTTTTAGTATGATTGACACCATTTTCTCAATCTTTTCGTCATCACAATCAGAAAACAGATTATTGATGATCATAAAGTTTAATACCCTTCGATTGCGGATGGCCATACCCTTGATTTCAATATCTAATGAGGAAAGACATTCATCGTTCACCTTAAGCCAACGTAGCCCAACCGGCTCCAAAAGACAGCATATCTTTTCTTTTGAATTAAAAAGTAGTCCAACCATCCCCAGCCAACAGTCCATAGAGAGTTTGTATTCATCCTTTTGATCCATCCAGGAAATCAATTTGTTGCACAAAACCTCCCCTACTGTTTCAGCACCAGCTAATTCCGATAGCTTGGGATCAGTTGTTTCAATGTCTGCAACACTATTTAAGATAGCATTAACGGGCATAGACTCGATCCTGTTCACCAGGTCTTGAACCTTTAGGTTTGACAAACATTTCCGCAACAAGTCCAAAATGATGAGATTAGAGCATGATCTAGTTTTTGTGGCCGAAGGTTTATCTTCTATCAGGTACCGACTCAGAACATCCGTAGGAAACCATTCAGTTAAACTTTCGAACATGAGTTTGCTGTATTTCTGTAAAAACTGTCTCAAGACCATTAGCTTTTCACATTGTACATTAGTACTGTCAATGCTTTTCATCTTGATTACAGCTGTTATCAAAGTTTTTATCTCAGCCTCTGGAAGATAAAACTGTCCAAATTTTTCTTCTCTAATTAGCGTTAACGGGTATATCACCATAACTTTGTTCGTATTCTCATGCACTAGAGCCTCTTGAAGAATTTTGAGAACCTCAGTGAACTTTAATTGTAGCGCCAGGTTACCGTCCAGAGCTTTTGTCACCTTAAAATTCGAAAACAGCGATGTAAGTAAACGAACCACTTGAATGTAACATCTTGATTTGAAGGGATCTTTTTTTTTCTGCAGGAGCAAAGAAGCCTGAAGCCGTTTCAGAATGTTCAGACTAATACTCACTAGAGTCTCAATATTTTCGACAATAAAATCATTTTTCTGATGAATAATGTTATTAAGAATAACCCCGTTAGCAGAGGGTATTATATTATTGAATGTCGCGTATACTTCGAAGTCTCTAGATTTGCCATTATTCAATATGTGAATCCCACCTTTTATAAGCTTTTTAAATTCCGCGATGTTGTTAACATTAATCATTGATCGTATCTCTCCCTCTGACCAAAAACTGATGGAGAATGGATCTATTGACAGATGTGAAGGTTTGCTTGGCGATCCTGACGCGGAGTTCCTATCACTTCTGGGATACAATGGCGTAGCAGCCTTTAAAATCGATTTAGAAGGTGGTTTAGTCATAGACGACGGTCTGATAGGAGACGAGCACATCTGTTGTTGCGTCATTGGAGAACTGTCCACTTGATCTGAAAACGAGACACCCTTTCTGATAGGCGAAGATGGCGGCGACCTGTTCTCACCAACACCATCCAGCCTTGAAGGTTGCAAATCGGGCCTTTCTAACTTGCTTTCTACAGCTACCACACGCCTGGGGGTCGGTGATCTCTGATACACATTCTCCGTTTGCGTATTGTTCAACATCATGTTTTCATTCAGTGCCAGTACATTCGACGGACTCGCACTCAGGGACTTTTTTAAACTCGACCTCTGCGAAATATGTTTATCCAGAACGTCCAATGCCCGAAATCTGCGCTCAGATCGCGTCTTTTGCACAGAATTCGTCATCTTGATTCGTAAGTTCAATTAGGATGACCTAGCGCTTTAAGCCTTATTCTTCGCAAATCAAACCAAAAACAACCAAAATGCTCAGATTTTCAAAGAAGCTTGAACTCACAGCTCACTGCGCATTGGTACGATACCAAGAAGGCTTCGGTTTATATTTTAAACAAAACTTACGCGTTCACCTCAAGATGCAGAAGTGTTGATAGAAAGCTTAGAGCTTATACCAATGTTGAAAAATTCAAAACCTAAAGAAGATAAGATGATGAAGAGATTTGGGCGGTTCACACGACGACTCGAGACCTATTATTAGGTCTACAGAAAAGCAGCGTTTGGTTTTATACGGTGTACTTGAAACTGGGTTGTTTTGATCTTTGGTGAGAGAGTATTTGGGGGTTTCAGCATCTAGGGTTTGATGGAAGTGTCACTCATCTCTACAATAAAAGTGGTCCTTCTTGGCGAGTCATCTGTGGGAAAGTCCACTCTTGTAACAACATTCACTACAGGCAAGTTCCATGCCAATACTAATGCTACTGTGGGGGCCGCTTTTACTACGAAAGAGCTAGATTGGATTGATTCTGAGGATGGAATAAGGCGAAGAGTTAAGTTTGAGATATGGGATACAGCGGGTCAGGAGCGGTACAGATCTTTGGCGCCTATGTACTATCGCAACACGGATGTAGCTCTTATAGTGTTTGATGTGACACAGCCGGCGAGCAAAAGAAAGGCTCAGTCGTGGATTGATGAGCTTCAGTCGTATTTGGAGGACTACAAGAAGGACGAAGTGCAGATACGGGTGGTGGGAAACAAGACGGATCTTGTGGACAAGGCATCGCTGGATTCGTGGAATGACGCCTGGCTAGTTTCCGCTAAAACTGGAGAAAGCGTCATGGAGCTTTTCATGGACATAGCGCACAACATACCCCCAGACCACTTTTCGTTGGTGCAAGGCGATGACGTTCCAGTGACTGTTAAGGGGAGTTCGGCAAACAGTACTGTTGATATAGCACAGGGGGCACAATCACAACCAGGTACTAGTTGTAATTGCTGATAATGAATATACATTTTCGATTCAGAATGAGCATAGTATATAGACATGTAACTATTAGCCAGTTTGGTGCCACTACGTATAGAAAGGTGCAAATACTATTAACTACAATTCACCTGGGACTGGGAACTTTCCTGACCATTCGTATATCTCAGAAGCCAATTCTGCCACTTGCTGGGATTCCTTGCACAGGGCCTTGAAGCTGGCAAGCTTAGATCTGGCATCCTTAGCGTCTGGAGATTCCTGTGACTTGATGCCAATGGCCAGCTTGACTGCTTTGTCAATGTAGGTAGCCACTTGGGCAAATTCTTCAGGACCAAACCCTCTGGTGGTCATAGCAGGAGTACCAACTCTCAAACCGGATGGGAAAAGGGCAGACTTGTCACCAGGGACAGTGTTTTTATTAGCAGCGATGTTGATGTTTTCTAGCAAAGTTTCCAATCTGGCACCGTCAATTCCCAAGTTTGATAAGTTAATCAATAGCAAGTGGGTGTCAGTACCACCAGACACCAACTCAAAGCCCTTCTTGATCAATTCCTCACCAAAGATACGCGCATTCTCAACAACAGCTGCTTGGTACTCTTTGAATTCTGGAGTGGCAGCTTGTTTCAATGCTACGGCCAATGCAGAGATGGTGTGGTTGTGAGGACCACCTTGATGGCCAGGGAAAACGGAGAAGTTGATTCTCTTGTCCAAGTCGTACATGATCTCCTTGCCCTTCTTCGTGACCCTACGTACACCTTTTCTGTAAAAGATCATGGCACCTCTAGGACCACGCAAGGACTTGTGAGTGGTGGTTGTGACGATGTCAGAGTACTCGAAGGGAGAACGGGAGACACCTGCTGCAACAAGACCTGAGATATGGGCCATATCGGACATCAAGTAGGCACCACAAGCATCAGCGATCTCCTTGAAACGCTTGTAATCCAACACTCTCGAGTATGCAGAGGCACCGGCAACGATAACTTTTGGTCGGAACAACTTTGAGGTTTTAGAAAGCATTTCATAGTCGATGATCCCAGTCTGTGGATCCACATGGTATGGCATTGTTTGGAAGTACTTTGAGATGTAAGAAATCTTGGTTCCACTTGGTAATTGATACCCGTGAGACAAATGACCACCGTGAGGTAAGTCCAATCCCATCAAACGGTCGTTGGTTTCCATCACTGCCGAGTAGGCGTACAAGTTGGCTGGCGCTCCTGAAAGAGCTTGAACATTCACGCCCCAAAGCTCAGGGTCCAAGCCATACAGCTCTAAAGCACGCTTTTGACACAAGGACTCGGCCATGTCAATGAACTGATTTCCACCGTAGTAACGTTCTGCAGGGTACCCTTCAGAATACTTGTTCTGCATCTCCGAACCCAAGAGATCCATGACAGACTTGGAAGTGAAATTCTCGCTAGGAATCAACGTTATGGAATGCTTCTGCCTCTGGCGCTCTTTGGTCAAGATATCGAACATCTCGGGATCTATGTCTTGGACATGCTTTGAAACCAACGCTTGGTTGGCACCAGCTAAAGCACTGCTGGTGGTTGAAGCATATCTCCTTAAGCCACTTAACAGAACTCTGGAAGTCTGAGTTGATCTGCTGAACATCTTGAAATTGTTTCGTAGTAGTAAAACCTTTTGGTCGCGAACTTCTCTCCCTTATCAGAAATCTTATATCCAACCTGAATCCAGTTGGCTGGTTAAATAAGTCAATTTCTACTTGAAGCCCCAAAAACTCGTACTAGGGTTAATTATCACTTAGGTAATGATCTGGTGAGTTCTGTGTGCTTTATAATGAGTCGTAACGATGATTTCCTTTCATCTTTCTGTTTGTGCTGGTTAGTTCATATCTTCAAAGTTAAACAAGTTGACTCAAAGCTTTACCAGAGTGAGGTAAAAGGGACTATGTGAAAAAAGCAAAAATTTGCTATCCAAGTTAGCAATTCGAATCAAGCTTTGTTCTGAGATGTAGTTTATAGATGAATTGCAATCATATATTGTTCTTTCAAGAATGGATTCATCGTAGAATATTTAGTTGGGTACTGCACCAAACCAAACACCCTTTCTTCTATCAATAAATAAATTTACACGTTGGTGATAATGTCGTCTGGGAGCTATGTACAATGGGTATCAAAGTGAGAAAACTGTATAGTGAACCGTTCGAATTATCCAGAACAACTCTCGCAAGTTTCTCCTTCCTTAATATTACAGGCTAGAGGAGTTGTGTCGTGAATTCCGTAGACATCTTCCTGTCGCAAAGAGCCATTCGACTCATGGAACTTGTCCTTGGCATGCTCTGGATACTGGGCTAAAAAGCCGGTAGACTGTAGGGATATTGATTCAGAAATTTTTGGACACACTTTGTCTATGAGCGTATTCTCTTCCGTTAAAGTAAATTGGATGGCGCGTGAAGCTGCTTGCGTTCTTAAGTAATACATTCCTGTCTTAAGGCCCTTCTTCCACGTGTAAAAGTGCATAGCAGTCAGTTTGGCCATACTGGGCTCACGAAGGTACAGATTGAGTGACTGAGACTGGTCAATGAAAGGCGCTCTGTCGACAGACAAGTCTATCAATTTTCTCTGTGAGATCTCCCAGACAGTTTTATACAGCAGCTTGAGATCATCAGGGATACCTTCAATGCCCTGGATAGATCCGTTGTCACGAAGAATACGGTTCTTCAGTTTCTCGTCCCAAATCCCGAGTTTACAGAAGTCCTTTACCATATATTGGTTGACAACAGTAAATTCTCCGGATAACACTCTTCTGAAGTAAATATTAGAGGTCATGGGTTCAAAGGACTCAGTAAAACCGAGGATCTGGGAAGTCGATGCAGTTGGCATTGGACCCACCAAAAGTGAATTTCTAATTCCGCTACCGTTAGTGATTCTTTCTCTCAAATCTGCCCAGTCATCAAAAAGAAACTGGTAGTTTTCTTTTGATAGACCCCATAGATCAAATTGGAACTCACCTTTTTGAATCGGAGATCCTTCAAAACTGCGGTAATGACCTAGTTTCTCAGCAAGCTCCACAGAAGCTTCAATGGCTGCATGGTAAATCGTCTCAAAAATCTGTTTATTTAGTACCTTCGCATCCTCTGATTCAAAGGGAGTTCGACATAACATTAATGTGTCAGCCAAACCCTGGACTCCAATGGCAAGTGGACGATTTTTCAAATTACTGGTTTTCGCTTCAGGTACAGGATAATTACCGACATCTATAGTTCTATCGAGATTTTTCACAAGTACCTTAACCACGTCATGTAGTTTGACAAAATCGAATAAAGACACCCCGCTAGCAGAGGACCTAACGTATGATGGAAGAGCCACTGATGCGAGGTTACAAACCGCAACTTCTTCAGGGGAACTGTATTCCACAATTTCACAGCATAAATTAGAGGATTTTATAACGCCTAAATTCTTCTGGTTTGATTTCTTGTTGCAAGCGTCTTTATAAAGCATGAAGGGTACACCTGTTTCAGTCTGACTTTGAAGAATCTCCGACCAGATCTCTTGGGCTTTGAAGGTCTTCATAGGCGTGAGTTCTTTTTCATATCTTTCATAAAGAGCATCAAACTCTTCACCATAACAGTCCGCTAAGCCTGGAGCCTCATCTGGAGAGAAAACAGACCAATCCAGATTAGCTTCCACCCGTTTCATGAATAAATCAGGAATCCAAAGAGCATAAAATAGGTCACGAGCTCTCATCTCTTCTTTTCCATGGTTCTTTCTCAGCTGTAAGAAGTCGATAATGTCAGCATGCCAAGGTTCAAGATAAATACAAAATGCACCAGGTCTCTTATTCCCACCCTGATCCACATATCGAGCAGTGTTATTAAACACTCTTAGCATCGGTACAAGACCGTTAGAAGTTCCATTAGATCCTGATATGTAAGATCCATTTGCACGTATGCTAGAGACATGAATTCCAATCCCTCCTGAAGCCTTGGAAATGAGAGCCGTCTTATGCAAAGTCTTGTAAATTCCATCTATTGAGTCATCCTCCATTCCTACAAGGAAACAAGACGACAAATACTGGTTCACTGTACCGCTGTTAAATAGAGTTGGTGATGCATGAATGAAAAACTTCTGAGACATAAGTTCATAGGTCTCTATGATCGAATCAACATCATCAAATGGCCCATGTATGGCCAAAGCGACTCTCATGAACAGGAATTGCGGCGTCTCGTAAGTTTCTTCGTTGTTTCTCTTCATCAAGTATGACTTGCAAAGCGTTTTCCAGCCAAAATACGAAAAATCATAGTCTCTCCTTGGCACAATTACCTGGTCAATTTTGTCTTTGAACTTGAGCGCCATATGGTAGAACTCATCCGAGATCAAATTCTTGGATGCCTTCACTGACACTTTGCGTCTCTTAATCATATCATCTGATGGATTCCGACTGATCTTCCGAAGATTTTCCAAATTCTCGGAAAATGTCGTGCGACCTATCCGCCTATGCAACTCACGGATTTCAACCCGCGCTGCTAACGTAGAGTAGTCTGGGTGCGAACTGGTCAAGGTTGCTGCTGTCTCTGCAACGTAGGATACAAACTTCGATCTTTCCACAGGTTCATTGGGCAGCCCCACAAGAACCTTGTCCGCTAAGACGTCAGTATCCAAGTACTCTGTCTCCAGATCAAATATCAAATCATCCAAGAAAGCTTTAAGCTTTTCTTTATTGAACGTTTCTCGTCCTGCTGCCCCATCAAATATTTCAATGCTTCCGGTCATCGCTGCTTCAGTATATCTAGCGAAAACCAGCAATAGCTCAGGGAATAGCTCGAGTATCACCTAAACTTTTCTGGTAATGATAGAATCTGTCTTTCTGATCCCTCGACAAGCTTTCAGCAGTATCAGTTTGGTGGTTAAGACAACTTGTATCAGTGTTCAACTTCGGTTTCTGTATTAGTTAATGTAATGAAATTTCAAGTTGTTCAGTAAGGAAACGCCGATAGTTCTAATTAGTAAAGAGTAAGATGGAGGACTAAAAAAAGTTTCATTATGTAGTACACGCAAATAATTATATATCGTTTTACCGGCGCTAGCTGGGTGAAAAGAAACTGTTTTATATATTCAATAGTGTTTAGACCCTTTTCTGGCAATTGTTGTTCGATCTTTAATGGTAGTGGAAAAAGCCAAAAGCCATTTGATGTCAGTGAGAAGAAACTTGCAGGCTGTTGTCCACTCGAGAGTCGGTGAGCCTCCTTTTAAAACTAGAGGCAACCCATTAATTCTCTCAGTGGATATTTCGTAGGGAATCTCAATTGCAACTGGATCCTGAGATTGTGCGGACTCTTTTTGCGAAAGTCTCTTTGTGATATCCAAGATCGAGAGCAGTGCTTTGTCTATGACACTTTCCTTGTGGAACAGCGAGACGAAACTGAATTCATTCGCGTAGTATGCTTTGTACATAACCCACTCATTACTTTGCTTGTCGAATTTCTCGATTGTAGACTGGGAGCCAGCTGGATGCAGCTTATAGTCGTCAAAGGAAACGCACAGCTTCTCGGATATTAGCGACAGCAAAAGCACAACTTGGCCCAGAGCAGCGTTAATTTCAGACCAAGGAACATTATTTTCTGGGATACTGCCTAGTCGGAGGTCATTTATCGTTCCAAAGGGTCCATCATGAGAAATTCGGAACGTTTCATTGTATATATTGGTCTTGCGCAATTTGTCAATATGATTTAGGGTTAAAGCGCGTTGATTCTTTAGGGACTGAATGTCCTTGAGGAAAGACAGCTGCTCGAGCTCCTGAATATTCCTTTCGCTGAGCTTAGCCAGATCCTGCTGTTTTTTAGATCGGAGTTTCTCTTGAAGTACTTCCGCGTCTTGTTGCAACCTTTCGTCCTCATCTTCCAAATCTTTAAGTTCTTTCAGAAGGGCTTTCTTTTCGAGCTCCACCTTTCGCAAATCGTCTTCAATCTTTGAATTATCGGTAGGGCTATTTCCTGTAGTTTTGTGTTCCTGGATCCGCTTCATGAACTCATGATAAATGTCTCTTTTCTTCAGTTCTTGGTCGTACTCGTCCTTCAGTTTCTGTAATATGGTGTCGGCGCAACCCTGGCATACAGGATAATCGATATTATTTTTCGATGAGAGTATATTGAATATATTATTCAAGGCATTGATCCTCGCGGAAAGCGTCTTGTTCCGATCCTCGTCTTCATATTCGTCTCCAGATTCTTCTTCTGTTCTGTACTTTTGCAGACTGTATTCTGTATCCGTAAGAAAAACATAGGAATCAGAAGCGCCTGCTCCATTCTTCGTGACTCGGAGCTGTGATGTCTTTTTCACCTGTTTAATCAGATTGAGTTTCTCCTCAGGTATCAATGATTCTGCTTTGTTAGCGGTGTTATAATCCTCAGTACTGTCAGAGTTCACCAGTAGGTCCCTTTGGGCCATCGACAGATCCAGCAGCGATGAATCTATTTCTAATAAGGAGTGACATTTCATACATCGGAAAGCCGAATCTAACATTTTGCCGGAGCCCTGGTATTCCCTTGCTCGTCAATCAAATCCATCTTGTGCTTTGTTATGCACTTTCTGTTCAGTTTTAAACCCTTAACTACTAGAAGTTTATATATAAAGTAAGCTTTAGTGTTTAAGACCTGTTTGTAAAAAAAAAAAAGCTGATACAGCGACTTATATCACTGTACTACGCTGGTGCAAATTACCTATAACCTTTCAGGTTTCATTTGGTACGGTCTATCTAAGAATTGTATTTACATTGGCTTTTATAAAGTGCATATATGCTATGTGAGCTCATCACCACTTGTAATACCAGTACAAGTTTGGAGCTGGCGTATGGAGAGTATTCACAATAGTACTAGGATCTTGATTGAGCAGTCTTCTAGACAACACATCGCTCTTGGTTCTTTCTATATACATCTCTCTCATCTTGGCGAAAGGCTGCGCTTCATCGTGATCCATAATGTATGTGTCTGAGACAATCGGCCGGTCCGTTGGACACAAGTCAACCGGGTTCTTCGTTTCTATGAACTTCTCGTAGTTTGTCGATATGATCTTGGTCAGGGGTTCTCTAATACAAACTTTGATTCCTTTGGGCACCCATATCTCGTACAGGCCGTTGAAAGAGTATCTACCAGTCGATCTAAGTTGGAAATATCCGATGTCCTTGAGAACAACTTCTATGGAACCTTGAAAAGGAGGAATGATGTGCCGTTCGAATTGATCCAAACTTGTGTAAAGCTGCTTGAGCTTGAAAAAGTCCCTTAATGGATGGTTTGGAGTCTTCAGCACATCTGCAGAGACCTGAACTGCCTTTTCTACATTGGAAAACTCACGATCAGTTAAGGGTATGTAATTCACTATCTGATTGATAGTTGAAGGAGGTGCAACAAGATTGAAAATTCCTTGGAATGACAGACATTTTCTGTTGGAGGTGCCCCTAAGCGAGATGTAGTTCTGTTTAACAAGCTTTGCCAACTTGAACTTCGATGTTTTCCTTATCTGATCAAGAGTATTCTTCTCAATGACTTCTTCAAGCATTACGTGGTGGGAAACGTCCATAGTATAGCCTGGCAGATCGTGAATTACTTTATCCTCTATCTGATAGGTTTGCATTGATCTGGTAAAGTTTGGAATGTGAGATACTCCACCTTCGTTGTATTTAACTCTCCGACGTATGTCGGTAATGGAATCATGCCCTTTTGAGGGCCCAATAACGTTTCCTGCTCGATCCGTAAGAGCCTGGAACCCCGATTTCGTCTCATGCAGCAACGAGTTGATCAAAGAGGTCTTACCCACATTTGGGTTTCCCAACAGATAGCACTTCTTAGACAAAGAGTTCAGCACAGACGGCATATTCCAGTTTCTGGTGCTTGAGAACAACACAACTTTCTTGATATTGACCTTCAGATGTCTTTTGCAAAACTCGGTAAAAAATGCGCTTCCTTTATGTGGCAGTATAGAAGACTTGAAAGTAATTAGGTCTGCCTTGGACAGAAGAAGATGATTGTTGTTATCTTTACCAGCCAGAACTGCTTTGTCCAGAGACAGCGGGAAATCTGCGAGCGATGCCACATGATATACGTTCGCATTGCGGGGAAGTGAGCCCTGAATGTCCTGGAAAGAATGCAGCGGGAAGTCTGCCATCTGGTACCTGTTTTGGCTCAGTGCTTCAACACATCTGCGGCATATCAGGCGCTTGGGCTCTTTCTTGTTGTAGTCCACATCGGTGTCCGGATCAAGAGTATTCAACTCGTGTTTAGCGTTCTGTAGCTCTTGCGTAAACATCAGATATTTTAGGTTTTCCAAAGGGTTAGCATTCACCTTCTTCCGATCTTTGGATTGGTGATAGTATCCTAATGCCGTAGGATTCTTGGACTGTAGCTCTACACCGCAGCTCCGACATGACACATACCGTACAAACTGTTTCACGCTTCGTACATGGGCAAACATGTTCTACTGAAAAGTGTTTTTGGTGGTATTACGAGTAGTGTCGCTGCTCAGAACACTACAAATATCCAAATAAGACTTCAAGGTTCACTAGGTGGTATAGCGTTCAAGTATAGGATATCTATTCAAGATATCCAGTTTGACATTAAGATATATGAGATGCGATGAGATTACCCGGACTTAAAAAGAACCGTTCTGAAAAGTTTTCCAGAGCGATGAGCTAGCGATGAGATGAGCTGCTAACATTGAAGAATAGCACACTTGCGTTTAAAGAAAGCATTAGGGTGGTTCTATCGATTGGTCTCTGTGATTGCCTTATACAAAGTGAAATCGGATCAGATTCCAACAGGAACTCGGCAAAAACTTGTGATTAATACGAGATGGCTGGAGTTTCTAAGGCTACTAAAAAGTTTCAATCGAAACATCTAAAGCACACTTTGGATCACAGAAAGAAGCTCAAGCAGCATGCTAAAAAAACCGCAGGACGCCGTGGAAACAAGTCTGAGGAGGAGAAGCGTGCTGCTGCTCTGACAAAAGAGGACCAGAAGCTGAAAAAGTCGGCCAAAGAGGAAGTGTTTAAGGATATGAAGGTGGAAGAGTACTTTGACAATTCTTTTGACATTCCCAAGATGTCCAAGAAGATGAGCAAAGAGGTCGAAAAGAACAAAGAGAAGCCCGAGGACGAAGAAGAGGATGTCGACATGGACATGGGCGATCTGGCCGAAAAGGACCCGGATTTCTATAAGTACTTGGAGGAAAACGAACCAGATCTGTTAGATTTCAAGGCCTCAAACCCATTGGACGGCATGTCTGATGATGAACAGGAAGAGGATGGATCTGATGCCGAAGAAGAGCCTAAGAAAGGATCCAAAAAGGCTGGACAGAATGAGAAGATCGAAGTTGATGTGAAATTGGTTTCCAAATGGAAGAAAGATTTGAAGAAAAGCCCATCCTTCAAGTTGATAAGGAGTATCGTATCTGCGTTCAAGGCAGCAGTAAACATGAACAAAGATGATAATGTCGAAGATTACAAATTTTCCGTCCTGGATGAAAAGGCTTTCCATGAGTTGATGTTTATCACTCTTGTGGACATGCCAAAAGCCGTACAGAAATTAACCCCTTACAACGTCAGTAAAAGCGATGTAAGGACTTTACCCTCCAACAAGGAAGTTTCCAAGCTTTCATCCGTCTTGAAATCCCACGTTCCATCTTTGATCGTGCTTTTGAGTGATATCACGAACACAGATGTTGCCTCCATGATCTTACACTCCACATACGAGCTGTTACCGTACTTCATTTCGTTCAGAAGACTACTAAAAGAATTGATTCAACAAGTGGTAGAAGTTTGGTCTACTACCAGAGACGTAGAAACTCAGGTTGCCGCATTCGCTTTCCTGAATAATGCTTCCCGCGAGTACAAGAAGGCATTTTTGGAAGTGGTGCTAAAAACCACGTACTCTACATTCATCAAGAGCTGTCGTAGAACGAATATCAGAAACATGCCTTTGATAAATTTCCAAAAAAACTCGGCTGCAGAATTGTTCGGCATCGATGAAGTAGTAGGTTACCAATCTGCTTTCGAGTATATCAGACAATTGGCCATTCATCTCAGAAACAGCATCAATGCCACAACAAAGAGATCCGCCAAGGTAGACCCATCATCTGCTTACAAAATCGTGTACAATTGGCAATTCTGCCATTCTCTGGACTTTTGGTCCCGTGTCATTTCGGTCCACTGTAACCCAGAGAAGGAGAACGGTCGCGAGTCTGCACTAAGACAGTTGATCTACCCTCTAGTCCAAGTCACCATTGGTGTGATCAGATTAATCCCTACAGCGCAATTTTTCCCACTAAGATTCTACTTGATCAGATCATTGATCAGACTATCACAAAACACAGGTGTGTTCATTCCTATCTACCCTCTACTATCAGAGATCCTATCATCCACTGCATTTTCCAAGAAACCAACCAAGTCAACTCTGCCTGCATTCGATTTCGACCATAATATCAAGTGCACACAGGCATACTTGGGCACAAGAATATATCAGGACGGTCTTTCTGAGCAGTTTGTTGACCTTTTGGGAGAGTACTTCGTTCTATACTGTAAGAACGCCTCTTTCCCTGAGCTTACAACTCTGCCCGTGATCGCATTGCGCAGGTTTGTCAAGAACTCCTCCAACTCGAAGTTCAACAAGATGCTGCAGAACGTGATCGACAAGATCAATCAGAACTCTCAGTTCGTGACTAAGAAGAGATCAGACGTAGATTTCGGACCAAACAACAGGACAGAAGTTGAACGTTTCCTGAAAGACATAAACTGGAAGGAAACTCCTCTGGGATCTTGGGTCTCTATCCAGCGTGAGATCAAGGAAGAAAAGGCTAGACTATTGAGAGAATCTTTGGAGTCTGATGGTGACGAGTCTGCAGAAGAAGAAAACATCTCTGATGCAGCTCAGGACGTAGAAATGGATGAAGAGGATGAGGAATCCCAGTAGAATAATACTGTCAACTTATTCTCAAATTTTATCTTTACTTCAGAGTTTAGTATTGTAGTTTCTGTTTGTTATAAAATCAAACACCATCAGCGGTTAATTCTATAGAATCTACATGTACAATAAAGCAACAACAATCAACATCACGCAGTAGATTAACCAGATCATCAGAGTGCTGTAGAAATCTCTTTTGGAAGATTTGAGCAATACAGCGGTTTTTGAAGCAGGATATACTCGGCTAACAATGGGAGAGAGTAATTTGGTAGAGGGAGATAGCGAGACGACTCTTGTGGCAGACGTTTCACTGAACCAAGAAAGCACAACTTGTGCCAAGAAGTTGAATTTGGGAAGCAGTGATGATTATGGCAATGATGGTAAGTGTTCTAGTATTGCTCTGGCCAAGGAATTAAGGAGACTTGAGAATAGGTTGGATAAAGACATCAGAGAGAGCTCCAAGCGGGAGACAGCCCTGAAACGAGCTGTTAAAATTCTGGAAACGTATGAGCAAGACCAGAGAACCCTTGAACTGATAGTCAAATGGCGCGGAGTGTGCCAGTGCGGAATGTCATATCTGCTTAACACGATTAAAAGTAAAATTGATAGGATGGGCGGCTATCAAGAGTACAAGAGAAAGGAATTAGAAGCCAAAAAACGTCAATTAGAATACCAGTACGACGATGGAATCCAGCAACAGATGGATGAGATACTTGAGTCGCCAGATTTCTTCCATTTGCCTGTGGAAGAAAAGAACGAAATCAGGGACCGGATGGAAGAAAAGGTCAGAGAAATGGAGGAGATGAAGGAGAAACAGCTCGAGAAGATCGAAATCGAGTTCCAGCAACATAGCAATGATGAAATGACACTGCAAGAGCTCGCCTCAAAAATCAAAGTGGATTATGACCTCGTGTATCCAGTGTAATTCGGTAACGTAACAATTCTACGAAAAGGCTGTATAAGTGATATATATTAATACATATATACGCCCTCAACATGCATTATAGGTAATATTATGTCTCGAAAACATCACCTAGTCTCAAACGAGGAGCGATGTTCATGGCTAGCAATTCTTGGAATAGCAACTTGGCTGCGTAAGGAATGGTCATCTTAATCACATACTCAGCCGTTTTACAAGTTGTACACCATCCACTGTAGCCCATTAACCCACACTTTTGACATACATCGACTTCGAACGCGTCAGAACTTAACATTAATCTTTCCAGTAGAAGCTGAGACGCACCGTATGCAATAACACAGTCACGCTCCATTTCACCCAGTCTTAAACCACCATCTCTCGATCTACCTTCGGTAGGCTGTCGGGTCAAAACGGCCCTAGGGCCTCTAGCTCTTGCATGCATTTTATCCAAAACCATATGCTTCAACTTTTGGTAGTAAATTGGGCCGAAAAAGATGTATGCTTGCAAACATTCACCAGTGATACCGGAGTACAACATATCTTTACCAGAATAATTGAAACCGTTATCCACTAGAATCTTGGACATGTCTTCCAGCTTGGAACCTCCAAAACAAGTTCCATATTCCAATGAACCGTTAAGAACACCTGCCTTACCAGAAATTAACTCTATCATTTTACCGACAGTCATACGAGATGGGAAACCATGAGGGTTCATGATAATGTCAGGAACGATACCTTGATCATTAAAAGGTAAGTCCTCGTGCTTCACAATGATACCGCAGACACCCTTCTGTCCGTGTCTTGAAGAAAACTTGTCACCAAGCTCTGGTCTTCTATTCTGTCTGAGTAAGACCTTGATTAGAGCTTGGTCGTTGTCTGATACAGACATCATAACTTGATCAATGTGCGATGGTTCTGGCCCCCTATACACCACTGGAGTTTCTTTATATTGAGCTTGTGTTTGAGTTAATATGCTATCCGAAGCATTACTTGGAACAGACTTATTGACATAAATTTGTCCGCTTTCCACCTTCATCCCAACTTCTCCCAAACCATCCGGTCCCAAAGATTGATGTTGCCAGATTGGTTCGCCTTCCTCATCAACACGCATACCACCAATTATGTCCTGAGTATGGTTAGGATATCTCTTCAATACTGTGGTGTTCTTACGACGAGTTTCACATCGTCCGAAACCTCTGTCTATGGATGCTTTGTTCAATACCAAAGCATCTTCAATATCGTAACCAGAATATGACATGACTGCGACAGTGGCATTTTGCCCTGCGGGCAGTTTATCGTAATCTATAAGCTCAATGGTCTTGGTCTTGACCATCGGTTGTTGAGGGTATATCATGAGATATAGTAAAGTGTCAATTCTCTTGAACTGGTTGTATGCAATTGCACCAATCGCTTGCTTACCCATAGCGCATTGATATGTGTTACGTGGAGATTGATTGTGGTGTGGATACGGAATTAGACCAGCCACTGCACCCAGAACAGTGAAGGGCTCGATCTCCAAATGAGTAGTGTTCTCTGACAAGTCTCTTTCATAAAGGGCAATAAAGGAATCATTTTCCTCATTAACATCAAGATATTCGACTAGACCAAGTTTCAAAAAGTCGTCAAATTGTAACTTGCCATCTAAAAGATCTCTTAAATGACTTGCTGTGACAGATGATTTGCCATTGGAAACGATAATCAACGGTCTACAAATTCTTCCACCATCTGTGGCGATGTGAACAGCTTTCTGATGCGTGTTTGTATAAATAGAGATGAACTCGGAAACTCTTCCGGTTCTTCTTAAACATCTGAATTGTGAGACGAATTTAGTTGGAAATCTAGTTGTGCCGATGATGGTACCATTCAAATACACTCCGTAGTTCAAATGGATAGCTGCACTGTCTACTAACGTAATATCTTCGACACCCAAGACATAACATATCCGTTTCACAGGTTCTTCTTCGTCATCAGTAGTAATATGGGTCATTAACGCCAAGTTCTTGACTAGCCCACATGCTTCACCTTCTGGAGTATCTGAAGTACACAGCATTCCAAATTGAGATGGTTGTAAAGCTCTTGGACCAGAGACTTTTCGAGATTTTTCAAACTGGGAGGAGATTCTTGTCATCATTCCCAGGGCAGAAATGTAAGATAGTCTCGATAAGACATGGGTAACACCAGCCCTTTCCATCTTGAAACGCTTCAAAGACCAGTTACCTGTTGAAATGGCACGGTTCATACCTGTGGTGATGTTGTTTGAATGGACGTTGATAGTTAATAAAGCATCATACATTTCAGCACGATTGGGCTTCTTCAACACTTTGTCGATGTTTGCCTTGAAATCGTTGTTAAACTTCTTAAACAGATCTTCGAACAACAGAGACATTAGTTGTCCCGCCAGTTCCAATCTTTTGTTACCCACGTAATCTCTGTCATCCACCATTTTGGGATTATCGATCGCCATAACGACTCTGCGGGTCATCATTGCAATATACAAAGCCTTTTCTCTGAAGTCCAGAGCATCAACCGTTAAGTGTGCAATCACTGTGGTAGCAATGGCCTCGATACCTTCTTGTAGAATGGAAAGTTTTTGTCTTCTGACAGTCTTGACTTTGGTTCCTATGAATTCCAAAGCTTGCTGCTGCGTGTAAATCTTGAGCTCAGCAGCTTCTTCGAAATTCACTGCAAAGATATCTTGGTAATTACTATCGTTACCACAAACCAACTGCAAAATTTCCAGGTCAGAAACAACCCCACAGGCTTTTAATACAACTACAATAGGCACTTCTTCTGCGATAGAGTTATGCTTCAAGTAAATCTTATCGTTTTTCGTAACCACATAGGTCTTAGATTTTCTCTCGTGAGTAGACGAAGTGACTGAAGCCTGCACAATGCCTTTCTTCTCGTCCGCTTCAACAATGATACGGTTCTTAGACAATTGTTCTTGCACCAGTATCACCTTTTCAGTACCATTAACGATGAAGTAACCACCGGGGTCCAAGGGACACTCGTTGAGCCTGGCCATATCCTTTTCGGAGGCATCGTTCAGGATACACTTATTGGATCTCAACATAATGGGCATTCTTCCGATCTCGACGTCTCTATGAAGGACAATTGACCTTCCCCTAGTGTACTCGATATCCACAAAGATTGGTGTGCTGTAAGTCATATCTCTTAGCCGACACTCGTGTGGCGGCGTCATCACAGCCTTGCTGCCATTGTGCTTATGCCCTACCCTAATATTCACGTATTTTAGGTAAAACTCAGGATCCACATCTGAGAGAACCACTTCATTAGCCTTAATGATCTTCTTAAGGTCTACATCCACGAAATAGTTGAACGAGTCCAAATGTTGCTTTACCAATCCTTTGACCTTCAAAAACGCAGGCAACAAATTCCACTTATCTTCCGCTGTATTGATCTCATCTGTCAGTTTCTTTCCCTTGAACACCGGTTTTAGCAGTGCATCAAACGCCTCATCCCTCTCATGCTCCTGGTTCTTGATCATGCTGCCTAAAACTCTAGCCTGGGGCTCCGATATGGCAACGACTTATACCCAAAGTTGTTTCAACCTCGCTAGCACTCCCAAAAAGCAGCTTTGAGTCCCAAAATTCACGTACACCAACAGGTATAAATCCCAGTAGAAGAATTCGTGGATCTGATCTGTCTTAAACCCTTTGCAATGATACCTTATGTGCCTTCACTTTTTACCTCATCTCATACATCAATATTAACGATATTACGAACAAACCTTCTAATGCTCATCGGCTGGTGCATTACGCTAAAAGAAATTTTTCAAAATCAGATATTAGGTCACGTGAAAATGAGTAAAACAATAAACGTTTCAGAAAATTTTTCATCGTACATGGTGATAAAGATTTTATATGAAGACACGTGATTTGAATTGATTTTTAAATCACGTGATATGTAACAGGGTATGTCTGAAAAGTTACGACCCGCGATGAGGTTGAAGAATAGAAGAAGAAACAGAACAGACAGCTTACATTGAGGCTGCTCATTGTGACATCTATTGGATGTAAATTTTGAGGTGGATAACTCTGTAACGGTGTGTCATGAGTTTGCAGCTATTCAAGACTACGGTTAACGATTATCTGGAAGGACTTCCAGAACAGGTTCAGTCACGGCTGTATGAGTCGCCGTCAACATGTCTGGCCATCTACAGGCTCCTATCACCCATGGCAAAGTTCTTCATTATGTCTATGCTGTTTCAGGATACAGACGTGTCGCTGAGAGACCTGGATCGATGGGTGAAGCAGGAAGCGAAGTTTCAGCTGCAGTCATCGGTCAAGTCAATGAAGTCGTTGAACCTCATACTAGAGGGCCAAACAAAGCAGCCACTGATGATCCAGCTGAATCCTATCTTTAAAAAGTCGTTCAAAAATGTGCTGACGGGTGGAGAGATATACAACTCTTTCGGAGACATTGCAGAGGACGACAACAACGTGTCAACGTCGACTTTGGACCAGTACAGTTCAGAGAAGTGGGAAACAATTCTGCATTTCATGGTGGGGACACCAAATACTAATACACCAGGTGGCAAAGTGCTGGACCTTCTTCAGCACAGCGGACTGATGGAAGAGGCCGAATATGGAGAATTGAAGATTACAAACCAGGGGTTCCAGTTCTTGTTACAGGACGTCAATGCTCAGATATGGTCGCTCTTACTGCAATACTTGAAGATGTCTGAAAGCTTGCAAATGGATCCTGTCGATGTTTTGAATTTCATCTTCATGCTGGGTGCATTGCAGCTGGGAAAAGCTTACAAAGTAGACAAGCTAAGTAACACACAGCGGATTATGTTACAGGACATGAGAGATTACGGATTGATCTTTCAAGCCGCGTCTGATTACAAGACTTTCTATCCTACAAGACCAGCAACATTATTGACTTCGGACACCAAATCTTTCAGAAGCGCGTCAGTTGCCATGGACAGTGTTCTGAATAAGCAGAATGAGGGAACTGCAGCGGATGATATCGCTGATGACACTGCAGACAGAACGCAAGATGGAGCTTTAATTGTAGAAACCAACTTCAAATTGTACTCGTACTCGAATTCGCCGCTTCAAATCGCCATTCTCTCGTTGTTTGTACATCTAAAGACCAGATTTGCCAACATGGTGACAGGTCAACTTACCAGAGAATCTGTCAGAAATGCATTGATGAATGGTATTACTGCAGATCAAATTATTGCATATTTGGAGACACATGCACATCCAAGGATGAGGCGTTTAGCTGAAGAAACGCTCAAGAAGAAGACAGAGTTAGACCCAACCAATGTAGAACCAATCCAAATCATTCCTCCAACTGTAGTTGATCAGATAAGATTATGGCAGCTTGAGCTGGATAGAATTATCAGCTACGACGGATACCTGTACACAGATTTCGATTCTTTTCAAGAATACCAAACCGTGGCCGATTATGCTAAGGACATTGGTGTACTTCTGTGGAAAAATGACAAGACCAAGATGTTCTTTGTATCCAACGAAGGAAACTCTCAGGTCTTGGATTTCCATAGAAGAAACTTCAAGAAGTGATATTTTCTGGTGTATGGAATTATAAGAAACTCGAGCTTATGACGTTCTGTATCTGGCATATGTATAGCATCAAATCTCAAATTAAAAGACAATTCTAATGAAATAATAAGCCTTATTCAGTGTTTTATCTATAAACATGATCTATTATACAATTATACCATTGCTTGCATATTAGTAAGAGAGTTAAATGGAAACAATTGATGCAAAAAGGGCAATCTAATGCAAGCAATCGATTCAGACATCGTGCAAATTCCGTGGCTACGTTCAAGTCTTATCATTGAAGATATACCCAGCAGCAGGAACACGAGCATTTAGTCTATCACATGCAGTAAAAGTTAAAAAAAAATGAATTGATTCAAATCCATGATGAATGGCAGTGACAAATTGTCCAAAAAGTGTACCATATGTTCCATTAGGGAATGAAAAAGATGAGTCTTAAGACCATTTCTATCATGAATATTCTTGGAAAGGGTAATGATCAACATTATTCCATTTAGAATACACAAGCACATGTAAATCGGGAAGAATATAATAAAATATTGGAGAGGGGTCAGCTTCAACTCGGATACAACTGGAATACAAGCTTTATCTCTGGACCACACAACGTGATAATAGTGTACAATTGCATAATATGGTTGTGGCAACAAGTAGAGAAAACACCAAACAAAATTCAGGGAAGTAATGGAGAAAGCATATGCTGAGAAAATTGAGATGATAAAGAGGGTAGTAACTCAGCAAACAAAAAATGGACTAGTTGATACTAGTAGAGTTTTGTAAAAACTGAGGTTACCACCAACCGGAGTTAGATGAAGAGTTGTTTGAAGAACCCCAGTTTCCGGAGCCACCTGAGTTACCCCAGCCGGAGCCACCAGAGTTACCCCAGTTACCGCCGTTGTTGAAACCACCGCCGTTACTGAAGCCACCGGAGTTACCGCCACGACGGAAATCTCTGTTCCCACCGTTACGGGCACCACCACGGCCACCTCTTCCACCACCTCTACCAGAAGAACCTTCTCTCATGATGGTAGTCAAGAAGGATGGAACTTCCTGGTTGGCTTCGCTTAGCAACTCGACCATTTCCTTAGCAACGTTTCTGTTACCACGGTTGAAGAAGGCGGTGGCAACACCAGTGTTACCGGCACGACCAGTTCTACCGATTCTGTGGACGTAGTCATCAATGTCATTTGGCAAGTCGTAGTTGATAACATGAGTAACGTTTGGAATATCCAAACCTCTAGCAGCGACAGCAGTGGCGACCAAGATGGTAGCTCTACCAGTCTTGAAAGCAGACAAGGCACGTTCACGCTCACCTTGAGTACGGTCACCGTGGATAGCGGTGGCCTTGAAGCCTTCCATGATTAAGAAGTCAGTCAAAGAGTCAGCGGCTCTCTTAGTTTCAACAAAGATCAAAGTCAAACCATCGTTGCTTGCGGTCAATAGATCCAACAAGGTGTCGTTCTTTTCAAAGTCCTCAACGTAAAGAACCTTTTGGGTAATGTTCTCGGAAGTGGAACCAACTCTACCAACGGACAAGAACACGTAGTCTTTCAAGAAGTCCGCAGCCAAATGCTGAATCTCTTGTGGGAAAGTAGCAGAGAACATGAGGGTTTGTCTGTTTTCGACAGAAGGCATGTCAGAACCCTCGACGATTCTTCTGATTTGAGGTTCGAAACCCATATCCAACATTCTGTCGGCTTCATCCAGAACCAAGTACTTGACGTTAGCCAACGAGATGTAACGACGTTCTAGCAAGTCAGTCAAACGACCTGGGGTAGCGACCAACAAGTTACAGCCGTATCTCATTTGTCTGATCTGGTTGTCGATACTGGCACCACCGTAAACAACCATTGGCTTAACCCAAGATCTGTAACAGAACTTCTTAGCTTCGTCGTAAATCTGGGTAGCCAACTCTCTGGTTGGGGCCAACACGACGGCGGTTGGGTAAACCTTCTTGATGTATGAGTTGCCGGAGTTTTCTGGGTTTGCCGCTGGGCCAGTTGAGAAAGACTCGGACAGCACTGGGAACAAGAAACCACCAGTCTTACCGGAACCGGTTTGCGCACACGCCATCAAATCTCTGCCAGCGGCCACGATTGGAACCGAGTACTTCTGCACTGGGGTAGGCTTGGTGAATCTGGCCAACTGAATGTTTTCCAACAACAATGGGTCCAAAGGAGGCGAGTGGAACTCCGTGATAGGCTCTGGAACGTCCTCACCAGACGCTTCGACTGGGATGTCGTCGTAGTTGTCGAAGTTGATACCCGAAGACTGGAAGTTAGGGTCCTCAGCGGCACCAAAGAGCTCTAGCTCCAGGTTCGCGTTCTTGTTCGCTGGCACATGCTTTCCGTCGATCCATCTGCCGGAAGAGTTGCCACCGTAGCCGCCAGAACGGCCCTCGCCCCTGCCGCCCCAGCTGGAGCCGCCCCAGTTCACAGAGCCTCTGCTAGAGCCGCCTCTGCCGCCATAGCCGCCGCCGTATCCGCCGCCTCTTCTCTCAAATCCGCCGCCGTAATCCGACCGGCCCCTACCTGAGCCCCCGCTTCTCTGCTGTCCTCTCACGTGAGGTGGAACATACGAACGTCTGCTGTCTCCAGACACTTGTCCGCCCTCAGAACCACGTTCTTGCACCGACAGATTCGCCATATTCTCTGTAATATCAGCCATCCTGTGTGATATCCGTATTTAATACTTCTGATACCTAATCTTAATACCTGTGATGATCCTGGTATTGACACTTGCCTTTCTAAAATTCTCTACAAATCACACAAACACTTAATCCCTTTAACCGCCCCTGATACATGAATCTGCCAACTAATCTCATCTCTGCGGTTTCTTCATTCCTTATGTACTAATCGAACTTTGAAAATTTTCCTGAAACGGCGAGCGTTTCTTTTAGACGCAAAGCAGGGTAACGTATCACGTGACACGTCACGTGATTATCACATGGCCTGATTTCGCCGTTCTGTCGCTGTTTCCAGACACTGACGCTTCGCCTGGCGCGCGACAGCGTCAGTGTCTGGAAACGGGCCAGAGCAGAGGAAACGGACAGCAGTGGAAAGGCTTGGGCAGCGTATAAAAGCATTGGTAGCGTTGGGATGTTGGTGTAAATAGCTGGTTGGCAGAACAGGTGAAGTACGAAGCATTTCTTCAAGAAGAACGGGGTTTTTCTCGAGACAACGGCAATGGAAGCCAAAGAAGCGTATTCTATCAGTGAAGCGAGCACGACGCGGGGCACGGACAGCGAGGCCGAGCCCTCAGCGAAAAATGCAAAAAATGAGCTCAAACAAAGCATCAAGCCGTTTCACGTCTTGATGATGTCTACCGCGACGGGGATCGGGACTGGGTTATTAGTTGGAAACGGACGGTCGATCGCCGTTGCTGGAGTTGGAGGTACTTTGATCGGATTTCTGATTATCGGAGTCATGTTGACGTGCTGCATGCAGACGGTGGGTGAGCTTGTTGTGGCGTTTCCTGGGATGCCCGGAGGGTTCACGTCGTACGGGAAACGGTTCATCGACCCCTCTGTCGGGTTTACCATCTCGTGGCTTTTCTTTCTGAACTGGACGGTTGTTCTACCGCTCGAGATCTGCGTCGCATCTATGACGTTCAAGTTCTGGAACGAGTCCTTGCATCCGTCTGTGTTCGTGGCAGTCTGCTACTCCTTGGTTTGTGCGGTGAATCTGTTCGGGGCGCGAGGGTATGCGGACGCCGACTGCGTGTTCAACTGCTTGAAAGTTGTCATGATCGTGGGGTTCATCGTGCTGGGCATATTTGTGAATACGGGCGTTGTAGGCACCTCTGGATACTTGGGAGCCAAGTACTTTAGGGACCCTGGCCTCTTCAGGACCGACGGGAACCTTTTCAAGTCTGTGGCTACGACATTAATCACGGCTTGCTTCAGCACCGGGGGAACCGAGTTCGTCGCATTGAGCTGCGCGGAGCAGAACAGAGATAACATGCCAAGGTCAATCCGTAGAGCGTCTATCCAGGTTATTCTTCGGATGACAGTAATCTTCTGTTTGTCTTTAATCATAATTGGACTTTTGGTACCTTACGATTCTCCATTTCTCATGGGATCAGGATCAGACAAGACCCATGCGTCCCCTTATGTCGTGGCCTTAACCACAAATGGCGTTAAAGTTGTGCCCCATATCGTGAATGCCATCATTCTTATCTCGATAATCTCAGTCGCGAATAATGCCATGTACAGCAGTTCTAGAACGTTGCATTCACTTGCAGACCAGGGATTCGCCTCGAAATTCTTCGCAAAACTAGACAGCCACGGAAAACCATTCAGATGTCTCTGTCTCAGTGCATTCATCGGGCTATTTTCCTTTATCGCAGAGTACAAGGACCAGGAGACAGTGTTCGTGTGGCTGCTCTCAATCAGTGGATTGTCCACCATCTTTACCTGGTCCATGATTTGCACCTCACATTTACGGTTTAGAAGCGCCATGAAACATCAACAACAGACTCTCGACCAACTGGGCTACAAATCTCCGTGCGGAATTTTTGGCAGTATCTTGTCGTTGACTATCTGTGCCATACTTTTGGTTGTTCAATTTTGGGTATCGCTATTTCCAATTGAGTCCAAAGGGAAACCCAACGTAGCATCGTTCTTTCAAAACTACATGGCAGTACCAATTGCTCTAGTCTTGTACGTGAGTCATAAGTGTTACACCAGAAATTGGACTTTGTTCATTCCAGCTGACAAGGTCGACATCACAACCGACCGTAACGTATATTGCATCAACGAAGTGACCGGAAAAAAGACGATATTCAGCGAGTTGAAAGACGTCGTAGAAGTCGGTTCGAAAAAGAATTCAGAGTCAGAAAGCAGCCTTGATAAGATTGCGTCCTCAAGCACAATGATGTATTCACTATGATGTATCTTTAAATACAAACCATTCATAATATGTTTAAGATTCTAAAATCCGCTAAAACAATAACCAGACGTATCTACATATCGTATTTGAAATGACTTGCATATTCTAATATTCTAATCCAGATGCAAGAACCAATTGACTCACTGGCTGCTACATCGGTGTAGCTTTTACTCTGATCTGATCTGATCTGATCTAGTCTTACAGATGTGGTTGATCAACGTCAGTAAATAATCCGGGTAACTTCACTTTTTTTCTGAAAAATTTCAGTTGTAGCTTTGGACCTTATTGAATATTGAAAGATGAATGTTATAAGACAAGCATTTTGGATGTGGGATAAAAGTTTTGTTGGGTGCCATTAAATGGGTCTACTTAGTTTTAGTGTTTGAGAACTGGAACTTAAGCGAATCAGTGTTTCATCAGCCACTTCACTAGTGAACTATCTGGGTTTTGAGATGTCGCATATCTCAAATTTGTTGAGGAACTCCAGGATAGCCCAGGTGACTAGATCTGAGCAGCCTTTGTTCAGTGTGAAAAATGCTACTAGTCCCAAACATCAAGTTATTGAGACTAAGCCAGCCTTGCTGCACCGTCAGGAGTGGGGTTTGAAGGCCAGCATTCCTTCCAAAGTGAAGACTAGATACATCATCGTAAAGGATCTGGACAATGAGCACAGGCTGACGTCTTTTGAGCCCATGGGCCAGTACCAGTGGAATAGAATCAGATTTCAGGAAATGGGCTTGGCTCCACGTTATTCGGAAGGTGCGTCGAATCCACTTTTTGCCGGCGAAACCAAAAGATCCGGTAAAAACGCATTGTTCAGCAATGCCATCAATGTTTCTAGTGACACCTCTGTTGGTGACAAGAATAAGAAGCTCAGCGCGATCAAGAGATACAGACCTGAGTTCAACAAGTGGTTGCTAGAAAATCATCCTCAGGCTCTAGCGGGCAGTAAGTCGGATAACGGTAAGTCATTGAATGATCTTGCTATTGAGTTTTTGCATGAAAAGATGGGAAAACTTGACATAAATACTGCTGCTAAGTCCAAATGGGGTGTAGTCGGATCAGGTGGTTTGACTTACAATCTTCAAGGGAGACTAAAACAATCTCCAAAAGGTGTGAAGCAAAAGACTGTGGCTCCAGGTAGATTGTTGTCTGTTCAAGGCCCTGAAAGGGCTGCGGCCGTTGGTGGATTCGTGGCTGAAGCCAAATTTATTGGACGTAACCCTCGTGCTCTTCAATACAGCATGGGTGACTTTGTCAGAACAGAGGTGTTCCCATTCACTGTCGAGGATCCAAAGATTGAAAACGGCAATGTGACGCTATCAGCTTCTCTCGTAGAACCAAAGAACGATTACAACTTTGCTCAAAAGATAGGTCTGCCTAGTGGCAAGACCCGTTACTACTCAGACAGAAACAATAATTCCCAAAGAACTACCATCAGATCTATGACCCCAGAGGAATCCAGATCTCAGAGTGAAGAGTTCTTGAACCTGCTCAAAAACACCATGTAAGCATACTCTCACTGCTACAATACAATAACGAACCCTTGTACATAAATATGTCTATTAGTAGCATACATAGTGTATCCAATAGTACCTGTTCATCAACATTTAGCAACTGCTGTACGAGAGTGACTATAGTATATCTTGAACTATTCATGTACAAATAAATACGCTACATTAGTACACCTTTCGTCGAAGGCACATCGTTGGTACCATTGCTCGAAAGGGCGTCTCTGATGGCAACTGCAAGAGCCTTAAAGGCAGATTCACTTCTGTGGTGATCGTTGAAGCCTCTCAAACAGTCCACATGTAATGTGATCCGTGCAGCTTCAGCAAACGATTCTAGAAAATGCGGAATCATTTCACAGGATAAATCTCCGATTTTCTCCCTCTTCAGGCCCAAATCCACCACAGCAAAAGGTCTGTTGGACAGATCTACCACAGCTCTGGACAGAGCTTCGTCCAATGGAGCGAACCCAGTACCGAATCTCTTGACACCACGCACACTTCCCATAGCCTCTTTAAAAGCCTGTCCCAGAGCAATACCGCAGTCTTCCGTCGTGTGGTGGTCATCAATGTGAAGATCACCGATGCATTCAACAATTAGAGACCATCCTGCATGCTTCGCCAGTGCATGAATCATGTGGTCCAAAAATCCAACTCCGGTCTGAACATCAATCAGCTGTGATCCAGTGATCTGTCTTGAGGTATCCACCCTTCCTCCTTCCAGTATTGAATTTTCAAGGCTGATTTCACCCCCATTTAGCGATATGGCTATTTGTATTTTAGTCTCATTGGTGATTCGAGAGACGACAGCTCTTCTAACTGGCTTAGTCATCTTGGGCTGTTGAACGCTCACCTAATGTCCCTGATTCGAGAAAAAAAGTCTTCAAAACTTACAACACAACTTGTAACCAAATTGCACTCGAATAAACCCATCATGCCATCGTGTAAACCTTTTTCCCCCAACTTCTTCTATGATGAATCATCTTGTTGATTATATTTTAAAGGTTCCTTACATCGGATTTATGGAAATTCAGAATTATGAAATTTTTCAGTTGAAAACCATATACAAAAAAGCACTGAGATGAGCTATAGAAAGCCTGCAATTTCGAAATGAGATTAGACGATTCCAGATATGACTTTTGAGGTGATTTGTTTCGGAGGCTGATTGAGAAGATTGCAGAGGCATATAGTGTAACATGCTTAAATTTTTTGTGAGAGGTTATGCGTCCAAAATCAGATCATCAGTAAAGATTCCAAACGAGACAAGTCTGGGGGACAAGAGAGTACGGTTTGACCGGAAGTTCCCAACACAAAGCAGGCAGAAGGCATGGCAGAAGGATGGCATGGATAAGGACCAATGGTTTAAGAAGAAATATGCTCATGTACATGCCAGACAGAAGAGCGAGAAGAACTTGAACGGGGACTCTGATCCGTTCGGCAAGCGGAAGAGCTTTTATGATCGATTGAAGCAGAACCAGATCTCGCAGAAAGAGCAATACACGCAACATCGCGCAAAATACGCAAAAAGTCATCCACTACAGGGCTTAAAGCCCAACCCACTGGTGGACTATGTGTTCGGTACGAATTCTGTAATCAGTGCGCTGAATGCTGGCAAAAGGGAGTATCTCACAACACTACACTATCACGGTCCTCTAAACAACCAGATCCAATCCCTGTGCACGAAGAAAGGTGTCAAATTTGAGGAAGTAGACAAACACCGACTAAATCTACTTACAAACTATGGCGTGCATAACAACGTGGTTCTCGAATGCAAGCCTTTGGAGTTACCAGAACTGTCACATTTGGGAGCAGTTAACGCAGAGTCGGCTACTTTTGACCTGAATGAGATAGACTACGATCAAGCTGTGAACACCAGATCAAACTATATTACAAATGAAAACAAGCGGTTTCCGCTAGGTCTTTACCTGGATGAAGTGGTTGATCCTCATAACGTTGGTGCCATCATAAGAAGTGCATATTTTCTTGGTGCAGACTTCATGGTACTATCACATAAGAACTGTGCTCCATTATCCCCTGTGGTTTCAAAGGTAAGCAGTGGGACTATGGAACTATTGCCCATATATACATGTGCCAAGCCTCTGCATTTCTTCGACAAGTCGCGTGAAGAAGGTGGATGGATGTTTGTCACATCTCATCTGAATCCATCTAACAAGGAAAATCATTTGAACGTAACAGAATTGAGTGGTATGGTGAATGAATTACCTGTCATGCTCGTTATTGGAAATGAAGGCGTTGGTGTAAGGACAAATCTGCTGAATAGAAGTGACTTCACCGTTGAGATTCCATTTGGCAGGAACTCCAACGAGAAGCATTCAACCGTGGACTCACTTAATGTTAGTGTGGCAACTGCATTGATGATTAACGGATTTTTGAGATAGAGCACCCATCGTGTAAAAAAGAGGCTGTGGGTTAAATGGATATCGGATATCAATAATTAAGGCAAGACATATCATTAAATATCATCCGTCTTTATGACAGATTGTGGTGTGCGATGTTGGTTAGTTAAGTACAATTTTGGTCTTGACCAGGTAAAATGCAAGCTGGATCGGCTTGTTTTTGGATTTTGTACCAGATCTTGTCAGGTAGCAATATAATAGGATGGTATCCTCGTTCGTTCAGTTGTTACGATTTCTGATGATACAATTCCCGACAGAAGGTTTAGTTGAATGTAAATAGAATATAACAGAACATAGAAAGAGATCTGTGAACCATCAAACCATTTTGCAATGAGGTGCAAAATATTCTTACAACAAAAGAATAAGAAAAACTTCAAAGCATTCTGTGAATGACGGTATCGTTTTCAAACTTGCTCAAATCGTCAAGTTTGTCCCACCATTGGAACAAATAGTTCTCACAGATCAACTTGAACCAAGGGGTGAATTTCAGATTGTCCTCGGCGAACAATTGCTTCGTTTCTTCTTGAGAAACCCACATGATGTCTCTCACCTCGTTAGGGCTTGGATTCACAGTCAACTTCTCACCCTTCTTTATCTTGTAGATAAAAATATAGTCGATCTCATGTTCACCCCAAGGCCCGTTGCTGGGTGCCATGTAGTGAATTCGGTTTAAGAAATGGAAGTCACCTTTTGATTCGACTTCCTCTGGTGGAATTCCCAGCTCGTGTTCTAGCTTTCTTACAGCTGCTGTTCTAGCACCCTTAACCTTTGCAGCCAGTGTGCCCTTCAAACCAATCTCGTCGTCCACACACAATGGATGGGAGCAACAGGTATTGGTCCAAAGGTCAGCAAACGTGATCTTTTCAGTTGCACGCTGCTGCAATAGCACTTTCCCATCACTATCAAACATAAACACAGAGAACGCACGGTGTAAGAGCCCTTGGTTGATGTTATCCATGATATGGCACAGTTTCTTCGTTCCGGCACCGATCGCATTGTCGTCCCAGTCCAACACAATACAGTTCTCATTCATGAGTCTGATCTGTTCTTCATCGTGGCCCTCAAATAGATTGTCGTTCTCATTGGAAGACTCGGAAGAGTGTGTGTTAGGTCTGTTGCTTAGTGGAATAACCTCCGGAAACTGATCCAAGATATCATCCGCTTTTAGCGAATGAACCAACTCGGCATATGTCGAACTTTGTGCAGTCATCACGGCCTATTCTTTTGAAAGGAATTCGTTACCACAAACTCTGGCGATTCTCAACCACTGATACGGTCACAGGCCTATCCAGATCAACAACAATCCCGAATTAAGTACTAACTGCTAAAGAACACATCAGGTTGACTACATGAACTGCTTAATAGTTGGAAACTTTTAACTTTTCGTATATACATTTTGAAACTTTGAACGAGAAACAGCAGAAGGTATCTTCGAATAAAGAATCTCCAAAATACCCACCAGTGTCACCCAAGACCACGAAAATTGTTCTGTTAGGTCATAGTCGCGCATCTACTGACATTACTTCGCTTCACAAGACTCGAATCACCTTCTTTAACCCGATTACTACAAGAAATAGATGGAAAATTAGGCGCAAAATACTTCGTACTTAGCTAAAGACATCGTAATTATCTTCACTGGATCTCTAGCATTCTTTAGAGTACTTATATACCATAAAAAGCGTGAACAAACGCATACGTTTATGCGCTCGAGTAGATGATCTGGTGTTTCATTGTTCAAAAGACTGAAAAATTGTCGACAGCCATAGATTCTCGAGAAAAAATGTTCAACGTGTCCAAACTTGGTAGGTGTTACGGTAAAACAGAAATTTGTGATTCAGATAAGAGAGCTTTGCAGCTAGTCAATCGTAATTTACCTTGAGCAATTGGGCGAAGTGGATTCTTTAATTTCGTCTGGACCGGATTCAGAGTTTTGGGCGTGCGATTTGCTAAGGTATTATAGAAGTTTCACAGAGTCAGTGAATTTTGAACAAGATGTCGTCCAGTGGTAGACCAAGACAGCACATCAAGAAGCCAGATGTGGCTGCTAGAGACAAGAAGTTAGAACCTTTGAATGTGCAATTGAAGAAGATTGATCAGGAACTCAGCTTGATCAAACAGCAGATCGACAATACTGACTTTTCTGCGGACGCCAAAAGCTCAAAGGAAAAGTTGCAGGGTGAGTTAAAGGAGGTCATCAAAACCCAGTCTGACCTCAAGGCCAAGAGACAACAGATCCATGACCAGATCAAGTTTTTAGATGCTCAGATTAAGCGTAAGTCTCAGGAGATCAACGATTTGGTCGGAAAACACAAAAGATTCCAGAATGTCGGCCAGATCAAACAGAGATTGGCGGAGATCGATGACGAGATCGCTTCTGGTGAGCTATCCCTTGTGGAGGAAAGATTGAGAGTCAAGGAGATGCAATCTTTGCACAAGTTGTCCAAGGACTTCCAATTGGTGGAGCCTATCAGAAAGTCGATTGAGGAAGAAAGAGAGCAGATTGACGAATTGAAGAAGGAGTTGAACGCTGTGAATCCCAAGGAAGTTGCTGCCAAATTTGAGACCATTCAGGCGCAGATCAATACAGTGAACTCCAAGAACCAAGTGGTCTATGATAAAAGAAAGACGTTGATCGCCAAACGTTCTGCTTTGTACAACAAGCGTGACGAGATCTACGCCCAGATCAGAAAGATCAGAGGTGACTTTGACAACGAGTTTAAGTCTTTCAAAAAGAAGTTGGACGAGGACCGTTTGAAGCGTGAGGAAGAAGAGAAACTGTCCAAAATCTTGGAGGAGAAGGACGAAAAGTTGGGTAAATTGAAGGAGAAGTTAAACCATGCTAAACAACCAGCTTACACATTCGAACTAGAATCTATTGAAAACATTTTGACTGTCTTGGACCCCACTTACGTGAAGCCTGTTAAGAACGTGTTGGGTATTGACTTTAACAACGCTACTCAACAAACCAATACACCTGCGAAGCAAGTTGATTCATCTGGGTTGGTCCCAATTGTGAAGGAAAGAGAAGAGTATTTCTCTGCTGCTTCTAAGTCCAAGAAGCATAAGAAAAAGCCTCAATCCGCCAAGTTCTCTTTGGAGCCAAGCATGATCGCTTTGTTAGCTGAATTGGACATTAAGGTCCCATTGTCGAAGGAAGACGTCCCAGCAACTGTTGAACAGTTGAAGGCAAAACATGAAAAGTTGACCGCCGAGCAACCTGATGCCACTGAAAAGAACATTGCTGAAGCAGAAGAGAAATTGAAAAACCTTGAGTTGCAATACGAAGCCAAGGAACAGAAGGTCAAGGAAGAAATTGAAGCCAAGAAGCAACAAGAACAGAAGGAAAAGGAAGCTGCTACTGCTGCTACCGAAGCCTAAGGTTGTCCAGACAAGTAACTTTGATTGGAGTTTCTCGGAAACACTCGAGTTTTCTATCTTATAAAGAGATCATTTTCACATCATTGTTCTTCTACCCAATGCAACATATGTTCAACTTGGACTCAATGTATAGTACTTCTCGCTCCAAATATTGGATATACATAGATTGATATTAGAATCTTGATATACAGACAGTGCTTAAAACGAATTTATGTAAAAAAAACTGGTCGTTTGAAAGATCCTCCGCAAGTCGACAAGACTTACAGTAGAAATTGCAGATTAGTATCAATCTCATGAGAACTGGAGAGCTGTGGTTTTTGAGTATATTTTGCACTCAACTCTGCCCTCATGTTCTGCAATAAACTCAAATATGATTGTTGAGGCTGATTGTACAAAACTTTCAAGAAAGCCCAAGACATGGCACCAGTACTGATTCCATTGTCTCCCATTGCATCTGCAGAAGTTTGATTATCTTTTGAACCACTGATCATGATGACGTCTGCAGGAGAAAATTTGATCTGTCTTACTCTTTCTCTATCTATTTTACCAGAGCGAGTAATCGTTGTGAAGACGTTTCCTAAAGATTTAACCAACGCACCAGTATTACCTGTGGCATACGCCATTGCAGCCTGCATACCATTGGAGCCAACATCTTTCCACATGTTGGGTTCTTTTATAACACCTTTTGTAGAATAAGTATATGGTAGATCCAACACTGTACCAGAGTGACACGAATCAAATAACGCCACAAGTCTGACACCAGGTTGTAAGGGACGAACCATGATATCGTGCATGTCATTATCGACAATGTGACCTGCGACTTGGAAATCAACGGGGTATATAACGTCATCCATACCATCCTCCTCATCACCAGTAGTGCACTCAGTTTGTCCACCATGGCCTGAATAATGGAAGAACAAGACATCGTTTGGTCTAGCGTCCTTAACCAGCCATTGCATGGCCCTTAAGATATTGGCCTTTGTCGGAATTTGGACGGGCTGGTTAGAATCATCTGTTAACATTACGATGTCCTCGGCTTTGTAGCCATACCGTTGGGTCAAGAAATTAAACATGTTATGCACATCGTTGATGCAGCCACGTAACTCGTTCTGGGAACCAAAGTAGTTGATACCAATCAATAGAGCCTTCCTTCTTCCGGTACACTGAGAGTACTGATAGGAGACTTGGTCATTGGGCCCAGCATATTGCATTTGCGTTGGAGGCATGTACATGTTCTGAGGCTGAACGTACCCGCTAGGCCCATTCACTGGTCCTGAATTATGATTCAGCTCAAGGTCGTTCCTGTTTCCCTGCTGTACTGATGGCGGGGGTACACTGGGCCTTGAGTAAGAGGCTCCAGTAGGCTGATTATTCATTGCATTTTGACCTTCATTTGGTGGATAAAATTGATGCTGGAACGACATAGAGGGTCCACCTGCCTGTGGCTGTCCATTATAGCCGACTGGTGCTGTGTAATACTGTTGGGATCCATTCGGAGGTTGGTTTGATTGAGCCTGGTTATACGTGGGTCTGGCACGTCCTGGATACATCTTTAGCAGTTCACTATGTCTTGTAACAAGTCTTTGGACCTCAGAGACGATGAATATTGCTCGCAGTGTGTTCTTGATACGTTCTTTTCTCTTGTGTTTGATCTGCACAAACCTTATTTGCAGCTAATTATATATTCATGTTAGGAAGAGAGCACGCAGTGAAGCAGTAACTGCTGACCACTGTACCGAATCTACAACCTGGAAAGAGGGGATGTGGTTACGCAAGGTTTTTACGTAGGATGGCTAGCTCTCTTCGCATTGCGGTTGTTCTCTGAAGTACACATATGCCTGTACAGGTACAATAATATAGAACCAAGAATCTTCAACGTTTGCATCGGATGAAAGACCGCTAAAAATATGCTGGTGCTCTAATGATATTAGACTAATATCTAAGTTACCATTTTAGAGTCCAGTCTAAACCCAGCTCAACAACACGAGTTCTTGATTCCTCGCTGTTTAGAATATGATACTTTATATATTAAAATAAACAAAGAAATCTTTCTAACTTGAACAATAGTACCACTACAATGAAGGTATTCTTAAATAAGTTGTCCTCTGACAGGTTGGGCAACAATTGAGCCAAGGCAAATTGTTCGGAGCTTACCAGGTATCGGAATACTGAATTTTCTGTACCGCTGGGTACTTATTAGAGGTGCTTTACAGGTGTTTATACAAGATTGAAGTTTTGGTGACTATCTTACGTGGACAATAGAAGTTGAAGAACAATTACAGAGGGCGAGTCTAAGACCTGATTCTTGGAGAACAGATATGTCTCACGATCCTTTGCATAAATACAAGCAACAGTTTGAGAAGTTTGTCAGCAGTAATCCCAATGTATCGTCTGTGGCCGCATCAGCGTCTCGAATTCCGGAATCGTCCAAGGCTGTGATCGTGCTTTCACCGCTCTCGCTGACACACCAGTTTCGCCGGCACTGGGTGTCGAAATCGTACCGCAAGACCATAGTGGAAAGACCAGAGAGATTGTTAGCGTGTTGTATCGGTGCTGCGGCTGCTATCACGATGTATCCTGCTTTATTTACCGTCAAGACATCTAACCACCACAAGACTTCACTGCTTTCATCGCATGTGCTTAAGGTGCACGGGCGAGATTGGCCCCGCGAACTTCTGAAGTTGTGCAAAGAAGCCCCTGCCAAGCTGGAAAACGGAGAAGTCGAGGTACCTCCTAATTGGAACGTCGGAGATATCTATTTATCAAAACAGACAATTGGCGCCTTAGAAGGGTCAATTGGCGCCTTAGAGATTGGTGTGGACTCTATATTCGAAGGTAGCAGTGTTGAACAGACTGCAAATCGTGCTTTTGTAGCGATTAGACCTCCGGGCCATCACTCACACGCTTCCACTCCCTCTGGATTCTGTTTGTTGAACAATGCGCATATTGCTATTGAATATGCGTTTGAGAAGTATGACGTTACACACGCAGTGATTCTGGATTTTGATTTGCATCATGGAGATGGAACCCAGGATATCTGCTGGAAGCGTGCTGGGTTCAAACCAGATGAGTTTTACACGGATGCAGAACACGGAGCATCCAATACTAATTGTAACGATGAGGACAAATATGACGAATTTGGTAAAGCATTTGCCGAGTTCCCAAAAGTCGGATACTTTTCTTTGCATGATATTAATTCGTTCCCAACTGAGTTGGGATATGCCACAAAGGATAATATCCGTAATGCATCTACGTGTTTATTAAATGCTCATGATGTGACACTATGGAATGTTCATCTACAACCTTATCAAGACGAGGAGGAGTTTGTGAAACTCTATCAAACCAAGTATAGAAGTATATTTGCGAAGGCCGATGAGTTTCTGAAGAATGCAAAGACGCAAATGAAGAAGGACGGGTTTCGTTTTAAAGGATTAGTCGTAATAAGCGCGGGTTTCGATGCTAGTGAATACGAGCAGCCTTCCATGCAAAGGCATAACGTGAATGTACCAACTAGCTTCTACAACATGTTCACCAAGGACTCATTGAAACTTGCTCAGATGCATACTAATGGGAAGATTCTCTCCGTAATGGAAGGAGGATATTCAGATGGCGCCATTGCTTCCGGGGTGTTTTCACACTTGATTGGGTTCCAGAACCAGAACTGGATCGACGAATGGGGTTCTGAACAAGTTGTGAAGGAGATTATTAGGGGTTGCAAACCTAATTGGAAACCCTATAAGACGAAGAAAGCCCGTGATGTCATTCGGATCTGGGCCGAAGAAGTGATAATGTTGGGTCGCAGCATGATTCCAGAGTTCCAAGAGATTCTGTTTGAGGCAGAAGAACCCTTAGCACATCCCGAGGTCAGATTAACACGTTCAAAGTATCATGAGACGATGGCAAAGAAGGAACAAGAAGTTCCTCGAGCAGAGACCCCAACGCCAGTCCGTAGGGACCGTGACAATGCGGTGTCCGTGAAACCACCGCAACCCGACGCTAAGGTTCCGTTTGTTGACCAAATACTGCCTAGCGATGAGGAGGACGACGAAGACGAAGAGTACGAGTACGACGAGGAGCTGAATAAGACTTTCAACAGAACCGTGGAGGATATTACCATTGACGACATCTCCAGACACTTGGAGACCTTAGAAATTCTGGAATCTGAGAGCCGCAGTAATGAGGAAACCTCAGAAGCCCAGGGCCGAGTGCCTGTCAACGTGACTTCCTCATCTTCTGCTGGAACTGCGGCTGGCTCTTCCGCCGGGTACAAGATCCCGTCCAGAAATACCACGCGCCACTTGCGTAGCAACAGACACTCGAGACTACTGAATTTCGATGACAGCGACATATCGATGATCTCACATGCATCGCCCCCTAGGCACAAGACCCGTTCTAGCTCCAAATCCAATGCAAACTCACAAGAGCACTAGATCTGATCTGGTCTTACGAGGCTATTCCTACAAGAGAATCAGCGTTCAATAGACACTGACACTAGACACTACTACATAGCTTTTAATTCAATCAGGCGGCGAAGTCCGTGTTACTACTTTCTGCTTTCAGCTCAAAAAGCGTAAGTCCGAGCTTCAGTGTTTCAGAGACATGTCAGTTGTTTCTGCGCTAAGCTGCTTTCCAAACAATTGCACCTGTGATTTTCGAACCGCTTCGCCTAGTCGTTGTAACATGCGTGCGTTTCCAGCACAAAAAGCGCAAGCGCAGCTGCGCGCATCTGCGCGCAGCTGCAATAGCGATCAGACAAAACGCAAGCTATTTTAGCTGCAATAGATACGCGCGACGTAATCATGCGCATAGAACTTTGCGCATTGCTCTCTGGTTTTCTTTCGAATTTCTTTCGAATTTCTTTTGAACTCTGGCGGGGTAAAATTCCAATAAGTCCGCTCAGCGAAAAAAACGCATTTGAAGAAAAATTGCCTGACCGCTGACATAATCCCACCCTTGCTCATATTTCGCTGAAATTTGCTCAGGTATAAATATTAGGGCCCATGTCACAAAGACCGGACAAATATACTCATTGGTCCCTTAACGAAAGAAGAGAAATTTTATCATTTGAACACTTTTGCTTGCTACATCTGTAGATCAATTACTTTCTTACTCAAGAAGCTAATAAACAAGTTTTACGGAAACTTAAACACACACACACACACAAATCGTCAATAAAATGTCTTCTGGTTGTTCATGCAATGGTTCTGACTCTGGCTGCTCTTGCTCCAGCAGTTCTTCCGGCTGCACCTGCAGCAAATAAGGTATTTAGCTGAACAGGCTTTTGCGGCGCCAAGGCGCATTATATTTCCTCAAAACTGCGAATGGTTTTCGTTTCAACGCCGTGAATAGCGCTCTACCGTTTCTGCATTTCGCTTGTTGCCCACTCGTTGGCTCAAGCTTTAGTTTAGTTGTACCTTTTACATTACGTACTTAGTCGAAATTAAGAAAAATACGTTTTTAATCCATTTTATTCATTACCCGGTTATTGTCTGTCACGTGACATGTGTCACATGATATACACGTGATCTAGTTTCTGTATCAATCGGAATAAGCGATATGGTAAGCAGATTGACTTGACATGAAAATGTCTCGCTATGCTTCCAGTCGTGTAATCAAGAATAGAATAGATCTATAGAAGTTCATACAGCTTTTGAATTGCTATTGTAAAGTACAAGAGCGGACATTAACAGGCTGAACATTGAGAATAGATATTGGCCATTCGCGGTTGTCAGGTTTGTGAATTTTGGAAAGACGCTCGCTTAGTATTGAGTGATTTCGGTTTGGCACCATTAGTGAAGGCATTTCAAGTATACTCTAAACGATGCTTAGACCCGGCGTAAGAGCTGTGAAGATACAGAAACGGTTTATTGCAGAGACCGTATCGAGAGGTACTCTACAGTCTGCTCCTAGGAAAAGAAGAACGACTACTTTCACGAACAGACTGAATAAAGGCCCGTCGTTTGAGGATTTCGTTAGTGGGAATGCACAGAAATTCACTCTTGATCCACTAGAGAAGGCCAGACAAAACTCCGAAGATGTGAAGAGGCTGCCCTCGTGGCTCAAAGTACCGATCCCAAAAGGTTCAAATTTCCATAAGCTGAAAGAAGACGTCAAAGAGCTGAAATTGAGCACTGTGTGCGAGGAGGCCAAGTGCCCCAATATTGGAGAATGCTGGGGTGGTGGCGACAAATCAAAGGCTACTGCTACTATCATGCTTCTCGGTGACACTTGTACCAGAGGGTGCAGATTCTGCTCGGTAAAAACCAACAGAAATCCGGCAGCTCCAGATCCAATGGAACCTGAAAACACAGCCGAGGCCATCTCCAGATGGGGGCTAGGCTACGTTGTACTCACCACCGTGGATAGAGATGATTTGCCTGATGGTGGTGCATACCATTTGGCGGAAACAGTGCAGAAAATTAAACAGAAGGCTCCAAAAATTTTAGTGGAGACTTTATCCGGAGATTTCAGAGGAGACTTGGAAATGGTGAAGGTGATGGCCCAGTCTGGACTTGACGTATACGCCCATAACTTGGAAACTGTGGAAGAACTCACACCTCATGTTAGAGATAGAAGAGCGACATATAGACAATCCCTGAGCGTCTTAGAATGTGCCAAAAAAACTGTTCCATCATTAGTGACCAAAACTTCAATTATGTTAGGGCTTGGAGAAACCGACGACCAAGTCTTGCAAACCATGAGAGATTTGCGTGCTATTGGTTGTGATGTAGTCACTTTCGGTCAATACATGAGACCAACCAAGAGACACATGAAGGTTGTGGAATACGTTACCCCAGAAAAATTCGACTTTTGGCAAAAGAAAGCATTAGAGTTAGGCTTCTTGTACTGTGCATCAGGACCTCTAGTCAGATCTTCGTACAAAGCTGGAGAGTCCTTCATCGAAAATGTATTGAGAAACAGAGCACCTCAACAAGTCTGAACACGAATCAAATCTGTCAATAGTCACCGCACAATATAATGCGCTATTTCACGTCATATTTATTATTCATATATCTTAGTTAGCTCTAAGATCCTTTCTCGAGTCTACTGGAACACCATCGTTTCAAACTTTTTCGTAAAACATAATATATTATATTACTCTTGTGTCCTTTAGATTCATCTCTACATATTTGTAATTATACATGAGGTATCTTGAGGTTGATACTTTGCCTTTCTTCTAAAGTAACAGGATTCTTGTCGTTGAAAATACAGTGGAAGTCCTCAATGAAAGGCTGTAGTATGTTGACGGGGATGTTAAGTGTCGGAGAGAACACAATGCACAAATTGCGGAGATTCATTTTATTTTCTTTGCTGTTGTCACTAATCTTGAGAAGAAGCTCAAACAAAACATACATTAAAGAGTAGTTCTCCTTCGGTACCCGGTCACTGATAACAAGGTTACGGAACTGCAAGGCGATAGCAGATGGATCATTAGAACTATCTTCAACAATGCTTCTGAAATCATCATACAGATCATCCCCAAATATAAGATGGGGCAATCTGCGGAAATATAGCTTCAGAACCCCTGTCACAGTATTCACATCAAGCAATGGACTATTTTTTGAATTATCACTGTTAGTATTGTATTCGCACAAATTTATGTCATAGTCTCTATCAAATTGCTCCTGTACAGCCTTGATCAAGGCACTAGATCCACTCAATCTGAAAATACCCTCTTCGTTTACTGCGTGATTCTTGTACAGATACTCCAGGCATCGGTAAACCACACTGGGAATTTCAAATTTGCTCTGATAGAGTTTACTACTCAAGGATAGACAGTGCTGGATATCGGAGCCAAACACTAAATTGGATACTGGAGGTTCACTTAAGTTCATACTTTTAAGTGCAGTGGTGTATGAAGTATCAGGTGTATCCTCATGTTCTTTGGGAATATCCAATGAAGAGGACGAAAATTGAGCTTGGTTCTTTTTGAAAGGAAAGAAAGATCTCATTCTATTTCTTTTTGTGTCTTTGTCAATATCATTTGCTGCGGTTTCACTTTGCTGAGACCTTGCAGGAACTTCTAAATTCACCATTGGCCCAATAGATGAATTAAAGCTCCTATCAATTGAGGCATCGCTCAAACTACTTTGATCAAACCCCCCAGTTGTGTATTCGGATTTACTAGACAAAGAAGCGTTGCCACATTCCTTAATTAATGCCCCAATCCATTCTTCTCGTTGTTTTGCAGTTTCAGCGCTGAAATAATGCTTCGTGGTGCTGGAAAGACCGCTTTTCTTTGATTCATTGACAATAAATCCATTTTTTGTACCATACTTATCATCTGGCAGATTAGCCTGTAACTCGATTGTGCTGTTAGCAAGCCTAACGGTATCCAACACGTTATTTTGGTCAAGGATCAGAAGATTATGATCTTCTACGATAGCACGTCGTACTTTCCAATTATTCCCACTACCCAAAGCCTTGGATTTGCGTACAAGTAGAGGCCCTTCTTTGGTATGATCCATCAGTTCAGATGGCATAGAAATTACAGTATCTGTGCTGATAAATTGAGCAAGCTTTAACGATACCAAGGGTGGCAAGTTGTTGTTTTCAAATAGGGTTATGAAATACCCTGTTATCTGCTCTCTTCTCAAATCAACTTTTATCGGGATGGTAGATTGGAATAGTTGTTTATTTGGAAGAGTTGGAAGATGATACTGTTCCATTAATTTGGCTTTCAACATGTGATCAAGCTCCTCCAATTGTTCAATCGATTTGGCAAACCTAAAAATCTCTTTGGATGATTTCTTATCAATCACACTGAATAAAATAGATTTTTTCACATCTTCCTGATTTGCATATAACGTGCTAACCGTCTCCAATGTTATAGTGGAGAAATCGCTTGGCTGAACAAACAAAGGAATATCTGAGTTCAGGGTCGATGAGTTGACTGATTTTGTGGAGTTGATAGGTGACGTATTAGCGTATTCCGAGTTTGTCATTGATGTGTGAAGGCTCGGTGGTTGAATGCGAGAGATCGAAGAAATTGATCTTGGAGAAAATGATTGATGAACAGACATTGCTGAAGAAACTGTAGACAAGTTATCTTGGGACGCATGTTTCAGAATATCATTTGTCGATAGGTTAGTTCTTTGATTATAAACAGAGATTGTGTTATCCATTAAACCCTTGTTATGTTGAATCATAACAGGGGATGCCAGTGCGTTTAAGCTTTTGTTTGGCTTCAAGGACGGTTCGAAAATTGGGGGTTTTACAGCAACAGTTTGTTCTTCGATATCTCCTGCATCAACATCATCTAGAAGAGAGCGTTTCTGTTCAGTGTCACCAAAGGTCTCACTTATCATATCCGCAAAAGTATTCAATTTTTGCTTTGATGAAGGGGAGAACTCAATGCTTGTTTCATTCTCTTTTGAGATTCTTTGCATGGCCGGTGACCTATGCAAAAGATCTGTTGTGAATTTTCCGTCAGAAATAGAGGCAAGATCAATCGATGAGTCTCTATCATTTTCCGAAAACTGCTCTTTCAATGGGGAATGTATTTCGTTGTTGATCAGATGCGTCACACGGTTTGCTCGTTGCGGAGACAAGGCTCCGTTTGATTGTGGAATAGGTGAGTTAGACCTTCTAGTACTCGTCTTTGTGCTGACATTTGGTGAGGGTGAATTGATCGATATTCTTGATGTGGTGTAAGTAACTGACGTTGCTGGACTTCCTAAGAGTATGTTAGACGAAACAGGCCCCAGATGAGAGTCTTTCGAGCTTTCCACCAGATTTGTCTGAGACACAGTACTTAGATCGTTACCACCATTCCGATTAGCGTTGCTATTGCTTTTCAGTTCCTCTCTCAAGCTCTTTGCGCTGATCTCAAAGGTCCCCGGAGATCTAGGCAGTTGATTATGCCAGCCAGTAGTACTATCAGCAGATTCAGCATTTTTCTTGTGTTTCACGCGTTCCACAGACCTCTGTGGCAAAGCAAACGTCGTATCCACAGGCGTGTCGACCAATATTCGCTGCGGTTCGTACTCAGATACGCTGCCAGACGACTCTCGCATCTTCGCTATTAGGTCATTTAAACCCTGAATTTCGGCCTCATACTCCTCTATTTTTAACCGTAGCTTAACGTTATCCTGATATAATTGGTCATAGCTGGGCTTTGAACTGTCCTCGGAATTGAATCGCGCATCGCCCTTTTCAATGTAGTCCAGATTCTTGTCTCTTTCCTGGATATGACTGTCATATTGCTCCAGAAGCTTTAACGTAGACCTTCCAGGTTCCGCTCCAGGTTCTGCCCCAGGTTCCGTTCCAGGTACATCCTGGCCTTGCATTTCTTCCAATCACCAATCTATAACCCCCAAAGCACGTATCCTACACTTTCGCGAGGTATCCTTAAATTCTCAGAAAAAAGACCGCAGAGACCGTTAAAAGATCTGGAAAAACACGTCTTTATGCCTCCTATTCCAATGTTAGTGCAAACGCTGTCTTATAGACCCACTTAAGCCTGTCACGGTCCACCCAACACCTTTCTTTCTCCTATCACAAACACGTTACTTCAGTAAGTTGAGTATCAAATTCCTGTAATAATGGTTTTCCCGAAAATCAGAACAATGTTAATGATTTGATACCAGTTTCAGGTACAATGGGGAAGCGTTCCAACGGAACCTGACAGTTTTGTGCGGTGAGCTTGGCGAATTGAGTTGTATTACCATCTAACCAGATAAGGTAGAATTGTGGGCAGCCGAACAGACGACATGATTTTACAATGCTTGGGGTTTCTTTTGGCTTTCATAGGCGTTGTTCTCTCTGAAGCTGAGTTACAAAAACGAGATATTTCAGCGAACGAGCCTGCTCTAGAGGCAGCATTTTCAATGCCGGATTTAATCAATTCGAATAGCGTACCAAGTGAGTGGAAGACTGGAGGAAAAGCCGTTCTTGAACAAGGCAGATTGCGTTTGACTCCTGAAGCTTTGTCCATGGGATCAGTTTGGACTAAAAAGGAGTATCAGATCAAGGACGCCTTCACGGTGGAATGGACGTTCCGAAGCGTTGATTTCCTCGGAAAATCGGAAGGTGGGATTTCATTTTGGCTTGTGAATGGGAAAAGTGCTTCAGATACCAGTTTGTTTGGTGGACCAGCAAAGTACGATGGGTTTCAGGTCTTGATCGATTCAAACGGCCCGTTAGGAAGCTCAGTGCGTGGTATCCTGAATGATGGGTCCCAGACCTTCACAGAGCAGAATATATATGATCATGCGTTTGGTTCCTGTTTGTTGGCGTACCAAGATACGACTATCCCCACTACAATCAGGCTCAGTTATGAGAGAGCAAACAACAACATGTTGAAAATTCAGGTAGACAACAGGGTGTGCTTTCAGACCAGGCAAATTGAGATTCCTAAGAATACTAAAGTCCTGTTTGGGATCACTGCCAAAAATGATGCCAACAAGGAGTCATTCGAATTGCTAAAGGTGCATACACACAATGGAATCACAAACGAAGTGAAAATCCCAAATACCAACCCTATGGAACAACCAAAACTGGTCACGAAAATTGTGGATAAAAAATCAGGCAAGGAGGAGTTGGTAGAATCTGACTTTATGAAGATGAAAGGCTTGGCTAGTAAGGTTGACAATTACGAGATTTACAAGAAACTGGACAAAATTGAAGGGAAAGTGTTAGCTAACGATATTAGTATCCTTACTGAAAAACTTGCAAGTGTGCTTGAAACTCAAGACAAGCACCAGAGAATACTTGAACGTCTGTCTACTAGTTTCGACGTTATTGTTGCGTCTCTAGGAAAAGAATCAGATGTTAACTCTGAATCTTTCAAGGATATCTTTGCGATGAATGATAAGTTGGAACAGCTGTTGCAGGATCAGGAAAAAATCCGCCAAGAAACGAAGAAGAGCATGGAAAACGGTGGTCATAGTGTCTCCGTTGATGAAATTGTGAAAAGGTTACTGATATGGATTCTACCGTTGATCTTCTTGGTATTGATCATGGCATACTACACTTATAAAATTCGCCAAGATATTGTCAAAGTCAAGTTACTTTGAGAAATGCGGTTACTTCACTCCTGATATATATCTCTACATATCTCACACCGTTTACACTAACATTGCAATCTATACGATGTTTATACTTATTTTCTATCCACGTACGGAGGTGCAAAACCTGAAATGTTAGAATAACCTAAAAAGTTGGGATTTGGAATTCTTTTAACCGTATGCTTCTCATCAACATTCTTCAATTCATTCGGTACTATAGTGACCTCAACATGATTCAAGATACTGTTGAGATAATCTTTTCTGTAAGCCTCCAATTGATCTTTGGTAAAACCTATAGGTGCCCCGGATTTGAGTTGCCAGTATTTTGTCCATCTGGTATTCCGAATCTTTCTAACCTGACCCAATACAGTATTCATTTGAACAACATCATGAGACCTTTCAAGATCCTTGATTTGATTGGGAGTAAGCTGTCTTAGTCTTGCCGGTAGATTTGCTTTTCTGTAGACTGGTAATCCGCTAGAACTGTAAGAAGTGGACTCAGAATCGTCTGTTGCAAGGGAAAGTTGAGAAAACTTCCAACCTGGAATCTGAGATAAGACATCCGTTGCGTCAGGTTGAAAAATATTCGCTTTTCTGCCTCTTCCAAAATTATGAGACTCTACTGGATGTGTATGAGTGCCTATCGGGGTGTCCAGCACGTTATGTTGTTGGGCATATGCAAATGAGTTTTTGTAGTGGTACTTCGGTACCTTATACATGTTGCTTAACTCAATAGATCCATGGATAGATTGCCCTGCTATGACAGCCGTAGGATCTCCAAGGGACATGCTTTTGACGTAATCCCGACGTTGATCCATAGGAGGAATTTCCGTGACAGTAAGATAGGGATTCTCGACATTGAAACTGGTTTTTGTGACTTTGATATCTGCAGGAGAAACAGCAGAATCCTCTTGGGTAAGATCGTCCGAATTTTTCTTTTGTGATTCCTTGGCCTTTGGTGCTATGGCGTAGATCATCTGTAACAATTTTTCATTCAAAACGTAGACCCTGTGCTGAGCTTGAAACCCTTGATCCTTTGAGAGTTGTTCCCAGTAATCATCGATAACTCTGGAGCCACTAGCTAATACTGCAGCTCCAAATACCAAGAAAGCCGACCGAGCAGTGACATAGCTGCAGGAAGATGTCACTTTATCCAGGGTTATATCCTGCTGCTCACTGAAAAGCTGAGACAAAGATTCAGTGACACTGATCGGGAATAAGTCAGGGTACTGGGATAAGAAGGAGGTCTCATCTACCCGGATGTTCAAAGCTTTGATTAAATCTCTCACCAACACATAAAGGTTCTTTGAAGCATTGTTTTCAGGGCAGGAATAAGTGAAGGTTGGGAATAAGTAATACCTACCACCTTTCAAATGGCCTTGCAAATCAATTTTCGTTTCACCATTCTGGTCTCCTTTTCCCAACACGTATGAATCCTTATTGTCAGAGAGACGTTCTTTGATGGTAAAAGAAGGTAAAGTCAGTCTTTTCAACGGTTGATCGTCAAGTTTCCCAGACAAAAACTCTGCATTATGCAGTATAGATAGTGTAGTTTTCAGCACAAATAACTCATGGTTCTTCAATACACATTCTGGTACTGGAATAATCGAGAGTGTACGTTGTTCTTCCATAGTACGTAAAATACTGCCAGCGTATTTCAACCTATCGAAATCAAAGCTAGGAAAGCGAAATTTCTCTGATACTTGGTTTGGTATTCTGTCACACAGAAGAGAAGACACTGATACCTCTGATAGAAGGGCGCGACCTATCATTTCTTGTAAATTTTATGTGCTAATCCATACTACTAATCTTCCGGAACTAATTGCATAAACAAAGAGCTATAAGTATTATAGTCACGTGACCTAAGATATTTAAGTTACTTCATATGTTACAGTGGGTTAGTTTCTCAAACCCTTATCGACTAACAGTTTTTGCGACGCCTCAATTAGCTTCTGTGCATGTTCATCAGTGAACTTGTCAGACCTTTGAATTGGAAAGCCGTTCTTATCAAACAGAATACCGGTATATGAGTCAAGATCTTCCGAGACAATAACTGGAACCAGCTTTTGAGCGTACTGTTCCGCAGATTGGCAGGTAAGTTTTAACATGAATTCAACAATCCTGGATTTCCAAGAGTCCTTACCCAAAAAGTTGTCACGGATATTTGATTTGATCAACCCGGGGTTCAATCCGTAAAAGTTAACGTCGGAGTATTTGTCTCTGAGGTAGTGAACCAGAGCCTCGTTCAAGGCGACAGTGTTGATGTGGGTGTGAACCACACCGTACGATTCTTCGGAGTTCAAGTCATTATCATGACCGAGATGGCCGTCTCCTGGGTATCCCATAATGAAGACACGAGCGTTATGGTTGTCATGCTTCTTCAATTTTGGTGCAATATGTTCCAGAATGATAAATCTGCTGTAGTAACTGATAGCTATGTCCTCTTCTAGACCCTCTGCAGTCTCTTTCCTCTGTGGTGCAGAAAATACTCCGGTGGTAAAGACAACAAGATCCAGCTCTTCGCTTGGCAAAAGTTCAGCGACTCTGGCTGCCTCAGACACCAGGCTGAGATCCGCTTTAATGAACTCAATTCCGTTGCAGTTTTCGTCCCTGAATGTACGGCCTACGACAATAACTTTGGCTCCTTTTTCTGCCATAACTTTGGCCAACTCGCGGCCAATACCGCCAGTCCCTCCGATTACCGCAACGGACTTCCCTGCTAAGCTGATTTCGGACAGACTTTTCGTTGATATATTAACCTCTTTGTTTGCTTTCATGCTGGTTGAATTTTGATCATTGTAGTGCCTATGCAGATGGCCCCATATGCATTCATATCATCCATGACAGTGGTATGAAGAAGGCGATGTTCAATGTTGTAAGACGTCTTAAATATTTTAAGATGACTGTTTCTAAAATTATAAATCTTATTATTAAGCTTAATGTACCCACCTTATAGGGCTTGTAAGAAACATGAGGAATCACTAATGAGACACAGCCACAACTGTTACAAAGTAGATGCGCCTCGAAACCGAGACCCGTTTCCGTACCGTGCAGCTTTGGACTGAGATAGGGCAACGCTGCCAGTATTACTCTTACATAAAAAATACTTGAATCACGTGACTCCATCCTGTCAAAACGTCAGTTAAGGTTACCCAGGCTCAGAAACTCCGAAATATTTGGCGCCTTCAAGCAACAAACGGCTCCTTGTCTATCACGTGACCGTATCACACTTGAGTATTCATACATACGCCGTGCCCAATCCGTTTAGTGGCAGTTACTGTTGTGTCTGTCGATGGTCAAAACACCGCACAACAGGTATTGAAACGATCAAACTCACCCCCAGTATCTTTTCGCAATATTCAGGAAAGCTCCACACCGAAATCGTTTTGACTATATAAGATAAGAACAATAAGAAAAGGGGGTTTCAGGTTTCTTACACATAGTAGAATAAGAGATTACAGTTTAGACGAGAAGCCAAACAATTCCAGTTGTGTAGCTGACCCAGAAATCTGCTAACATAATTTGGAGGAACTTTAATAGCTGAAAACGCTTGTTTTGCCAGAGATTAGGGGAAATGTTATTCAATATCCAAACACTATTACCGCTAGCCACCCTATTGGCAGCTTCGTTTGACGTTGCAGAGGCCAAGGTACACAGAGCCAAGATTCAGAAACACAAGTTAGAGGATCAGTTGAAAGACGTGCCATTTGCAGAACATGTTGCCCAGCTAGGCCAGAAGTATTTGACCAGTTTCCAGAGGGCTTATCCGCAAGAAACATTTTCTAGAGAGAGTGTAGATACTGTCGACCCAATGGGATCCCACAGTGTGCCTTTAACTAACTATTTGAATGCGCAATATTTCACAGAGATCACCCTGGGTACTCCTCCACAGTCTTTCAAGGTTATCTTGGACACCGGTTCTTCGAATTTGTGGGTGCCAAGCGCGGAATGTGGCTCCTTAGCCTGCTTCTTGCACTCAAAGTACGACCATGACGCTTCTAGCACGTACAAGGCCAACGGCTCTGAGTTTGCGATCCAATACGGTTCAGGATCTCTAGAAGGGTACGTGTCTCAAGACTTGTTGACCATCGGGGATTTGGCCATTGCCAACCAGGATTTCGCAGAAGCTACCAGCGAACCAGGTTTGGCTTTCGCATTCGGTAAGTTTGACGGTATTTTAGGTTTAGCTTACGACTCCATCTCTGTCAATAAAATTGTACCTCCAGTGTACAACGCCATCAAGAACAAGTTGTTGGATGACCCTGTGTTTGCTTTCTACTTGGGCAACGCTGATGAGTCTGAAGACGGTGGTGAAGCCACTTTTGGAGGAATCGATAAGACCAAGTACACCGGTGAAATCACATGGCTACCAGTCCGTCGTAAGGCGTACTGGGAAGTTAAGTTCGAAGGTATCGGTCTAGGTGACGAGTATGCGGTATTGGAAGGTCACGGTGCTGCTATTGACACTGGTACCTCTTTGATAGCTCTACCAAGTGGATTGGCTGAGATTTTGAATGCAGAGATTGGCGCTCAGAAAGGCTGGACCGGTCAATACTCCGTGGACTGTGAATCTAGGCAATCTCTACCCGATTTGACTTTGAACTTTAACGGTCACAATTTCACCATCACTCCATATGACTACACCTTAGAAGTTTCCGGGTCTTGTATCTCCGCCTTCACTCCAATGGACTTCCCAGAACCTGTTGGTCCTCTAGCCATCATTGGGGATGCTTTCCTACGTAAGTACTACTCCATTTACGACATTGGGCATGATGCTATTGGTTTGGCCAAGGCTGCGTAAATTGGTGCATGCTCAAACCTTAATCGATCACTCGACGAAATTTACAATTCGGATATCAGGCAGATCCAAGGAAAAGATCAGGCTACAAAAACAAACGGTTAGTTTATACAGACTACTTTGCTAGGTCGAAGAGTCATGTTTCAGACCTCTGAAGAGAACCCCACTGTCACAAATAATATCAAGCAGAAGGGGCTTTTTTTGCTACTTTATCAAAATTAAGCAATATTTTCCACTTTAATCTCGTTGATTCTATAGCTCTGTCCCAGACATTTCCATTGATGTCGCCTCTACAGTTGTGCCGCAAGCTCTTCCTAAGATAGAGATCATCCTACATGTGGCCAGTCATTTTTATCAAAACCATTTTTAGATTGTTGCTTATCTTTTTATCTCTACGAAAATAAACTTCTTCCAGGTATATGAATTCATGTACTCGACTTAATCACTCGATCTTCAAACCTTTCTTCATTGACGGATTGCTGGAGCTTGCGATCAGGAATCGAGCATGAATTGGTATGCCTTGTTTATATCTTGTACTCATTACACCTCAATTGGGTAATATGTCAACACAATAGACAGTTTTGAAAAAGTCTAACAGATGAGACACAAGGAAAAGACTAATGAACAAAACTAATACTCTTGGCTAGAAGATTCTCCTTCAACCTTTAAATAATTTAAATGACTGAAGCTAATGCATATATAGAAAGGAAGTGGTTTGGTGTGAAGTTACGCCTTAGAAATTGAGATTGGGGTTGGTGGTTTATACTTTTGGACAATTCTTGCTGATCAGACACACAGGACAGCGCTTCTTCAGGGGACCCGGTATATCGTAAGAATTTGCCATGTTGAATAAACCTGTTGCACCATTTCATTCTTCGTCTTACAGCTCTCCAAGGAGGTTAATGAGGCCACCGAGTACTCCAAATCTGAATGCTTCCTACAACTCAAGGCCAAGATCAAGCTCCAGCTCTTCATCGAGCCAATGCTCTTCACCAGCTCGCAGCACGTCTGCTAGAAATGGTTCTCCTAGTAGGGGAACAAGATCTTCGTTTCAAGGAAGCATAGCAGTGGGCGTAAGAATAAAACCCTCACAAGGAAAACAGGACATGTGGCATGTCGATAACAACACAGTGGTACACGATGAGTATGGAGAGTTCTCTTTTGATCATGTATTTAGTCCAGAAATGAATAACAAGCAAGTGTATGATACTATTGCACTTCCTATGGTAGATAATCTCTTCGAAGGTTTTAATTGCACTATCTTTGCGTATGGTATGACAGGGTCAGGTAAAACATACACGATGAGTGGGTCAAAACAAGGTCCTGGAATAATACCGATGTGCGTTGACACAATCTTCGAGAAAATATCCATGGGATTTGCTGGTAAGAAATTTGATGTGAAAGTATCTTATTTGGAGATTTACAACGAGCGCATATATGATCTTTTGAATACTTCTCAGAATAGGAGCCAAAATTCAAGTATTTTGGCTCCTAGCTCAGGACTGTCTAATGATTTAAAATTAAGAGATGATCCTAAATATGGTGTTAAAGTTGTCGGTTTGGTGGAAAGGCAGGTTTCTAGTAGCGAACAACTGATGAAATGTATATCGATTGGGGACCACAATCGGAAAACCAGTGAGACTGATTTCAATTCGAGATCTTCCAGATCCCACGCTGTAGTACTGATACGAATTATCTCGACGGATGAGATGACAGAAGAGCAAGTGATGAGCACATTATCCTTATGTGATCTTGCTGGCTCTGAACGGGCTACAGCTCAACAAGAAAGACGGAAAGAAGGTGCTTATATTAACAAATCGTTGTTAGCATTGGGTACTGTAATATCGAAACTATGCATGGAAAGCACTGGCAGCTCTAGTGTAGTTGGTCATATCCCCTACAGAGACTCCAAACTAACAAGGATATTGCAGCCTGCATTAACAGGAGATTCTTTGATAGCAACGATTTGTACGATTGATACTAAACCCGATGCCAGCACAGAATCTATGAATACCATACGCTTCGCAAGTAGAGCCAAAAATATTCATTTGACTGTGAAGAGGAATGAAAGCGAGAACAGTTCTAATAAGAACCAAATCATACAAAGTTTAAGGAAACAAGTGCGAGACCAACAGATTATCATTGAAGGATTATCTAAGGGGAAGTCTGTTTTGGGAATCGAGACCGAGGCACAACTTCGAGTTGGTGAAGAGCTTCTAAAAATCAAATCCAGCAATAGCAATTTGTTGGCATCATTAGAGACTTCGGTTCTGAAGGATCCTGAATTGCTTGAAATCATGCATAATTTACCTGCTGAAATGGGAACCATGTTAGAAGGAAAACTCATCGCCATGGACTCTCAAATTCAAGAGATCAAGGGATACATATCGCAATTGGAGACTCTCTGTCGGTCAACGAGCTATAGTTCTTCAACCGGATGCACCCAAGAATTGCTGTCAAATTCAGTGGACGTTGATCTGACAGAGGTTCTTCACGAGCAAGAGCAAGAGTTGATGCAATTACAACAGGCATTGATTCGAAAGGATCGCATGATCGAGGCCCTTCAGAGCGCCAAGCGTTTGAGGAAACAGCTTACAGAGTACAACTCTCACCCAGAACACCAAGAACAAGAGAACACCCAACAGCAAAATCCACTGTCTAATGGCGCAATAGACTCTGTTGCACCTGAGTCCGTGCTACGGCCAATCTCTCCAAATTGTAGTAACTTGAACAAACTGGAAAGACCAACCACTTTCGGAAGTGTTACCAGCCTCAGCACTAACGACAGCACTCCGGGTTTCAAGAAACTCTCGTCTACGTCAAGCGCTACTTCTAAGTATCTCACAGCCTCCGATCTCCTACCCGCGGTAGACCTCTGAGACTTTACTAGTACCACAACGCTATGTAGCATCTCTGCATATCAAGTGTCAAGACACTTACCATATAAGATCACGTGACTCTTTCCTATTTTTTCTTCACCAAAATTTTTGCTGTGCCTTACCACATACAGTAAACTGCAGGATGCGAAAATCCATGTACTGTCTATAGTAACGATAGTAGGAACTAGCGACCTGGCCCGATTCCTGTGCGTAATGATAGAATGCCATACATAGAAACAGAAATAATGATTAGCACGAAACACTCGAAATTTTGATGTTGCTTTGCTTTGCTTTCTTCACACAGTACAACTGTTCTTTCCTTAGACGGAAAACAAGCGAAACAAATGAAAGGGTACCCCCTACAAATTTTTTCACGGCAAATCCGTTTTGCGGCGTAAAACCCTAAAACCGTTGTTTCTCGAATGACAGCATTTACTGCATGCGAGTCTGGGCTGCAGTTTGTGCCCGGTTGTCCAAAGAGGCGAATATGCAATAAAAATATCCACTCAATACGCGGCATGTCTGTAGTTCCATGGAAACGGACTTCAGCTTTACCTGTTTCGCTTGTTCTTTTTCGTTTCTTGAGTATTGTTATCAGTAAAGGATTTTGGCTCAAAGAAGATAAAAACATGGGGTATACAGCAAGAAGAATTTAAGGACATAAGTATAAGAATGCCTAAGGTCACAGTCCTGAAGATCATAGGATAGAAGAATAGAGGTGGTTTGGTTTTTCGATTGGGCCTGCCAAAGTACAGGACATTGAGGTCAAATAAATTTGTTGTGTATGTTTTGAGTACAGTGCAGTTCTCTGACTCAATGGTGGCATACTTAATAGAGAAGAGTAAGAGGAAACAAAAGAACCAGAGGGCAATTGTGGCATCTCTTGCACTTGTGGCGGTTCTGCTTTTCGTTCTGTTCACTGGCAATGACAATCTGTCGGTATTCAGCTCTCAGGATTCTGTCACGAAAGAATTGATCCGTTCAGAAGACGATGTGGAAGTGAAAAGTGACATCAAAGGTTTGAAAACAGGGACCAAAAGCGGTTTGAACGTGGCTGACTTGTCTGTGGCTGACAGGAGCATTGCTGCTGATAGAGAGAAGATTGAGAACCAGAATTCAGGGTCTCAGATCGGCAGAAAACAGAGAATCTTATCCCCCTCGTCCATCGTAGACACAAAGACGGCTTCTTCCTACGATAATGGAATAAAGGTTGCCAGTTCTGCGCCTTCTCCAGTCTCAGATATCAGTTTCCAGCCAATGCGTGGCTTCCAGGAGATTCTCAACACATCTCCGGTGATTCTCTTCGTTAGATCTTCGGACAAGAGCTCAATGGAGTTCAAAAGTCTGCTCAGCTCCGAATACACATTTTCGCCTGATCTGATAGTGGTTGATTTAGACAAGCATAGCCACGGAAATGCTATCCAGGAGTATATCCGAAAAAACAAACTCAGTACTTATAAGAGCAATTACGAAGACGTCTCCACTACTCCAAATATACCTTATCTTTTTGTCAATGGAGTTTCAGTGATAAACAAGTCCTTGAAAGACGATGCACTAAATGGCCATTCCGATGGAACATTTCTTGCAAAGCTCAGAAGCCTGGCTGATGGCAAAGTCTCTATCACCAAGGTGGATATTCCTTCTAACTCCTGATCATGACCATCTCTCCGCTATACCCTAAACTGTCTGCTTATGCGCTCACTTGTCAGGTGAGAAAGAACATTATCTTGACGGGAACTCACGACCTATTTCAATTTCAATTCTTATCATACAAGACTGATATTTGTCTTTTATATACCCTTATTTTGCACATGTTAAGTTCATACTTCCGTTTCATTCGATTACAAGTCACAACACTTTGTTGATAACTAAGTGATGCTCAAGATATTTTAGTCTCAGCGATCCGTGGCAGATTACTGAACTAATAGTTTTATACAACGTTACTATTAATACAATTCTTTCATATCAATATTTGAAAGTTTCTGCTTCTTCGCAGGTGTCCCTTGTTCATCTATGTTATCCGTCGGTGTACCTTCCATTCTTTCAGAATCATTGGAAAAGTCGTAAAACGGTTTACCCCAAAATACTAAAATTCCCTTCATATACCCATTGTCTCTCACATATACAACTTTGCATTTGGCATCTTCGCCAAGCAGTTCACGTGTAACGCTGGACAGTTGATCTAGGTTTGAGTTTCTGGGTAAAAACAGTACAACGTTTGGGGACACTTTTAAAAATACGGATAAGATTTGTCTGATTCCTTTTGGTTGAAGGAACGTTTCTAGATCGTATGACTCCTTCTTCAGGTAGTCTACACCACCCCATGGCGGTGATGCGAAGATGCAGTCTGGCACCATGCCTAGCTTCTGTTTCAAAACTTTTTTCGAGGTAAGCCGTTCCCAGTCTCCTAACAAAAGTTTTAAACGGTCTACTGCCTGAAAACTCTCTGCATTTCTGTACGCGCAATACAAATGGTCCACGTTATAATCTATTCCACAACTGATTTCAAACATACGCGCGAACTGAACAGTGTTCCCTCCTCCTCCACAGAATACGTCGAGTATGCACCTTGCTGTTGGCAAGCAATGCCTGATGAACTTGGCTGTGAACTGTGCCAGATTTTCTGGTGTGACGCTAAACCATAGTTCATCGGTCAGGTATATGTTCCCCTGGTTTATACACTTGAATATCGTAGTCCTATTCTTCCAGTATTTATAGAGCTTCTTGTCGCTCGGGCGCACCGTCGGGTCTATTCTGTATGCATCGTTGAATAATAAAGCCTTAAGTCTGTGACGATCTTTGAGCCGCTGCGAACCCTGAATACCGTCAAAAGATTTTGTGACTTCTGATATGTGTTGCACCCATGGCAACATATCTAGTTTCTCTTTATTGGCGTGTTAAGCGTCAAACTTAGGCTACAATCGTCCGTTCCTCATTCAGGATCTATACTGTGATTCATCTCATCGCTCTAGATATGTAATTTTTCCCAATAGTGAGGAAAGAGCTACTGGTAGTTTTAACAGAAAAGAAATCTTGGAATACTCATGTAAGGAAGCAACTACGCAGGTAGAGTGTACCAAATTGATACGGCGCAACAAGTGACGAAGCTGGTCGTCTAATGATTGCAAAAACGCCTTTAAAATATCCGTAGGTGGCACGTGACTTTGCCTACCTCACAACAAATGTCTGGGTCCTGTTTTTAGCTTTTTATGCAGCTTCATCATTTCGACTCATTGAAACAATATATTGAACCCAGCACATCATATCAAAAATTGAAGATAACAAGTTGACGTTTTCAGTTAGCGTGCAGCGGAAAAGTTGGAGCCAAAATATACTTGTAACCAGCTGGGTCTGTTTGTAATTTCGACCAGCGTAATAGATATGATCTGATCTGTCTAAATCAGGACCAGCGCTGTATATAAAGAATGAAGAATTAGGGTAGATCTGTTCAGGCAGAGAATTGGACACTACTTTCCAGCCATGCACGGCTTTCAAGAGTTTATCAGAGTTCTTCCTTCATAAAGGATGACTCTTGTTGGTTGAGTTATAATTCTATACAGCAATCGATCAACTCGTTACTCTATAAGGTTGACAGTCAGAAACACATAAATCATCTACTGGTTTAGGATCCATGATCAGAGCCCCAACAAGGACCAAGACCGAATCTTTTGACGGGTCTCAGTATGAATTTCGGTTTCCCGAAGTCACTGGCCTCTCGCAGCTGAAACATCCAGAAGAAGAGCTGAACAACCATCTACTGCTCAATGAAGAAATTAGGAGAAAAGCTGAATCTGACACTCACTCCCAGAATTTGTCGGATTACACTACTACAAATTCAAACTCAGGAAATTCGTCCAATGGCTACTCTTTTGCCAATATTTCTGATAACACAACCAAACAGTCTGGAATTGGATGCTTGAAAAATGGTTCAAATAGCGCGGTCAACAACAGGTACTCGTATATTTCGTCTTCTGGATCCTCTGTGCATTATCCTGGTACTTTGGCTCCCGACAGATTATCCAAAATAATACCTACCTCTAACTCACCGGAATTTGGCAGGCCATTGAACGGTAACTACGATATGCAATGCATTCCGGAGACCTTCTCTACAGTTACTTCTGACTTCACTGTACCCACAGCAGATAATGTCTCATTCGAGTTCACTCTATCATCTGAGCACTCGACAGCTATATTAAAAAAGGAAAATACAGAAGCGCTGGGATCGCACTCCTCCGGTCATGTCATTCAGAGAAAAATGTCTCGTAGCAGATCCACAAATTCCGTCCCTAAAAAGACCAAACTCAAACGTTCAAATGCTATCAGGTGTAAGGGCGGTATGTTGCAATATTTCTCAACCATGGGTATCAAGGTACGGAAAGCGTTTAAAAGAATTCACCTGGCCATGAAAAGGAAAATATTCAATTTCAAGCAGCGCCACTTTCATAAGGAGAACAAGAAGACTACTTCACATCTGCTACGTTCAAACGGTTACTTCGCGAACATTAAACGTTCTCAATCAAGAAAATCGTTACAATCTATCTCTGACGTGTCATCGCCTACCGTTCCGGAGAACATGGTAATACGCAATACCCCACTAGTGCAACACTCATCTAGCATCACTCATCATTCGCTCAGAAGAACACCTTCATCTATTAAGCGCGCTGCATCAATGTTAACAAGTAGTAACTCGCTGCTGTTATCCAGAAGAACCTCGTCCATCAAAAGAAATGATTCAACCCGTATGGTCAGATCTCAGCCTTCCATGAATCTAAATTTGGCAGTGAGACAACCATCTATTGTGGTAAAGAATAAGGTCATTCCTCTTTCCAAGTTCGATACTAAAGAATTTTGTATTCAAGAAGAGGATGAGGAAAGCGACGAGTACGTCATTGATACTCGAGAAATGAAACCTCTACATTCGGATATGGAGTCTATTACTTCTTCCTTAAATGACTCCGAATGTGTGTTCGAGGACAGCAGAAGTTTCACCGATTCCATGGTCTCTTTAGATGAGTCCTTAAAGGTTGAAAATGCTAAAAAGGCCTGGGACAGCTATTTACGTGCCGTAATATCTCAAAGAATATTGATGAGATTACAAATAGCCAAGTTCCAATCTTCTCAGGATCATGAAATTTACAAAGAATTGTTGGAAGCGGTAATTACCGATTATGAAAGTGACAACGTTTTCTCAACTGAAGAAGCCGGACACGACAGTAGTTCTTCTGAAAACGATCTCCCCATAGAGGATACTGCTATTGACTCGGTTTCAGGTACTCCTCTGGTCTCAGCCTCAAGATTCGAAGATGGGGTGGCTTCATTTACTAATATTCAGACGGCCCTCAAGACTCAAGTCCGCAGGACACTGACTTTGCCTGTTGGCATCAAAGTTTGATTGAATCTTTGTCCTCAATCAATCTGCCTTTATTCAATAAATAGGTTTAGCATTGCATAACAATTTGTAGTTCATCTAATGTTCAACAGATTCAACAATAAAGATACGTTAGTATTTACAAGTATGTTCTATCGTAGTTAACCGAAGTTCAAGATGTTAATCTATCGTTTTTGAACTTTATAGGACCTGGTAAGGTCACAGAGTCTACATCAGGGAGGAGCCCCTTCATTGAAATCTGATTGTAATAGTGATGGAGGAGTTTGCACAAAGGCTCAACGTACCAACGGTCTAATTTGGTATCGAACCATCCAATATGTCCGCCTCTACTTGTCGTTAGCATTGTCATATAAGGATTGCATTCAACTTCGCGATAGGGTAGGGATTCGCTTCCGACTATTGGATCGTCCAAAGAATTCAAAATTAATAGAGGAGTTCTGAGACTGTACATCCTGTTCACGCTGGACCCGTGCCTGTAATAGTCAAAGGATGAGTTAAATCCAAACATCTTGGCCGTGAAAACGTTATCGAATTGCTCGACGGTACGTACTTCGTCCAAATACCTCGAATACGACCTTGCCATCTGGGAGTTAGACTTCAATTCGTTCAGATGCGATTTCGTCATAGCAACTAGGTTCTTGCACAGAGCAGGAGAATAGGCGTATTTTCCAATCAGACTTCTTTCCAGATGGTATGACGAAGCGCTTAAGTCCCAAGGGTTCCCCAAAACGACACCAAGCTCTATATCCGTGGAAACACCTTCCTGGCCCAAGTAGTTCGAAACCATACTGGCACCTAAAGATACACCACAAAGAAAGAATTTTCTATTCGGGAATCTAGCCCTCAATTCCTTTACACAGTGCCGGACGTCATCTGTCAATAATCCGCAATATAGCGAAGGTGAGGTAATGCTGGACTGGCAACAGCCACGGCTATTCAAAACACAAGCTTCAAATTCGTATTTGCTGGTAATGGTGTCAATCAACGATCTCACGTAGCTCTCGTTAGACCCTCCCGTTAAGCCATGTAAAATGATGAGCATTGGCTTCGAGTCCGCAGATCCCAAAGTTTCTTCAGGTGTGTAGTACGCGTAATGAGGTAAAAGTTGCCTTTTTTGACTGCTTGGTACGTATGCGGTCGGTCTCCACAGATGCTCTGGTGTGTAAATGTCCAACGCACCCTCGCCTCCGTCCGAATAGTGCAGCATCCATCTCTTGTAATGTATCTTATGTTTCCATTCAAAAGTCAGCATCGTGGCCAACACTGTTTGCGCGTGGCCGCTCGCTAGAAATGGAAGAATATGGCTCTGCGCATGATCCTGAAATTCTGGCACATAGGTGTCTATCAGCGTCTTAACACTGATAGACTCGTGGCTCTCTTTGTCCACAAACTGCAGTGGTTCATTTGGCAGATGCTGCCTCACAGTCTGTACCCACGGCAAAAACGACTTCGCATAAGTTAGATCCATCAGAGATACTGCTGCAACGCCCCACAAAGCTCCAGTCTAATAACTACGGCTTATTCACTGCCCCTCAGCTCCCAATGCCCCACTCTTAAATGTTCTTCGACATCAATGCGATGAGCTAATCTACTGAAAAAGTCCACACATCTGCTTTATTCTCGAAACATACAAGTTTAACTACACAAGTCCCTCTGTCCATAGCTTCTCACGAGTAAAATCTTCCCACGCAACAAGCTTTTGATCCCCCAATCAGGTACCCAACCTGCTTCAATGGTCCAATAGGTCATGTGCCCTCTTACCCGTCACTGATGACAGATATCGGAAACACCTTATCATGATCTGCTTAATGGCTAAGTACGAAATATCAACATTTGAAAATAAAACGATAAAACAATATTAGAATTTACACCTTTAGTAAGAAAGGAAGAGCGGTTTGTGATTCAAGTAGTCTCTTTTGCTTGGCGTTGATCACTCAGGAAACTGGTTGTGTGATTTCTGGACTGTAAGGTTTTGTCACTGTGAGTTTTTGAAGTGGTAGTGTTACTTTGTGCCTGCTAAATACAGGAATAAACGTGATATCAGGGAGACATTGTTTCAAAGGCATATAACGATTAAGAGCGCAGTTTCCAGTGGAGTTCACACTGGACGTAATTTTTAGCAATAGTGCTATTAGAAAGGATTGAATATGTTCAGTGCAAGATTCGTGCAGGCTCGCGGGTTGGGGATTTTGCAGGGGCAGAAGTTGCACCTCAATTGTGGCGTAAGGCACCAGAGCTCGATTAACTTCCAGAACAACCAGCTGCTACAGAAACAGAATTTAAAGCAGTCAAAGCTCAAGGGCAAGAAGAGCAAGCAAAAGGAGGAGCCTACAGGTGCTGAAGGGGTCGCGACTGAGACGCAGCCTGTGGTGAGTCAAGCTGCTGCGGAACAGCAGGATCCTGTGAGTTCGGGAAGACAAACCAAAACTCCGAAGAAGAAGCTTCCTAAAGACTATTCATGGCTTCCTCGAGTTCCTAACACAGACCATATTTTGAGAGACGAGTTTAACACGTCGTTGTTCTACGCAGGTTACAGACCCATTGTTGTTAACGATAAAAATGCAAAAGAGGATAAACTTATGGAATTCGCTATGAAGCTTGAAAAGCTTGGAGAGCCTGTGCCCTGGGTGTCGAGTGCCACTGGTCTTCAACAGTTTACAGAGTGGGATAACGTGCCAACGGAGGTAATAAGAGGGCTCAAACCGTTTCATCCGCCAAGCTTAAAAGAGGCCGCAAGTCTCAAAAATAAAGAGGCAAAGGAAACCCTACAGAAGCATATCTTGCTCGAAGAACAGGATAAGCTACTCAACCGGAAGAGAGGACGGAAGAAGCCCATACTCAGACTACTCGATTTGAAGCGAAAATTTAAGAAAGGCGAGTAAACACAATTCCCGGCTTTTAATGACTACAAATAAGCACAAATACACGCACATGCATAACACCAAGGACTGCTGTTCCAAGATCTGGTCTTGTAATCACTTGGCATTTTCACAGCCCCCTTTGAACTTGTTAGCTATACGTCACTATTTAGTTCTGATTCTCCATAATTGATGCATTAACAAATATACTACAAGGCACAGGCCTCTGCTGAAATCCGACCATGCTTTCCCATGGTGCGAGTCTTCGAGCCACTCAGCTCATCGACTGACCTTTTTCGTTTTTTCGATACGTCATTGTCACTGACGTGAAAACAGTATTTCTAATCTCTACTATCCATCAGCGACTCAGAAACATGCAAAGTTTCGCCATCGTGGCCTGAAAACTGCCTGTTGAAGTCCATGCGGGGAAGCTCCGTGTCCTCTCTCGTTTCATCTAATGACTCGTCCAGCGTGCCTATAGTATCTCCCAGTTCCATGCATGTATTCAGATCAAAATCCTGATCTCGGCAGTACAGCGTGAACTGTTCTGCATCGCTGAAATGATCTGCAAAAATCTCCGAGTACTCTTCCTGCACCAATTGTACTATAACAGAATCAAAACCTCTCATGCTGTCCTTCTTATCCAAGCCTGTCTGTCTCAAGATCCAGCCAGAGATAGTCGCTACTGCACCTTGCAAGCCCTTGTTTCCCCGTACATACTTCTACTTAATTTTTAGACCTCTATTCCACTAGAAGTCAAGCACATTTAGGCTGTACATCAGCGCATATATATCCCAGGTCGCATCACCTTACCGGAGCTTTTTGGTTGACATTCTCACATGACACAACCAACGGTCCTGGCCCGAAAATTGCATCATTTCAACTGAACCTCTCCGAAACCTAACGTAATACAAGCCAGATTTCTCAGCTCAAGTGCCTAATCGTGTAAGAAAACTGCACTGGTACGCTGGTAGAAACGAGTGTTCCCTTATCTACAACGAATGGTAATTCAGTATTGCTCAAGTTTCGAGTTGTAGACAAACAGGAAATAAAACGCCGTTTCCATGGGTGTTTTAGCGGCGCAAGACATTACTGCAAAAATCGGAACTCTTCTCAGAGTTGTCAAAGCTAAATCTACGGCAAATCACCGTATTTTGAACAAGGCGTTGTTTTGTTTTAATTCCGGGGTAAGGCGCTGACGTTCAAGTGGGTGTTAAAGTGCGGGTAATACAGCACGAAATAATCCCGGGGTTCGTCAAGAGTGGGGTAATAAGACCGAAATGCAGTAGTGTTAATTCTAGTCAGGTGATCTATATTCATCTTGGTCTATTCTTTGTGTATTATATAAGCAGGATTTTGTATGTACAAGAACAGCGGGCTCAGATGTTCTTGATCAAGATAGCTGGTTCTCCTGGGATGGCGTTATCCAAGGCCTTGAAGGTCTCGATTTGAACTTCTTCGTTGGTGAAGACGTTCTTACCCGTCTTGGATCCGTATGGCAAGGAGATGACCTCGTACTCAGAAATCTTGATCGCCTGGGAAGACTTTTGTAGGATGTCGAATGTCGCCTTGACGGTTTCGATTTCGTTGAAGAGCAAGTCTCTGGTGAACACGGATTCTGGTGACTCGACGGTTAATCTTTGTTTTAGCAGAGAAATGAAGGGCATAGCGCGCTTCATGTCCTTGGGCTCTACCCTAGTCTTGACAATCCTATTGTCGTCCAAGGTGTGTTGCTCAAACAGTTCGCGCACCAAATCCAAGTATTTGGTTTGCCACTCTGGGAATGTCTCGATGATGAACAAGACAAGCTTGGCTGGCTTGGCTGGGTCGACGTCAGAGCCTTTGCCCTTCTTTTTCTTCAAGGCCTGGCCCTCAGCTTCTCTGATGGATCTTTGGAGGTCTCTAACGTACTCCAAGGACGCCGATACTCCATGGCGAACAGGCTTTGAGACTGTTGGGAATCTTGCATTCTGCACAGAGGTCTTATTTCCCAAGACTTCACGGTAAATGTAGTCCGCAAAGTGAGGAGCGACTGGAGTTATCAACAAAATTTGAGTTTCAATGTACCTTAACACTAGATCCTTGTGCATGGTGTCACAGGCTTCACGGTAGTAATCTCTGGCAGCCTGATAGTCGAACAATCCGTATTTCAAAGCACTCTTATAGTTGGTGGCAGAATACTGTTTGTGCGTCTCTTCAATCAATTGGTTCATCTCGTTTTCAAAGGCAAGGTCAAAGAATCCTAGCTTGTCGTCGGTACGTAAGGTTTCCAAGTTCTTCATCATCTCTTCGGCCCATTCCTTCAAGTTAAACAATCTCAAAATTGCTGCGTTCGCGTTAGCTTCATCCAGGTTGGCATCTTCGATGCTGTCACCAGCGTCGGCCAACGCAATACGGGAGGCATCCGCACCAAACTTCTCAACCATCTGCTTCAAAGTCATGAAATTACCTGTAGATTTAGACATCTTAGCGTTGTTCAATAGCAAGTGACCGTTAACTCTAATACCCTTAGGCCAAAATTGTTTTGGGAATAGAGCTACGTGAGTGTAGATGAAAAAGGTCAAATGGTTGGGAATCAAATCCTTACCGGAAATAGATACATCCAAAGGATAGAAGTATTCAAATTCCCTTCTGAGCCTTTGAAGAGACTCTATTGGAATATCGGAGTGTTTGATATCATCTGAGTGTTGGAAGATGTAGTCGAACACTTCATCCGTCATTTGCTCAGCACGAATGCCGAGAGGACCAATTTCCTTTCCATAATAGTCCTTGAACAAAAGATGTGCAATGGTGTAGAAAGCTTGGTAAATTGTGGAGTCAGACAACGATTCGACCAAATACTTTGGATCCCAAGGTAATCTAGTACCTAGACCGTAACTACGAGACACAGCCCAGTTTCTGAGCCAGTCCAGCACACTCTCGAAGGCATGTTTGACTTCAGGAGCAAACAACTCCATTCCCTCCAAACATTCCACAGCTTGCTTCTTCCACTGTTCTTCACCATAGTCAACAAACCATTGGTCCTCTAGAGACACAATACACTCGTCACCAGAACGAGAGATAACAACAGATTCGGGTTCGTTGTAAACGAAAGCCTCATTGTTGTCAATAAGATCTTGCTTAACTTTAGCTTTGGCAGTTTCGACCTTCTCGCCCTTGTATTTACCGTAGATCATAACACCAGAGTAGAAATCTTCTTTATAAGCCAACTTTTTGGCTTCGGCCAACTGGTTAGTATCCTTGGGAGACTTGATCTTCAGTTCTTCACACAAAGTTTTGGCGGTTAGATCACCGTATCTGTCGGTGTGAATAACTGGTACCAATTCATGATTGATCCATTCAGCATCTATTCCGTAATATTCAGGCTTGTTTTTAAGATCCTGAGTAGTCATGTAGTCATCTGGAGAGTTTGTTGGAACACAGGTAACCACACCAGTACCCTTAGTAGCAATGACTGTGTCCATTGGTAGAATTCTTAATTCAGGGTATGGAGTTAGAGGAGCATGGATCTTGGAACCAACAAAGTGTTTACCCAGGATTGAAACTACAGGTTTGTAGTAACCTCTCTTTGGAGTCAACTTTTGGTAAGACATGTTTTTAAAAGCACGCTCAGTGGTGATATAATAACAGTCACCTGCATCAAAAATACCGTAGTTGATAGTTGGAGAGACGAAACAACATGTCTGACCATACATGGTTTCAGGTCTCAGGGTGGCTGCAACAAAGAAAATTTTCTTGGAATGATCCAATTCAGAGTCAGCCACGATTTTTTTGGCCGCTTCTGCAAATTCCGTGACCTCAATCTTAATACCTAAATATTCTTGAGGATTGACGGCTTCACCAGATTGTCTGTCGTGATCCATACAAGGTTGACCATCCTTTTCCGAGTAGATGGTGTACCTTTCACCAAACTTGATCTTTCCAGTGTCCTTCAACTTTCTCATTTGCCAGTTAATAAACTGGTCGTAGTAAGGGTTCATGTCTGTGGTAATGTAGGACCTTCTCCAGTCAATTCTAGCACCAAAGGAGGTACAGTCCTCCTCAGTCAATGGTGGGAAGTAGGTCAACCAATAGCTTGCATCTGCGAACTTGATAATGTCCTCCCTCTTGATACCTAGTTGGAGCATGATCTCAAACTGGTACTTAGCGTTACCCTTCTTGGCAGCAGCCTTGGACTTCTTAGCCTTGAATTTCGTAACATCTTCAGACTCTTCAGCTGGCTTGGCCTCTTTCACCTCCGGCTCGTCTGAAGCTGAAGGAACCTTGGAATAGTCTTCGCCGAACATCTCCGCTTCTCTCTTCAACTTGTCCGCGCAAGCCAAGATTGGCATACCGGTACAGTGAAAACCCAATGGGAACAGGGCTCTCTTTCCGTTCATTCTCTCGAAACCAATGGAAAATTCGACCTTGGAAAGAGTGAAGCAGTGACCTGCGTGCAGAACACCGTTCATGTAAGGGTAGGCCATAGAAGACATAAACTTAGGGTATTTGGCCCTTAGTTCTTCTGGATCAATTGACACTGTTTCCTCCTCCAAAGATGGGGCATCGATCTCGAATTGATGTTCCTCGGCCCAGATTTTCTGGTACTTCTTCTCGATTGCAACTAGTGCATCTCTACGAGTGGTATTCTCAAGCACAATACCTTTCGATTCAGTAGCAGCACTCATAACGTATAGTAACTTTAGTGACCCTGAACAGATCTCGATATCAGATGACACCTCTACAGGTTAAGCAAGATAAATAACAGGCAGCATCGGCCATCAGAACTCTTTTCTACTAATTGTAATTTGTATTTTTTTATCATTCTACAGTTTCATTATTGAAGATTTTTCAAAATGATGCTATTGAGATTTGAGTCACCTTAAGAAGAACCATCACCAGACCGTAAAGAAGAACGTACCTGAGGTTTGTAGCGTATTCGTATTTCAAATGTTAACATTTCTGTCGAGTCGACGAACGTTTGTAGGTGCGGTGGATTTAACTGTCTATTTTGTGGATATATAGCTGGAAAACAATACAAAATAAAATAAGATCACGTGACTTTCTAAACTGTGTTCAGGTAGTATGAATACTATGAAAGAGTTTGATGGTACTTAAAGATACCGTTGGAGTCCATACTTTTACATCTAATTGGATAAGAATTCTTAGATATCGTATCCACGATCACGAAGTTCTTTGATCGTCCAGATCCATATGGAAGCTGCATTATCCAGGCTATTGGCAACACGGCTTGGTTTTGTCAAGTATCCGCCAGTTGTGTAGTATGCGCCATTGTCCGACTCAGCTTTAATCTCAGTTGATAACGCGCATTTTAAAGTTGAGATAGAACCTTGTTCGTTTGACACTCCAAAGAAGTATCCTACACCCTGGAACAGCAGCCAGAAAAAGATTCCGACAAACGGCAGTCTGGTGCAATAGCTGAATAAGTTTGTATTCATGACCAACCCAGGATGCAACGACAAGCAAAGGATGTCAGGGTTCTTGATGGCCAACATCTTGGTGAAATGAATAGAAGCTGTCTTCGCCAATGCGTATCGGCACCATGTGAATATAACGTTTGGCCAATAATTGAACTGGCTTCCTGGTTTGCACTTGAAAAGAATGAGTTGGTGCCCCACTGAGGATACTGATATCACTCTTCCGCGTCTCTTTTTTATAAGGGGAAGTAGTCTCATGGTGAGTAGGAAATGTGCAACGTAGTTTGTCTGCATTTGAATCTCGAAGTTGTCCTTTGTCAACTCGTAAGGTAATGCCATCACGCCAGCGTTATTAATTAAGACGTCTAAGTGTGACTCTTGAGCGAAAAATTTCGTAGCGGCCTTTTGAACAGAACTTAAATCAGTCAAGTCAATGTGTAAATACATGAGCTGTCCAGTTTTTCGTATGCTGCGTTCTTCTGTAGAATTTTCATTTCGGAGTCGATGTACTGCTTCCTTTTTGATTTCTTTGATGGCTTGACTTACTTTACTACTGTTTCTGCCTCCCAAGTACACTCTGAATCCATGCATGTACAAATGCAACACCGTATAGTATCCAATTCCGGAATTCCCACCAGTTACAAATGCTACCTTGTCATCTACAGCTGGATCATAGTATGGTAACGACGAAATATCAAATTGTTCCCACATAGCACTATGGTTTCCTCAAAATCCCCGTTATAATCGGATGCAGCCTAATATATTGTCCTCTAGCTATAATTATATTATTCAAAATGCTGTACAGGTATCACAGAAGCCTTGAAACCTGTAAAATGAGCTACTTAAGCGTTTGAGATGAGCTTTACCAGGTTTCTTTTTTTTCACTTTTCAAATTTCGTATAGTACGCGTTTGTGCATATAACATATCCGTCATTTGCATATATTAATTCAAGACTGGGAGTGAGTACAAAAATTTCTAAATAAGAGGGGGGAAGCGCTTTTTGGTCTGGCTATGAGTCGCGTTGGTAAAAAAGTTGATTTGATTAGATAGGGTTCGTTTCGGCAGAATCTTAAGTGAATAATCTGGTCTCAGAGTTGATTTAATAACTGTAGATTACATTTAATAGTAAGGAACGATGAGATGATTACGGTTTCGTGTATGCAACGATTGTTGGAAAGGGTGGATGCAGGTATTTTGATACCAATTGTGGTCGCTTTGCTGCAAATTTATGCGGTATGGGCATTCTCTCACCAATATTGCTATTTGCAGCTTTATGTGGGACTTAATTCTAAGGCTGCTTGTATTGGTCTTGTGACGACCGTGTGTCTGTTGACACTATTAGTATGGTACATATGGATAGTGATGCTGGTTTTAGGCCCCGGACGACAACCCAGCATCCCTCCATTCAGAATCATAGCAACTACTAAGGAGGGAGGATCCAATGTGTCGGAAAAAGATGACAACAGCATACCTCCTCCAGATGTCTATATCTGCGATGAAAATGGATACCCTGTTTGGTGCTCGAATTGTCAGAGTCTCAAGTTGTTTAGAACCCACCATTCTCGAAAACTGGGGTATTGTGTTCCCCGCTTTGATCACTACTGTGTGTGGATAGGTACTGTGATTGGCAGGCTCAATTACAGGTTATTTATTCAATTTACGTTCTATTTCAGCTTAACATTTTTGCTGTATATCATTTCGATTGCCTCAAAGCTCCATCATGTGAGACATAAAGTCAACGCAAATGTTCTCGTGCTATTAGTACTATCATCTTGTGCTTTGTTGATGACTGGTCCGCTATTTTTGACTCATGTCTATTATATGTGTTACAATCGGAGTTCACTTGAAATTATAGAAGTAAACAATAAGAGTAAGGCTTCTCGAAAATTCTTCTGCATCTATTATCCAACAGATTCTTACTGGTATGTTGTTCAATTTCTGCCAGGAGAGCGTCAAGATTTCTGGAATAAAGGTAATTTGTTGATTAACATTAAGGAATTCTTAGGAGAAAATTACCTACTATGGTTTTTGCCAATTTTATCTAACCCTCGGTTTTCCACAGATATAGAGTCGAGTGATTTTCATGAGCGGATAGGACAATATGAAGAAGTGATCAGTGAAGAGTATCGGCAGATCATGTTTGAAAAGATAGAGCGGAAAGAATACCTGACTAGATTCAAGATATAAGACAATTTTTATAGACACTGCATTAAATATTTATCAGAGGATTATCATGGACACGATTAGAAACCACACGGAATACCACATAGATATCATTTCAAAGGACGAATAACAAGTGGGCTTCGCAACGATGAAAAAAAGATGCAAGGTTTCACTTCTTTCAAGAGCTGGCAAAGCTGGAGTAGTGTTTCACGAGCTCTATCTCCGTTGATAAAGTTTCATGCCTGTAGTTGATCCTGATGTCTGGAACATTGGTTTTCTCGAGATCATTTCCCTCGATGCCTTCTTTTTCAAAAAACTTTCCAATCCAATGTCTTTTGATCTGAGCTTCCCAGCCACTTTGAATTACAGAGTTTCTTGCAAGCTCACACATATCAACATTGGAAAGCTTGTAGATTTGAGCAGCCACAGAAAACTCTTCGATTAAAGGTTCTCTAGTATAAGAAAATTGCAACGGATCATCTGTTGAAAGTGAAACATTTAGACCTCTTTTGAAATAGTATTGAAATGGATTCTTGTCATAGGTTAGGAACAGGGCATTATTTGATAATGGTGACATTGCAATAGGAATCTGGTCCAAGTAATATAAATATTGAACAAATGGGACCTTTCTTAGAAGAATTCCGTGCGAAATTCCTTGAGCAAGTAAATAAGCAGATATCAAATGTTCAGGATCACCTGCTTCTCCACAGTGTGGTCTTAAGACAAAGGTGTTGAATCCTCTTTTGGCTCTCCATCTATTCAGCGATGCCATGTTGGCATAGAGGTAGTATAGCTGGTAAGAATAAGGTGGATTTTGTTTGTAATCCCAAAGACTGGGTTTGGGGTACTTCTTCTGAAACCGTCTATCAATTTTTGATTCATCATCCACACTATCGAATCCAATGACTCTTTGCAAAAAAATGTGGAGTTTGGGATGAGATTTAGGATTCTGTGTCACCTCAAACAATGGTTGGAAGAGATTTTTGCAGATATCTGAAAAATCATTAACAAATCCGGCTTTCTTATAAATATCATAAAGTCTTGGAATTTGAATCAACCACCTCACGTTATGTGAGAAAAGCTTATTGTCCACAATCCATGCCGCTAGTTTATCCCATTCATCTGCTGACCTTCCGTATATGGATATACGGTATTCGCAGTTTTGATATTTGGAATTCTCCAAATCAGAAATGACTTCGCTAGTAATTTCAGCCAGATACTTACCTTTGATGTAGTTGTCTGTTTTCAGAAAGATTTCACGCAGACGAGATTCTCCAATTGGGTTATACTTAAGATTGAATTTGTCAAATCGGTGAAACGTATCCTTATGAGCATGCATATCCAAAGTGTCGATAGATAGATCATAACCGGTCAACTTCAAAGACTTGAATACTTCTTCCAAAGACAACACCTTCTCATCTCTGTAAATGACTTTTTCATCCTTAGCATGACGTAGTTTGTGCTTGATAAACCGTAGTAGATGCTTCTGATTCATACAGGCAGAGTGGTGAACATGTGTATCAACTTTTCTAACATTGTAAAAATCTCTGTGTGGATTTTTCTTATTGACAGCTGTTTCGTGATATTCGTTCAATAAGGCATATAGGTTCCAACGCGCCTCTAAATATTGAAGCCGTCTAAAGGCGAAAGATTTAGCTGGACCATCAGAGGAAATCGATATGATTCTTTCCATATTAATATAGTAGTCTCTCAATGTTGGTATTGTAGCTTTATTTGTTTCCTCTGTTTTTGAAGCAACTTCACGTAAAACATAAACCTCATCATCATTCAGAACAAACTCATAATCAGTGTCCGCACCTGGAATCTCGCACTCTTCAAGACAGAAAGTCTGGCTATCCGGTAAATTCTCAACTTTGATTATAGTTTTGTTTTTTGCGTCATAAGACGGTTTTGGAGGTGGTGGATATATTTTCCAGTCAGGCTTGTTCTTCGGGTTTTGGTGATGTTTTTGATACGACACGCTCTGGTATCTTTCCCTCAAATCCCTGCATTCTTGCACTCGCGAGTAAAGCTCAATAAGCTCTGGTGATGGCTCTTCATCCGAGTAGTTTTCATCACCAGACACTATTCCCATTTTGTATTGAGCCAACCTGATTCGTTCTGGATCGACTGGACCAAGTGATGATGAGGATGGTCTATGAGAAAGGGGACTAGCGGTCATGTACTCGGGGTCAACTTGTTGTGCTGAAATAGAGAGCCGTCTAGGCCGTCTCTGAACGGCAGCTGCACCGACAGAAGCTGCTGCAGACAAAGGTGAGCTCCCCAGGTAGGAAGGCATGCTAGGCTTCCTACCTGATGCCGAGTCTCCACTTACAGTATCGTTATGCAATTGGTCCAAAGCTAGTTTCTTGACTCCTTGTTCCAACAAAGATTTGACATCATGATAGGAAAGGTTCGTGTTCATGGAATGATTATCAGAATCATTCAAATCATGGTCATCTTCCTCAAATGAAGAGATTGTATTCTTGATATGTTGATTCTGAACTTCGGCATCTTCCTGCCCTGAATTCAGCTCCATCTTGCGAGTTAAAAATTCAGACTGAAGAGACGTTTCGAACTTCTCAGTTACACGCTGTATCTGCTCGATAATTCATTATAAAATTTCTGATCGAAGGATATGCATGCATTCTATGTATGTAATATGACAACTTTAAAAAGTCAATATTAAATACGAAGGTAAAATTGTTTTTCAATATGTATTTCTGTGATGAGATAATCCAGGCACATACAGTTTGCAGATTAGTCTGCTGACAAGTAAGATAAAAAAAATGGTTCAAGTGGCCAGCCAGCTTACGGAAGAGTAGAAGTATAGACCAGTACAGATTTTACTTTCAATATGCCTTCGATACGTAGTGTTCAAATTAGAGACAAATTCTTACAACAGTCAGAATTTTGTCAAAAACAATGCATGTGATGTCAGGTGACAACACCAGAATTTTATTGAGGGGTATGTGTTGTTAGAAGACTTGTCATATTGCAAAAGATATATGTTGCTTTTTTTCTTTCAAAACTTCCCACCAGGATTTCCTAGTTGTCCAGCACTCTTTCATGACAGATTGTGCTAGTACAGCACCAGAAATTCCACTGTTGCACAAGCTGCGGATGTGATTCACGTACATAGTTCGCAGATGTACAACAGATTCGTCCACCAGCTCACATCCAGAGCAGAAAATACATATCAGAAGACAAGATTGGGCTGGTGAGTTTAATGGAATTTTTTCCTCAAGGAGAGAGCTTATTCTTATCAGCAGCTCGTTTATTAGCATTGTGTGGTTAGATAGATTTAGTACTCTGCGCCGAAGTAAAAGAAGTCCTGTTAGGCCGAAAATCAAATTTGTAGCTCTCAAAAGGCTATATCCCCGCTCAATGGAATCCTTGACTTTGGAAATATTGCGAGCTCTTTTTTTGGCGAGAAAATCTCTTTCCTCTTCAGTGGCAGTTAGATAAGTTGAAAGATCGTAATCTGCCTCTACCGCCGACGACATCAATTCTTCCATTTCTTTAACAGTTTTCACCTTTGCCTTTTCGAAAATTAGTTGAGAAACTTTTGCGAGGAAAGATAACACAGTTGGTTCCATTCCACTCGTGTATTGTATGTCTCTTAATGCTTCCATCTCGATCAGTCTTTTTTCTGGCGAAGGACAGAATACAAAATCCATTTGCTGATAAATTTCTTCATGAATACTAGGTTCAGGAGAGGACAATAAGGAGATCACGTTCAGATACATAAACCATCTGGTAAGGAAACTTTCGATATCTTCTTCTAAACTGTAGAAAACTCTCTTTTTCTCGGCTCCATTGCACTTTTTCAATTTTTCGAGTATGATTCCCCTTGCTCCGTGAAGGTGTGTTCTCCATCTGCTATTCTTTTGATCGAAGAATATATCAATCGAAGCCAAAATTAGAATACAAGCTAACGTCATATTACTGAAACGTTCCCTTGGATCAAGTAGGTTATGCTGTAATTCCAGCAAACTTTCATTAAACAAGTTTTGAATAAGCTCTGGGGTGCATGGTTTTGAATTCAAGGCTTCATGCGTGGAATATGGGAATGATATCAATCCAACCGCTCCCATTTTTGTCTGATGCTGGCCTGCAAGGACTGCCAATAGTTTTAATAAAGTTTGGTTTTCCAAAGCCATTTTTGGTAAGGTTGTTTCAAAGGGACTCAATATCTGCTGATTGTTTGAAACGATAAATAATTGGGAAGTCTCGCGCACATAAAAGGAGAATAGTTCAGTGACAATGTCGCTATTGCTATATTTGATGGCCTGAGATAGACCGTTCTCCTTGTAAAGTTGACATGTGAGAGAATCATCGATAATATCTTCATCTTGGATCACAGAAGTCAGTAAATCATCAAACGTCTCGTGTTCCACATCTTCATTGTTTTGTTGAAACGATATTACATCAGAGGAGGCATTTTCAACTGGGTCGTTAAGCTCTGTTACTTCATCTTTGAGCGTGTTAGGTTTAAAATTGACACCTTCGTCAACCACCACCAATGCTTTTGATTTGCCCGTGCTCAAAGCAAGTTTGATCGAATGAGTCTTTTCGCTCGCAACCAGAATTCCATTCACAAGCTTGGTGTTCTTTGGTATGTTTATGGACTTGTTCTTGTTCTTGTAAGGCCTTCCGCCCCACTTTAGTTTCATTACAGGTTTCTTATTGCGTTTGATCTTCGATATCTTGCTTTTCTCCACTGGGAGCTCGTTTTGAGAGCCGCAAAGTATAGATTCTGGCAACATAGTTATGTGTACCTGGTTTCACTAAGTCTAAGTTGCCAGACCTTAAACTGAACAGGGACTGTTTTGGTCACTCGACCATATTTCATCTGGCTAAGTTTTGAGACTTTGGATTCTTATATGTAAGACAACATGAATGACAAGCCCTTGTTCGAACAATTAAACTTTCATTATACCCTAGTGTCTGTAAAAAGATAGGGTTTTTTTTATCTCCGATTCCTTAACCTTATCTTATCAGGTAATCAGAAAAACTTGAATAAAGTTAAGCTAGAGTGACTCAGCCAAGATTAAATATGAAAGCGGACATAAAGTTAGATGCCTCTGAGTTTTAGGTAATTTTTGAAGACATACCTTCTCTACTTACACTTGAATGAACAAAAGGTCGTTTACAGCTTCGTTATATAATCTCTGAGAGGAGTAGTGTAATAATGATAAAATTCCAAACTCGCTGCAGATCAAACACAGATTCATCTCGGTCAATTCTTGAGTTGTTAAACCCATTTCAACGATCTTTATTCCAGAAAACAGTCACCAGCTCACTTGCACAAGTCTGTTCGCACCGTTAGGGTTCGAAGAACAGGCTTTGGTGTAACCCTTTCAGTTCAATATGGATCACGTGAAATACCAGGTATTTGTTTTTATTCTGAGATATAAGGTTACGCCCGCTAGAAAATCTGGCAGCGAAAATCCTAAATGCTATTCAAGCTTCAGTAACCTTTAAACAAATACGAGATGTAACGTTTTGCTTTCGTGAAAATTGGGATTTGGAGTGAACCCACAAATCCGAGTGAATGCGTCTACGTGGGTTCATTCTATTGTTCTTGCAGTAGCTACTCCATATCTGTGCTGTATCGGCAATAAATGGGTTACACGTGTGGTCCCTTCATAATGGTCAATACGTTAAAAGCTTGTACAACAAAGATATAAATTGTCAGACGCACGGCCAGCGATCCCTAATGGCATTGCTCTATGCTCTTCGAATGTTCTGTTAATGAGTTATTGGTATGCATCGTAGATCGGCAACAAACTGAAGAGACTCTGGAAGTCCGAGATGGACCCCTGCTGTGTATGTTCGATTTTACTTGTTCTGCTGTTAGTCAGAAACACTGCCGGTTTGCCGTTATGGAAAGAGCAGTTCTACGTTTCTGTAGCCAAGGAACGGCAGACTGGATTGTTTCCCTTGCTAGGCGGTGCTGGACCGTATTTCACATACCCCATGACTTACGGAATCTCAACAGATGTTCCCAGCAAGTGTTCTTTAGAGCAAGTGCAAATGCTTGCAAGACATGGCGAACGTTACCCAACAAGAAAAGTTGGTAACAAGTTGGAGAGACTGTGGAAGAAACTAAAGCCACTGCGGGGGAGCTTTGAGGGTCATCTTTCCATATTCAATGATTATGAATTCTTTGTTCACGACCAGAAATACTATGATCAGTTGACTAATTCTAGCAACACTGAGATTAGGACTCCACATCTAGGATCAGAAACTGCCAGGAATTTGGGGAGATATATTGCAGTCCGGTACGAGGATTTAATCAATGGGACTCTCCCTATATTTACCTCTAGCAGTGGAAGAGTTTACGAATCTGCCAAGAATGCAATTTATGGATTGAAAGACGTATTGTCAGTGGAAGTTGATTTACAAATTATTTCTGAGAGCGCTGGCTCTGGTGCGAACAGTTTAACGCCAAAAAATTCCTGTCCAAACTTCAAAAAATCTGTCAGGTATGAAGCAATTGACTCCATTGACTCCACTTACTTGACAAGTATCAAAAACCGTCTAATGGAAAATAATGACCAACTCAACTTTGCCCTGAAAGAGAACGATGTGAAGAACTTTTTCATCTGGTGTGCATTCGAGATTAACGTCAGAGGATACTCTCCGATTTGCAATTTATTTCAGCCTAATGACTTCGTTGCGTACTCTTATTTTAATGACGTTAACACTTTCTACAGTGTTGGCTTAGGTCACAAACTAAGCAAATCTGTGGGCTCGGTTCTATTAAACAGCTCGTATTCTCTTTTGAAACAGGGCGATCCCATGTCCAACAAGCTATGGTTATCCTTTGTCCACGACACAGATATTCAAAATTTCATGGCAGCTCTAGGTTTGTTCGACAATGGTGCCACTGATATACCGGCTGATCACGCTGCGTTCCAGCACGTCATCCAAAGAGGCAGCTGGGTTGCACCAATGGGAGCTAGACTTTTCACTGAAAAGCTCAACTGTGGGAATGGAACTTTTGTTAGGTACATTCTAAATGATGCTGTCATCCCAATACCAGGTTGCACGAAAGGCCCTGGTTTCTCTTGTCCCTTTCAAGAATATCAGTCTTATGTACAAAAAAGATTAGACGGTCTAGATTTCTACAAATCTTGTGGCACCTCCGAGGTCTCAAATACTACAGAACTAAGTTTCTACTGGGATTATGAAACAGCGAACTATCGTGACACTCCATTAGATTATAAACTCTTATAGGTCTCTCTTTCTTGTTTTAACTTTCACTTTGAACAGTCAAAAAATGTGGGATCAGGTCTTATTTACATACCGGAAATCTCTCCGAAAGAATAAAATAGTAATTTGATGCAAATCACCCAACAACCACCCTAGGGAGGTAAACAAAAGCAACTGTGGTTCAAGCACAATTACAAGTTAAACACATACACACATGGTGGCCCAAAAGTGTGCATATATCGATTGTCTCCATGACCGAATAATTCCACCATTTTGGAGCGTCGGTGTTAGTCAACAACAAACACGAGAAAATAATTAGAGACCCCAAGCTAGAGCAATGTCTAAGGATGCTGAGAGAGTATACTTGTATTTGCTCGACCAGCGAAACTAACCATATTTTCTTGAAGAAGTACCAGGAGATGATTGGCTTTTCCTTTTTAATAGTGTCCTTTGTAGAATTTCGATTAAATCTGCAGGATATACAGCATATTCAGACGAGTGTTTTGCCTGGCATTGTTCCTCAATTTGCACATTCTTCATGTATAGATAGTTTCTTATTTAGTTTTGAACTACATACTACTTCTGATCAAGCATAACGTCTCCTTAGACGATCCATATCCCAGTAACGGTGGACGAATGAAGTCTTTTGTTCGAATGTGACAGAATGGAAGGCTTATAATGATAGTGCGGTCGGATACACAAAACTCCAAAACAATTCATTTCACCATGTGATGAGCGAACTTTTAAACAAAGGTCTTTTGGTGTGAAACACCCATATTGGTTTGATCTCTATCTGACCCTGAAATAAAAAACATGTACTGAACCCTTATCATTTCTTTAAAATGCTAATAATCTTAGATTGTTTTACCCACTTGTGGCTAACATATCAAGCTTAATTCAAGACAAGTGACATTTTCGCACCGGAAAGTCTTCAATCTTGTTGCAATATAGATACAATATTGAAAGAGTTTGACAAACCATGCAGTTATTCCCTTTTGCAGGTTTACATGTGATTATATCACAGAATCAGTTTCTTGCTACGAATTATCATGCTCCAATAAACATATGATATCTACGCTGTTCAATGTCACTAGGAAAAAACAAAAGCTTCAGAATGAACGGTTATTTGATAGCTATTGATGCTTTCTACCGAGTCCAACGTCGAAATTGGAATTGCCCTCTCACCATCAGCAATAAGAATGAGTTAAAAACACAATGACAAGTTGCAAATCATGTTGTTCAACTTTATTAGGCTTTGTCTATTTGCTCTCAAAAAGATCCACGGTCGAAGCTACCGTGTAGATCCTTATGGTTTTATTAAAGAACAGTTAATATAGGTCAACAGCTTCGGTCGATAATGACTTCACTTTTTTTCACCTGCAAAGGAGGACAAAGTCTCTCGCCTGTTGGCCACGGCTAACTCATCCATACTTTCTTCATGTAAAACAGATTTTACACAATTTATTCCGTGGGATTTTCATCAAGGAATAATATTGTTGGCTTAAAAGCTGCGAGTTTTCTTATTTTGAATTCACAAACATCTGGATAGACTAAAAGAAGATTTATTTCAAACATCTCCTGGGACGGGGGACTTAGGAAATTCTGAGATTCCCATCACAGTACAAATTACCGCATTTACCATTGTAGCAAATTGCCATACTAGAGTATTCTCATGCAGTGGTCCTACCACTGTTCAGGATCCTCTCTATTCAAATTATGTCGGCGAAGTGAAAAAGACCAGAGAAATATGAAAGAAATACGCTAAATCACAGTAGAAACAGGTTTGCGTTCAGCACAGTGTTCTGAGACAAAGCTTGTAACGGAAATTTTCATACGAGAGAGCAGTTCGGCGATTTGGAAAATTCTCCGTAAGTTCTTTGCAACGGTAAAACAGATATAGAACACAGAATTACAGGAGTTGACGATCGCTCATTAATGCATGGTCATATTCGAAGCACACTACAAGTTAGAAGTGTTTACTGCTGTTAATTCACTACATGCTTCCAGTGGTATTAGAACTTTAGAAAAGTATCAAGCCGTAATTCCAGACCCGAAGAGAGCAGGATTACATTGCAATGGGCTGTACCCGGAAAATTGTACTAAATTGAAAGGAGAATCCGGTACGGATTATTATAGCTCTAAGATGCATCGTGCAAAAAATGCTTTCGGTAAAGTAGAATGGACGCCGTAGGTCGTGGTTGCAAATAAACAACTCCTCCTTTCGGTATACCCAAACTGCATTTTTGCCAGGTACGTCTCCATTAACAATCATTGCGGGTTGTGTATGGGACTTCTGAGAATACTTTTACTTTTCAAAATTTGTTCCTGAAATTGCATTGGCTTTCTAGAAGATGTAGTTAGTAAGTGTGCATAGTTTTCACAACTGTCAAAGCATCAGGAAAGAAAACAGCCTTGAAAACAGC